>OX637467.1:5357810-5605392 GCA_951799995.1 Trifolium subterraneum
TTTATTCTACCTTTCTTATTTTTTTTTGATAAACTTATAGATTTATCCTTGAGTATGAAAGAAATTGAGATATTAATTACACAAACTAACAGTTTCACTAAGTCAAGGAATTTTTCTGTCCTTCTCTCCACCATACTGTCAACAACATTAATTAGTTAGCAATATGCATGAAAGTATGTAACTCAATATTAAATATCATTAAACATTTCAGTTCAGAAATATTGGTTTCATTGTTGTCATCAATTATCTCATATTGCTACTTACAACCAACAAAATGGAACACTTACATTGGTCATTATATGAGGCCATATAACCCCCTCAAACAAACAAACCAACCTTGTCCTTTTCCTTCTCCTTAGGTACCCTTTTCTTCCCTTTGTTTTCATCTGTTCTTCCATATTTTTTTTATTATTATGTAAAACAAAAACCATTTTTTTCTTCTTTTTCCAGCTCGGCCGCTCCCTGAATCGTACTCCTTCCGGTCTTTATTATAAGAAAATAATTACTTTTTATTATTATGAAATCTTAAAATCTTTCTCAGTTTCTAATTTCTATGCTTTTTTGTTTGTGTGTGTGTGAATTATTGGTTACTGTTTTGCAGATTCACTTTATCAGAGTTAGCATAACTTTGTGCATGTTTTACTTTTTTCTGTACCTAGTTTTTGCATTATTATTTTCTTTCTTGTTTTCTGTGAAAGTGGTAAACATGAGTAGCAGAACACACACCTCTCTTCAGGTAATCAAAGTTCCTTCAAAAAACGGCAAACTAATTTTTTTTCTCTTTTTGGCCAATTTCTTTACTATTTGTTTTTTGTATTCATTGTAAGTTCTTAAGAAACAAAACAAATGATCATTTAAGGTTGTTGGCTTCTCATAAATTTCTTTTTATTGGTCTTACTTGTCGTTCCATCTCGGGGAATAGGGTCCTAGTAATCCGTTCGAAAGATAAGTATAGTCTGGTAACTTTTGTTTTGCGCCATAGTCTAAACTTGCGTACTCTTGATCGATTTTACTTTCACCGAAGCTCATTGACATGAGTCCAACCACTTGGTTTTAAATATAGGCTTTTCTTGAAAATGATGCTGTGTATAAAATCTCCTATAAAAATTGAGAAAAATAAGAAATTGGTTTAAATGTATAACATAAACCAAGAGTTACTTTATTATGAATGATGTTTAAATTCCAAATCTGAGAACTATGTTATTTCACTTCTCATGAGAAACAAATAGTCTTGTCCTTCTTTCTATCTTTCTTTCTACTTTCATACAAAAACCAAGGTTTCTACTAAAAAAATTGTTTCTCACTGAATGTGCAAAGCAGTAAAAGATGGAAAAAGGAGGGAGCAGGAAAATGGCTGCACATAATACTTCGAAAAAAGGGCGTCGAGAAAGGAAAATGGCTTTGATACAAGATGTGAGTGAAACATATTCCTTACTTTATGAATTGTTCTTCACATCATTTGCAATTTGTCAGTGTAGTTAGTTATACTGCTCTAAATTGCAGGTTGATAAGTTAAAGAGGAAGCTAAGACATGAAGAGAATGTTCATAGAGTGTTAGAAAGAGCACTGACTAGACCTTTAGGAGCACTTCCTCGTCTTCCTCCGTATCTCCCTCCTCATGTAAGTAGATTGAGTCAGTGATTGATCAATTGTATTAATACATTCAATGTATATCTTAATTAGAATTAAGTTTTTAATTTTTCATTTCTATAGACATTGAAAGTAAGAAAAACTGTGTATTTGTGTATTTTAGACATTGGAGCTTGTGGCTGAAGTTGCGGTATTGGAGGAAGAGGTGGTTCGATTAGAAGAGAAGGTTGTGAGTTTCAGACAAGGTTTATATCAGGAGGCTGTCTACATTTCCTCCAAGAGGAATGCGGAAAATTCGATTGATCCTATGGAGCATAATTCAATCAGAGGATCCAAACATCAAAGGTCAAAATCTTTGTCTCAAAGTGAGCTTAATTCTACTACCATTAAGCCTCAGATTTCTCTTTCCAGAAGTGCTTCTAGTAAAAAGATAGGCATTGGGAAACAATTGCATTCAAAACAAGATTCTTTATCATCAATCCCAGAAGCAAAATCTATTGAGAAGAAAATGGCTAAAGTCATCACCCCCTCAGTGAAGAAATCATCAATAAAACATGAATCAGCTGACAAGTGTGTAGATCAGTTGAAGTTGCAGGTACTTAACAATTTTCAATAGTTAATATTTGATTGTGAAATGATTAGGCTGCAATTTCAATAATCATTTTGTTTTGATTAATCAGTTGGACAAGAGATTAGTAGATCAAGAAAAAGCACAAAATTCCTCAAGTTTATCTGATGATAAGGTGTTAGAAGATGATAGCACACCAAATAGAGTTTCAGAGGACATTGTTAAGTGCTTATGTAGCATATTTATGAGAATTGGCACATTCAAGGACAATTTAGGAGAGTCTAAAACAAAAACACCTCCACGCGATCCATATGGTATCTGTTCAGTATCCAAAACTAGAGATATTGGTGCCTACAATAGTTTTTGGGAGATTGAAGCCTCCACTGTTGATTTCAACCGAATGAAAAATTCAGTGTTTCTGATCAATAGATTAAAGTAAGTTATAAAGGGTTATTAACTTTTGGCTCATGCTACCTATGGACTATGAGTCTCTTGTCTAATCTAAAAACATGTCCAGGTTCTTATTTGGGAAGCTTGCCTCTGTGAACTTGAAGGGTCTTACTCATCAGGAGAAACTTGCATTTTGGATAAACACTTATAATTCATGTATGATGAATGTAAGATACTTTTTCTATCACTCATTTACTACTTCTCACATGACCTTTGCTTAATATGTCGAGGTGACTAAATTTATTTGGCTTGATTGTATTGTAGGCATATTTAGAGCATGGCATACCTGAGAGTCCTGAATTAGTTGTAGCACTGATGCAGAAGGTACAATAATCTTTCTAATATTCTCAACTTTTGTCTGCTTTAAGAACAAACTATTCCGATACGCATTCAAGTTGACTAAAACTTGGTAATTCTTGTGACAGGCAACGATAGTAGTGGGAGGGCACTTGCTCAAGGCAATTACAATAGAGCACTTCATCTTGAGACTTCCTTATTACCTGAATTTTGTAAGTTCATAATCTACTATCTGTTTGAGCTTTTTTAACATTATAGTCTTTGAAGTCCTTGCCATGCTTTGTAGATTACAATTCATCTCTTGATTTTCATCTTTGTTTCCTGCAACAGACCTGTCTAAAAGCTGCAAAAAATGATGAGATGAAAGCAAGAGGCATATTTGGTTTGGAATGGTCTGAACCTTTGGTTACATTTGCACTATCATGTGGAAGCTGGTCTTCACCTGTGGTATGTTTGTTTCTCAATTTAGATGACAATATTGTTGACTGACACTAACTATTTGCTTTGCTTTTTTAGGTATGCCTTAATGTCTTAATATGTGATGTCTGATTTGAAAATATTTAGGCTAGGAGCTAAGGATACATGTGTTGGAAAAAAAAATCCAAGTCTCACCTTCACTAGAGATATGAGCTAAATAGAACTTATAAAGCTTCAGCAATCATTACATTGCCTTAATAACATAGTTAAAATTACTAATAATTCTTAATGTGGATGAATTCACAAATCTATGTATTCCTTAATGTGGTTTGTAGAATTGATGGAATATATATATATATTTTTTATTTTCTGAAGGTAAGGGTATACACAGCATCACAAGTTGATAATGAGTTAGAAGCAGCAAAGAGAGATTATTTACAGGCAGCAGTTGGGATTACAAAAACAAACAAGTTAATAATTCCAAAGATACTTGACTGGTTTTTACTTGACTTTGCAAAGGATTTGGAATCTTTGTTGGATTGGGTCTGCCTTCAGCTACCTGTTGAACTGAGAAAGGAAGCAGTGGAATGCCTTGAAAGAAGGGGAAGACAGCCTCTTTCACAGATGGTACAAATGATGCCATATGACTTCAGTTTCAGGTTGCTTATACACCAATAACCCAATTTTGTTTCTTCTTTTCGGACAACCACGAATAAGCCAGCGAGAGGTGCTGTTTGTCACTCGATTCTTCAATCAGCACAGATTTCTGAACTTTGGTGTGGTAGATTTTGTATATTGGATAATGCACATAGAAAGTGGACAGAAAGAAATGTTTCCTTTGGTAGGGTTTTGACCTTTGTAAACTGTAATAAGGTTCTTAGCAATAAATTTTAAGAGGAGTGATTGTCTCATTTCAAAATACAGCACAATAAAAGATTTTTTCAAGAATCAAATTAAACCTTTTGGGCAATGTTATTCAATCTTACCTGTTCACTTGCATTAACAACCCTGAATAATTCTAAACCAAAAGATGAGGTATTATGCAACTATGCTATTCAACTTCTTGTTTCTATCTTAACAAAGGGTCAATATATGTTACAAAATTATTGGATAACAAAACTCTGTAATTACAGTTACAGAGAAAGAATTACCTAGAAGTAAACATTAAGTTAAAGAGTGGGCGAGGGAGCTGACTGCAGAGGCCACTACAAAACTCAGGTTGTGTACACAAAATTCAGAAACTATATGATATTTGAGATTTGGTGGGAGAACTTTTTCTTCTTTCCCGTCAATTGTGTGTTGTCCTTATAATGAAGTTATGTTAACACAGCAGCAGATTCCGAAGGATGCACACACGCTAGTGGTCTCAACCGAATGGAGAAGGAACTGGGCCGACTGATCCTGCAAGTGCATCAGACCTTTTGATGCTTCCCATTCCACAGATGATACATCCAGGAGCATTCACAGCTGAAAATTTGGATCCACATAGATCACAGACATCATATCCAATGGTTGACAGTCGGCTTAATGTGGCAGCACAGAACTGTGAAGGATCTTCCTGCGGATCAATTGATTTGTTAGTCAAACCCCTCTGAACACACAAGTCCATCAGGCTCCTAAATTCCTCCTGCTTGCTCGGAGGTGCTTTAGACGATAGTAGTTCTAGCATTTGCTTGGAATATGCATAATTTTGCACCTCCATGTTTCGTTTTATGGCAGTTCGAATGCAATTTATTCTGTGTTTAGCCAGAAGAGGCAATGAACCAAGATGGCGTGAAAGTCTTGCCATCTCATCTTTTGCACTGATTGCCCTTGCACCGTGAACTTTTTGCAAACGCCCAATTTCCTGCAGTCATGAGGACAGCTTTAAATTAATAAAAGGAATAGACATATGTAAAATTAAAAGATATTTGGAAGAAGGTAAACATCTAACAGATACATTATTTGGCAGCAACAACAAGATTTAAGATTTCTGGAGTAATTTCAACCAATGCATCCAAAAAATATTTACGCTCAATTCAAAAGTGTAGATTGAGAGACTGAGGTTTATTTTCTTCCTCACAGTTTGGACTAAAATGAAATTAAAATTGACCTGGGATTCTATATCAATTATGGAAAAACTTATACCTATTCTTCATGTATAATTTCATATAAACTATGACTGTAGCTGATATTATAATAATCCCTTTAATTGTCTCTTATTCTTGCCATCTTTACAAAAACAAAAACTACAGTTCTATGATAATGCTTCCTCACGGCCTAGAGATTCAGAAGCCCTAATATTTTTTTTAGGTCAGAGTCCATTTTATCTATGTCATTAAAAGTTGGAGTACCAGAAGAAGAGTGACAGCTATCTTGTATTGAGCACATATTGTTGCTTGAGCTTTTATATCACTTCCACGAGATTGTTCCTTAGCTAATGCAAGAAAAGCTTCATCAAGGCAAGACAAGGCATCTGAAAGATTATTTTGCTCAAGGTGAGCAAGTCCAGTCTTGAAACATACAGAAGCAGCAGCCCCTTGAGGAATCTGTTATAAGAGCCATGAGATTGGGAACAAATAAATAAATCATACATGCTCAGTAATATGAAAATGGAACTAGAACATGGTTATATTGAAGAAATATCTGAGTTTCTTCTCCCCCGATCTTTATCTATACAAATTACCAAAGATAAGCACACAACTTTTTTTGAAACTCTTCAAGTTATTTTCTCCTACCCCTCCCAATCCTCACCCAAACCTTTCTTGCCTCACCCTCCTTCTCTCTCTATTCTGTTTTACTAACATAATCACGTCCTTTCTCCACCTGTCATGTGTGCAGGTTGCTGCCCACAATACACTCTCCCAAACTGATCACCTCTCATATTCCCCCATTGCCTCCACATGCCTCTAGTTTCCTGCTTTCCTTTCTTTCTTCCTAAAGTACACCTTAGTTCTAGGTGGGAGGCTAAAACTTACCAAGTTCTCAGATGTGGCATTATTGGAAGTAACTACTATTTATATGTACACTGGCTCAATAAGTTCTTCTCAATCCCTATAATACACAAAATAGTGAAAGGAAAAACATAAAATGAGTGTTCCTCTCTATTTATGCTGCATGCCGGTTCAATCCAGTGCAGAACATTTGATTCTTCCACATCTTTCCACGTTCTTCCCCAACACATGGAAAATACCATGGAATCTCAAAAAAAAAGAAATGGCACAAAGTATCTTTCTTTTCATACTCTAGTTAGAAAGTGTTCCTAGTTCCACATATATATGAATGCCTATGCATGTATTCATTTATACTTTACACATGTATATGGATGTCTATGCATGCATTTATTTATACCTGTCCAGGCCGTACAGAAGATGGTGAAGACCCAGCTTGTGCAGGCTTATCAGCAGAATTTGGTACTCCAAGCACACTAAGATCAAGAGGCTGGGTAGAAATTGGTGCCAGCATCTGTGATGGGGGCATACCTTCAGCCTGACCCAAGGATTGTGGTGGCAAACCACCATCAGGAAGTCCTATGGGCTCATTTGAAACTACAGGTTGTTGATCAGTTCTAGGAGGAACATCAGCTCCAGAAGCACTAAACTGGTTAGCAGTTGTATTGCTGCTTTCAACCCCTGGAGTAAGTTTAGAGAGATACGACCCAATAGGACGCAGTGAAGCAGCAACCTGAAGAGATGAAACTGTATTCTGAAAAAAATCCTCTGGAATAGGTCCTCTACCCACAGCACCACTAGTTGGCTGTGAAATTGGTTGTGACCGAATAAAGGCCTCTGTACCAAACAGATCACCAGGAGTTGAAACTGTATGAGCAGCCACTCCAGTAGTTACAGGTGGCATGGTTAAAATCTGACCAAGATCTTGCGATGCACTGGTTAATGACCTGCTCCTTGATCGTGTTAACCCTTCAGAAAGTTTAAATTTACTAGCTGCTTCTTTAATTTTGTTCACATCTACAGAAGAATCAATTGGCTTGTCTCTTATTCTAATATGTATTTTTTTGGTTTTTGATACTCCTTCCTCATCGCTACTGCTATCATCAGCAGCTCCATACATGGATTTTTTGAATTCTTCTGCTGCTTTAGCCTGTTTATCCACAGAAGAACTGGCAAGCTGTTTGTTAAGACTCTCCAGACCCATTAGTGAATCACCTTGGGTCTTATCAATCCCCTGCAATTGATTACGTATGGATTTAACTGGAGATACTTCAAAACCACTGGGTTTAACATCACTGGCTGCTATAGTGAAGGCTTTGACCAAGCTATCTTCCTTTACCTCTACAACATTGCCTCTTCCTTTAATTGACCCTAAATACACACCAATATGCTCTACAACTATGGATGGAATCGCAGCATCATCAGTCCTCATATATGGTGTCACCTCTGCAGCAAGCTCCCACTTAGGTATATCCTTTGCAGTAGCAAGGGTTTTGATTTCCCAGTTTCCACCACCCCATTCAGGTCCTTTAGGAACCATACTTTCTGCAGCAAAGTTGGCAAATATACCTTGTGTCCATCCAGTAGATCGAATTCGTAAAATCCTTTCACAATGTCGCCTCAATTCTGAGTCAAGATCTTCTTCTTCCAACTTCTGAGCAAGACGCCTCATGGCACTAGGATTAAGATGGCATATAAACAGATCAAGCATGCTTTCGTAATCTGCAGTAACTTCAAAGGTTTCTTTTGCTTTATCAAACTGACCAAACCTGCATGAAATCTTCAATTTAAAAAGTGAACAAACATTTGGATCACACATTCATGCTACTCAGAGAACAACATTACACCTGCTCATCAATAGCATGAGCTCTGCTAGAATATCATAGTTATTAGTCTCGTTGTTAGTGGGCTTGATCTTGTCTACTAGTGCTAGAACCCAATCTAGTTATTAGTGTAAAGAGAAATACTAGGCTACAACCTATCAATAATTCAGTATGTTATTAAGAAATCTCTCTCTCTCTCTCTCCAGTCTTCCCAACTAAAACCATGTTGTATGTTTCCCATTTGAAAGACACAGGCATACATGACATAGTTCATACAAATGGTATTATAAATCAACCATATGAAAATATTGCTGATCTTTACATCGACTATTTCGTTGTACATTATAGATTATATTTGTTTTTCTTTCTTCCAATCTTTTTTTGTTTCTACTACTTGTCTAGATCAATTTCTCATGTCAAATTTTGTCAAAATTCAAAATGGATAGATAATTTTAAAAATCTTCACATGTCTTTGTGCTTGTAAATTGGCTCCTTAGAGAAAACTTTCTGTCTCTACCTTTGCTTGCATTCTTACTTCACAGAAGAACAGGTCAGAATCATGAGATTATTATTATTGGTGAAAAGTACCATTTTCATATGTAATATATAAAAATAAAAAATTTAGATACATAATAGGTTAGCTAGTGACTGGGATAAGAAAGTAGTACCTAACTAGCATCGATAGAAAATAAATCATGAAAATCAGTAACGATGGAAGACACAAACATCATATTTCAGTAGTCCCTCTAGCTAGAATAGTAGCAACGCGAGTACAATGAATTTTCCTGGTCTACCACTGCACCTACCTGATACATGAATAACCCAACTGTCTGAACCTGTGAAATAATTGAGACGTAGGAGGGCATCGTGGATAGTCTCTTGAACGCAGAAACTCATCTTTCAAAACAGATAAAGCTATTGAAAAATGAAGAGATTTCACTGAATAGGCCCCCCGCATCACCTAAGATAAAAACTGAACATCCTTAGGAGATCAGATAGAGAAGATAATAACCAAATGCCAAGATAAAAATAATTACTGCTTACCTGGGTGAACTGTGGACCTGATTGGGATAATGATACAGCTAAATCTCCACAAACAGGAGAACCTAAGGCAAGGATGTCCAGAGACCTTGGTGTTACGCGCATGCTGTCAAACCTTCATTCAGATAAAATTTACAGTATCAGAGTTTGATAAAGAAATGTGAAATGAGATGAGTTTGATAACTTTCTCCATTAGAAAGTTAGATTTTTCTAAAAAACCTTGCTGTTAATTGGTAGAGTATTTCTGAAAGTTCAAGCTTCTGCTTAAAACTTTGTTGCATTGTGACAAATCCGATGAGAAGAGGCTCAAGAAAACCAACAAGACAGCTTTTTATCTCAACTCCCTTCTTCTGTTTGGGGTTTATCTCTGTTGGAGTAGCAAGCAATAATCGATCATTCAAAGCACCAACCAAGACTGCATAAGAAATTTATAAAAATAGATCAGTAGGACCGTAGTTGATAAGGTAGAACATACAAATAGCTGGCTAAGATATCATGAACTCCCAACACAGAGCAAGACAATTACCTGCCTGAGGCATACTAATTGAGAGAATGGACCTCACTTTTCCATCCCAGCCTAGTATACTGATTGCAGTGGCAGTAGAAAAAAGAAGGGCAGGCCCAACCCATAAGAGTGATCTGAAGTAGGGATTGATTAAGGAATTAAAAACAAGAACATATTCAAGCAGCATATGAAATTTTTGGTCTTCTTGGCTGAGTATGCGGAAAGGGGGAAGGTAGAAGCAGAGGAAAGAGTGAATGTGGCTTTAATTAAAGTGATGCAGTTTATTTCCAACCAACTGCTCATATTTTGTTCAAAAATTTCACTTAATCAATCAAACATGCCCTTAATATGAATAAATGATTCCTTAATTTAACTTAAAAACATCCAAGGATATTGGAGGAAGTCCCTTGTCAAAATTTGTAGAAGTGCCAGCAAGTATATCAAGTGCTGTGGAAACAATAAGAACTCTCTGAGTTGTCAAAATCCCTGCAACGTGTCCCCTAAGAGTCTCTTGCCAATGCACCTGACAAATTTGAAAAAATGTGTTACCAAGCAGAACCATAATGCAGTGCCATTTTAGGTATGTCAGGGCGGCGGGGATAACCATTATGTCATTAATGGCTCATTCAATTGTCCACAAACTCGACCATTATAATCAACATTGTCATTATGTCTGTGTAGTCAATGTCAGATAGTGAATAACCCCCAAAATGCTAGTGGTAAAACGGGTAGCGGTGTGGCAACCATCGAAGTTTAAGGAAAAAATAAAAGAAATTTATTACGTAAATATAAAACTTAAATAGTAGAAGAACAAATAACATTGAAGACATATTCATAACTAATAATTGCCAATATTCAACCCCTATATAAAGTACATAAGTTTTAGCCTCCGAGGCTTAAAATCTAAACATTTAAAATAAATACAAGTGATTCCTATAATAGAATCACTATCCAATGTGAGAATGAGAACCAGAATGTCGTAGAAAGGGCTGCCGGAAAGTTGCAAAAAGGACTTCCAGATAGCCACACAAGGTGAGGAGGGAAGATGGAGCCATTTCAGAGAAGAAATGACAAAGTCAAGAGGGCCCTATTTTGTTGTCGTTCATAATTTAAGGTGAAATTACCAAAAAGTCCAAAACAACAGAAAGAGAACAGCTGTACGTTGATGGCATAAAATGGCTATTTAAAGGTACAATGACCAAAAGATTAAAAAAATTCAGAATTTTATAGGAGTTTCAGTTTAGCAGTCACTGCAACCACTATTTGGCTTCTATTTGTGGCGCTACAACCGCTACTCAATATTGCAATGCAATGGGTTTCTTATAGCTACTAGGGGCACTACACTACACTGCTATAGAGGCCGCTAATGACTATAGGGCCTTTTGTCTCTCCATTTTCTTTATTTTATTCATCTGCAATTAATTGCACGGAGCAACTGTGTATCACTACTAGTTCTAGTCATAATTAAACATGCAACTAATTGATACCTGGAGTACAGTCTCATTTATTTTCAATTTGAGTGACTTTTTTCCCTCGCCCTTGGTTGATATATATTGGCCATTGGAAGTTGGAATTGAAGTTGAAAGGCGATACCCTTGTACAAGCTTTACTAATCCAATTTGGCTCCCATGCGAAGCGAACATCAAGGTTGAATCTACCACCAAGAAAATTAACCATTACTATCTACTATCACTAAATTAATAGTAAGCATCTAAACTTGTGAGAATGCCTTGGTGTGGATGGGGGAGCCATTGAGATCGGTTTAAGACTTGATATAATTTTGCTCAATGACTTCTTTTAGAAAACAACCAATCCAACCAGAAAGTTGTGAGTTAATATTATGTAAATATTGCGAGCTAAATTTCAGAAAATGTAAACGAGTAAAGTTTTACAGAAGAAGCATAGATTCCATGTATTTGAAAAGTATAGTGTACATTATTCTTAAAAACATACAATGGAGTAGATGAAGCATATAATATGGAATTTTATGCGCAAGCATATCAGTGGATTTTGAATGAAATACGCCCTATAGAAGGTTATTTATTTGTCACATGTGAATTTTTATTTACGTCATTATCAATGATGACAATGAATGCCATGCCTACACACACAAAAAAAAACTATATATGTATGCATGTAGAAACGTATGTATTCAACTTTCAAGCACCTAAAGGAGTAGAAAAGATACGATCAACTTCAGTTTCAAACATAAATGGTGTTGGGCCTTTAATTGAACCATCACTAGTTTCTGTAGGTTGATTTTCTTCAAAAGCTTTTTCAATATCCTTAAGTTCTTGTGCGGGTCCTCCTGGTAGAATATATACTGCCAACCCTGTCTTGTCATCATCAAGAATAGCAAACTGATTTTCATTGGGACCAATAAATGCTGCATCTCGACCTGTACACAACAACTTGAATTATTTTATTCCACATAATGCATGATCAAACTCTGGCTGAAAGAGAAAAGAAATGTATTCCTCACACATAAATACCTTTCACAGTGCTGCTTTTACTGTTTACAGTCTCTACTGCAGTATTTTCCCAATAAAGTACAACTTCACTTGTCATGCCACTAAATTCATAAGCTACAAGAAATAGGTGTTGCTTTTTACTGTAAGTCAAGTAATTTGCTTGATACTCCACATGGCCAGGAATCTATTAAAAGTTGCTGAACATTATAAGGTTGAATATAGACATGCTATTCAATTGTAAAATATAAATAGTTACAACATATTATATTATGCAAAGGATGGTATCAATAGAATTAAAGGGACAAGACGATATTTGTTAAAATGACT
Organism: Trifolium subterraneum; assembly: GCA_951799995.1. NCBI lineage: Eukaryota > Viridiplantae > Streptophyta > Magnoliopsida > Fabales > Fabaceae > Trifolium > Trifolium subterraneum. Next base: position 5,370,230 of record OX637467.1, read on the forward strand.
ACTCTCTGTACATTACCGAATTATAGAACTTCTTATAGGTACTCTCCAATCCAGATGAGAGATTATATGCCATAAGATTTGGTCCATCCACATAAAAAGCCCTGACTGGATAATGAAGAACTCGGTTCTCTTTATTGAAAAAATTAAGCTCCAAGTGGAATGGCTGGTAGTGCATGAATGGTTTTAGTTGATTGAACAAAATTTTTTAAAGACAATTAATCAGTCCCTAATCAAATTGTCATAGGGACCTTACCTGGACAACGGGAATGTCCTTCATACGATGCTTGGTATCTAGAACAGCGATGAGGGGTAAGCGAGATATGGGGGCACTTTTTGTATGGCCTTCAATAAAATGCTACAAGAATAATGCAAGTGCAAAATTTGAGTCAGGGCAAGGAGATTTGCCAAATCTTTCTAAGAAGGTTATATACAGGACTGTGAGGAAATTTGAGCCATCAAATTTTATGGTCCGGTTATAGAATCACGTCTTAGCCATTGCACCTTGTTAGAAATAATATAAAACCATTGATGTAGCCTTTCCTAACAGCTTAAGCTTTTGGGATAATCGGTTATCTGACATGGTATCAGAGCCTATCCTAGATACATTTGTTGTTTGTTGTGGAGACCTCCCATATTTGGGCCACCCGTTGTTGTTGATTCCACGCACCAAGCCCAATAGTGCTGGGCGTGAGGGGGTGTGTTAGAAGTCCCTCATTGGCTAGAGATATGGCAAAGATAGCCTTTATAAAGTAGTGCAAACCTCAACTCTCAAGCTAGCTTTTGTGGTTGAGTATAGGCCTCTCAAATTCTAATATGGTATCAGATGGTTTTATATTATTTCTAACACGCCCCCTCACGCAAGAGCCCACTTGGGCTTGAAGCGTGGATAATGCATAGGCCCACCTACCATATGCTTAAATTCTACTTTTTTAATTAGAAAGTGAGGGGAGCGAGGATCAAATTCTAGACCACTTAGTCATAGAGGCTCTGATATCATGATGAAATAGAAAATAACAGAGAACATAAGAGGCATATGGCGAAAACCGCGTGTCTAAGGAGCATCACGGATGTTCTATTATATAATATTATGAGCATTAATTACAAGGAATATTATCAATGGAATATGCTATGTAGAATACTCTAGAATATATATATTAAATATCAACACACCTTTTACTGATATTGAGGCTTATAAGAAAGTAATACAATAGGAAAAAATCATACACTGTGAAGAAAAGCCTTCCTTGCAATGTCTGATATTGTAAGATGACTATGGCTGCAAGAAAGAGAGTATACTGTCAACAATGACATGAGATAATTATGAACTGTGACAAATCAAATGTACCAGATAACAAAAGGTTCTGTCTTGCTTTTGCACTAATTATCATAAACACTTCGAAAGGGACTTGATATAATTGACTGCATGTCCACAATACTCAAAAGGAATGTAGACCATATCTTTTGGCTGAATTGCTATCTTTTCTGCAATTATGTTAATCGTGGACTTCAAGCAGATATAAATGCCAGGGAAAACATTATGTTCTATTCAACCTAGTATTGAAAGCAAAAGCAGCATTCTTGGAATCTTCTTTTAATCATTAGATGGTATTCATATCTATGTACATATGTCCTAATTATTTTCCCTATATACAGGTTTGATTCATGATGAAGTTCTGTTCATTGAAAACTTAAGGAAACAGCTTCATAGAACATGCAGAGAAACAATAGACTTCTCAAAATGGTTAACTGCTAAATAAAAAATCAGTCCACGAAGGAGCATGATGTACAAAATACTTTCAATTAAAGCACTCAGAACTTTACTGTCAATGGTCCTCAATCATATCCAATATTCGTTGGGCCATCTGCTAGGCCACTGGGGTCACGCTCCATATGTCCAGTTCTGAGCCTGAGGTTAAGAGTCCCAAATTAAATGAGACAAGGCTTGAATATCAGTTTATAAGTGGGGGCAATCATCACTTTGTCACTAAACCTATATGCAAGTGTAGATATCGAGTGAAATTTCATAATCCAAACATATCCAATCAAAGGTTCAAGACTAAGTATTGAGTTGGAATAGTGAGGGATATAAAGCCAGAACAACAAAACATAACTAACAAACTAGATTGTAACCACTAGTTTTCCATAAAAATACTAGTTACATATTTTCCTCGTTCCAGTTAGAGATCTCAACTCACCCTTTCATATGATGTTCTTGTAATTGAGCTTGAAGCTGATGATCTGCTAGGATACCAGATGAACCCAAGGCTGACAATTTTTCTTTTAAAACCGATGCTGCAAAGAATCTCTACCATTAGCTGGATGCAAACAGCATATCTAATAATATGACATGCATGATAGTGAAAGACAATCTACAACAGTAAACAAAAGTGAGCAGCAAATTATGTACTAAACAAATGAGGTATGTTAGAATATAAATTAACAATTTTTTTGTCCAAAGGACCCAATTAAGACATGGGATGGTATCGTACCCAAAAAATAAAAAGGCATTGCAGGGAACATTATGCAAGATATCCACAAAAAGTGGATAAAACATACCATACAATTTCACCACACAGGATATCAGGGGTTCACTTCAGTAAAGACATCCCATTAAAAATAAACTACAAACCTAAAACCGTGGAAATTTTATATGTTCCAATAGAAAATATCCTGAAATTTTGAAGGTTCTTTAAGGCTAAATAAAAGTAGTTACCTGACGATCCCCGTGCACCTTGCAAAACTGCAAAAAGTTGTTTTCTCCTTTCTCTATTGCTTTCAGTCTTGTTTTTTGAAGTATCTCCAGTTGCTACATTCTGTTAAAATAAAAAGCAAGTTTACGTATCCTACTATATTCACTAGTAAGGAGGGTATAAAAAAATGAAAGGTGGCACTTAACTGCAAACACTAGTGCTGCCAAATTAGATTTTGGATGAATTTCTATAGTTTTAATTTGCGGTAAGGGATACACTGCTTCTCCACCTTGTTCAGAAAGGATACGTGGGATATCAATTGGTTCAATTGCTGCATCAGAATGTAATACGAATTAGCAAACAAAGTTCAATGAAATGTACAGTAGAAAGTGAAGCAAGACAATTGTTGGTATTGTTATGAAGCCCGGACACTCCTCAGATTAGGCGTGTCGGTGTCGGACACGTGACACCGACACTTATAATTACACTAAATTATGTCATTTTTTCAAATTATTATCGGTGTCGACGTGTCGGTGTCCGTGTATGTGTCCGGTGTCCGTGTCTGTGTCTGTGTCTGTGCTTCATAATAATTAATTTGGTTGTTTCTAAATCTCCTTTATTATCTCTTACATCCCACCATCACCGCAGAGAAATTGAATGGTATTAATAACTATATTGATTTGCATAGTGTTGTTTCTCGCCCAAGGACTTTTTGGACACCTTGACAATAAGGCAGATGATGTTGATGCTACTGGGAGAGGCACATTGCACAAGTATTTTGCAATACACGTAACACGAGAAACCATCTATCAAGAACCAACAGGAAATCCAGAGGTAGAAAGAGTCAAGATAGCTAACCAGCAGGCTCAAAAAAATTTGCTGGCATTGGAGGTCTATGAGGATTAACTATAACCCGTGTTTTCCACACTTTCATATTTCCATCCTTTGACAGGGTTACAAGTATACGCGAAGTGGTCAGCCAAGCAACTGAAGTTATTGGTTGTGAGCTAACTTGTATTCTGAAATTTCCATAAGATAATCATTAGATTCCAATTCAAGAACAAGAGTAACCAAAATAACTAAGACTTAAAACATTTCCATCAATAGAATATAAGTAAATAACAAATTCAAAATAGATAACCATGATATTAGGTCTTTCAGTTGGATAATGGAAAAACCTCAACCACAGGTAAACTACAGTCACTCACATTCCAATCATACTAGGCTTCTCGATTGATACATCCCATGCCAATAGTGTACCACGTCGATCTCCAACAAAAATCCATTCTAGAGTTGGATGAAATGCAAATGCAGCAGCGCCACTAAGCTTTATAGTATTTTCCACTGCATAAGAAACAAAAAAATAAGTAACATTAAGGATATAGTTTATTGGATAAATATAAACCCTATCGACAAGAATAGAATGTGAATCTCACGTTGCAGCGTGTAAAGAACAGCATAGGTGTGAATGTTATATGCTCGAATCAAACCATCTGCATAAGCAACATACTAGGACACAAAAGCAACAAAGTAGAGAAGGGAGATTGAAGTATCATTAGAAGAAAGACTGAGGACTAGATCATTTTTACAGAGAAATACATATAACATGAACTTGCCAATAAATAGAATTATGACAAGCATATTTAAATAATACCAGAACAGGAAGGCGAGGATGACAAGCAAGATTAACAATAGGCTTCTTCAAGTCTGTCTTGATTTTTGTGGGTGCTCTACCGCCTTCAACAGTTCCAACAACTTAATTTATGCAAAAGCAGATGTAGAAATATTTAATTATTATCAATCAAACCGGTGAAAATAAGACATTTAACTACACAGATAAGAAACCAGACACCCAACCTGTAACACTCATCCGTTTATGAAACCCGAAAAATACAATATGCTGTAACGGAGTCATTGCCAGATGAACTTCTGTATCAGAATAAATTTTTTCGGACTTCTTCTCTGGTGAATGCAATACACATGTTTGCTCCAAGTCAAAATCGCAAGATCTTAATGTACAATCCTACAAATGAAAAGCAGCAACTTTAATAAATACAGAAGAACTATGCAAGCACAACAACAACTCACACAAATAAACCAATACGCAACCAGATTAAGCAACATAAAATTCAGAAAAAATAGCCGAAATAATTCAATGTCTAAGTAATAGGAAAGGAATAAGCATCATCGAGTGGAATTTACTCAACCATAAAAAAAAAATTTAGAAGAACAAATCAGATTATCTATACCACTGCACCTTTATATGTTAAAGAAAAGTAATATCAAAATAAATAAATAAATAAAGGGAGATATAACCCTGATCTAATACAAGAAACTTTCAAATTAAGAGAATCTAAAATGGGAAAATGATGTTGACCGAATATCAAGGTAAGATTTAAATAGAAAAATGAGTTAGTAGTTATCTTCTGAAAAAACCTAAGGACTTGAAAGCTCTCAACATGTTAGCCAATTTGTGGCATGCCTAAATTGAAACCGCTCAACGGACCAATTATGTTGCACTAAAATCAGAAGGAAAACAAAATCCATTGGAAAGACTTTTCGCACATAGCATAGATAATTTTTTTTTCTTTACTTAGAAAGACAAAAGGGGGGAAATCAACCAAATAAAGTCTAAACTTAACGTGGATAAACCCACTATGTCCATTTTCAACTTAAGTCATGCACATTTGTCACCAAAATGATAAGAAAATTTTATTATAACTTCCTGCAATAAACCTGCAAGGTAAGATTGCCAACAATAAACCTGTAATATAAATTTGTCCCTAATAAGTTTGTCAAAATAATAAAGTTGCAAGAAAATTTTATCATAACTTCTAATTGGAATATAAGAAAGGAAGCTTTTGCGCAATGGTTAAAATTATTATCGTTTGACTAGGAGGTCATAGGTACAAGTCGAGGAATCAGCCTCTTGCAAGTGCAAGATAAGGTTCCCAACAATAAACTTATAATAGATTTCACCCTTCCCTTGACTCCTGTTTTCTCTCTCATCTAACTAACTTTTGCTTCACTTTGTTGAGTGCATGTTATTGTTCATTCCTTTCCTAAAGTTGGTATTGTCTCACTCCCATGTAACCGGAATATTAATCTTATCAGCCTCAGCCCCCGTCTTATCACTAATTGAGTCCACTAAGCTATCATAATGGAAGAATCAGCAAAAAAATATTTCTACAAATAACAATAAAAATCCTCATATGCACTAAAGAGAAGTTCAGGTCAGTCTAACCTGGAGGACTGCAACCACAGTATGCCCATTTGTAGGACTATATGCCATGCGGACAACAGGTGCACCAATGTCAAGAGCAGAAATCTTGCTTCCTGTCAATGCGTCAAATTCTGCATGCATGGAAACAACCCAAATTGTAATGCATTTTCCAAAATCAATGCAAAAACCAAACAATTCAATGCAAAAACCAAAATCGATATAAAAAGGGAAGTCTCCTCCACCCAGTCAACTCACAAGTGCTCTGAATGCAGAAAACTATTGGGTCAAATGTAATGGACGAGCATAGAGGATTGATTTTATTAGTACATGCCTTCAGAGAACAAGGCTTCAGGAGCAAGTGCAACATTAACTAAGCATGTCTGTTGTGAAATTTTACAAAGTTATGTACTTAGTGTATCTAATTCTGGATGAGATTCCGAGTATACTATGACTTCAATGGCTACTTAAAGGGTCAACTTGGATATCATTGTTCTTACTGTGGTTATGAAGGAACCAAGTAGTTCTTCCGTGGCAATGACTTCAATGGCTTCTCTTAATTTTTTTTCTTTTTAAGAGAAAAAATAATTTATTGAAAGGGAAGAATAATAAATAACAGGAAGATCAGGAATGTTTCTAACAGCATGAAAAACAAATTAAATAAAGAGATTATATATTAAACAAACACTTCCCGGTAGAGGTCACCACTCACACCAGTCCCTCTGACAAAAAGACCTTGAAAACTCACAAGTGTAAAATATACCAAAAAATTTACAGATTTTGGAGATATACTGAATGGTTCATTCCAAGTTTGCAGGTTTTGAATTGTGTTTTTTGAGGTCAAGAAGTGGTAAGAAATAGAATTACACCGGCATGCAAGGTAAAGAGCAGTATGGAAACATTCCCAGTATTTTTAATAGAGCGGCAAGTGAGATTATCATCCAACAATATGGATGGATATGTTCAATAAGGGTTAGATCCATAAATAACCAAGCCAGGAAGCTTCAAGTAGAAGAACAACGAATAAAGCTTTAGATAAGGTTAGCTGAATCACACCAACTTGTAAAGCAGGACTTGATCAAATGCACTCAAATTCACTCATTAAATTCAACTAAGAATAACAGCTTGTATTGTTGTCAGTTTTCTCATAGATTGCAACTCCATTGATGGAAGGGAAACAAATCATCAAGCCATTTTTTTCACTATATAAGCAAACCATATTGCTAATGAACATAGATATAGAGCATTACAAAGCCAAAAGCACACGCATTGGGAAGAAAGCTACTATTTAGCTCTAGGTTCTGAAAACTCAATCAAATTGAGTAACAAACTGAATCAAAAAGTAATTCGGTTTGATTCTGTTAATGTACAGTTTGGTCCAGGAGTTGATGGAAAATCTTGAAGCATACGATATGAAGCACGGGAACTCCTCGGATTAGGCGTGTCCCTTGTCGGACACATGTCATTGAATTGCTAATGTCAAACCAAAACCTAAAACATATGTACATTCATTTCACGTATATTATTATAAATGATACACATTTTTTATATTTAAACATCTAAGACGGAACCATGGTTAGGTTCCCTTTCTAAAATTTATCAACCATAAATCACTGTTTGGATGGACTTATTTAAACTTATCTACTGACATAAACACTTTTGAGACTGTTCGGAAAAAGAAAAAAAACTTATTAAAACAACTTATGCATATCCATTGTTTTCAGGATATTTTCATACAGTCTCTAGAATAGCTTATGAAAACAGCTTATAGCATAAACCACATACAAATTTCAAAACAGAAAATGCCAAATTGTTCCGATTCAGAAACAAAGCATTCAGACTTTTTATGAATATGAAAACATTAAAGAAGGAGAGTTAGTTATATTATAATGCAGTTATTAATAAACTGACCGACGATGTAGGTTCCGATGGCGACGGCAACGAGTGCCTGATGAGAATGAAAAGCAGCAGCATGAGGCTGAAAAGGAACAACGCCACCACCTACGTGACGGAGATCAAGATGTTGTAATGTTGTCCACTCCATGATGAATGAATTCGATTCCTCAAGTTTTCGTCTAAAGCTTCATAGTTAGTTACGTTGCGGATTGAGAGAGATCTTGTATCGATGCTAGAAAAAAGCGTGGAATGATCGTAACGACGGTTTATAACTGTAAAATGGAATAATAGTAGTAGTAATTGCATGATCTTCGCGCCACAACAGAAGGAACAAACGAAATGAACGCCAAATTTAACCGGAATTCTCTCCATAGGCCCACTCAGCGACTGCTTCAAATTCAAATGCTTACCATTTGCATCTCTTTTTCCTAATATATTTACCCCCTCTTCCCCTTTTTTTAATATTTTATCCCCATCGTCTAATATTTTTACACGTAAATACAATAATATTGTCAAAACATTTTTGTTAAAACATTTTTATTAAAATATTCTTATTAAATATCTGTATGGTTATTATTATAAGTAAAAAAAAGACAAAATTTACATGCATTTCCATACATGCATTTCTTACTTTTCCACTCACAAAGAGGTGGTTATTTGTGTTTTTTCATTTTGAAAAAATAAAAGAATATTATTTTTTAATAAAAAAAACTACCTCTTTGTGAAAGGAAAAGTAAGAAATGCATGTAAGTTTTGTCCTAAAAAAAATCACTTTTTAAATTTATTAAAAACAAATGTATTTGGGTTTTAGCCCTCTTTTTTAACAAAAAAAAAAAGTGATTTATAATATTATATAAGTCACATATATCAATTTTTAATGAACCTAAATTTTTTTTTTTTTTGCTTATAAATAGTGATAGGGGGAGTGATTACGTGGAATATGTTTGAAAAAAAAAAATTAGATGTAAAAATTGAATTTTTTTAAATTAATTCTATCTACATTAAAAAGCAAAAATCACATTCATTGTAAAACAAGAAACGCTGCTTTTTCCATTTCCAAATTGGTGAATCCCGACAAAACCGTGATTTTTCCATCTCTCAATGTTCATCTTCATCCAAAAAAACACAATGTACACAAGTCCATTTATTAAGCTCAATTTAAAAACTACTTAAAAGTACATATTTTCCGCAAGGATATATACACCCATAACTACGAACTCATTTGATAAAGCATGATTGCACTCCTCTGATTATTCATCCAAAAATACTAGTATGTACACTCGACCAAAATCAGATGCACAGTTGGCAAGCCCAATGTATACCACTGTTGAAAGGTGTAGCCAAAACTGTTCATATTCCAATTTTTCCAAGGGAAAAACAGATTATATATCACATGCCATGATTTCTCCCTCCATACCTGTCTCTTGGAGAAAAGTATAATGGTCTGTCCATACGTTCTGTATTCAAATTCTTCACCTCAAAGTTGTATCTGTTTGTGTGGGCATGATAACTATCATTGGGTACATTCATTCTAGATGTGAATTCGCTAACACCAGGCCTGAAAGGTGGGAATCCCCTCATATTCGGAATTGTGCCCCTTTCGTAATTAACAAATTCATTTGATCCATTCCAGTTTTGAGAACTTACTTGATATTGATGTGGAATTTGTCGACTAATAGTCTGTAATGGATAGGCTGGGGCTTGATAGCGGTCAAATTCAGCAGACTCGTGTACTCCACCCCTTGTAGAGCTGAAGGCTCTTGAAGATGCACTCACATTCCATGTTGCTTGTGTTGATGATGTGGCCTCTTGATGTTGATACTTGTTTGCTCTTCTAGAGTCATCAAGGTGCCTAACCTTGTTGGGATCGCATGGTCTTCCTTTATTTGATCGTTTGGTATTATGGGCTTCATGCTGCCGCTTAGAACCTAATAAGGTACGAGCTACAAGTTAATAATAATGTGGAATACTGTAAGACAGTGCAACACAAACTTATACTACCCTTAGATCCATTTGCATTATAGCTTTTCTTTTTCTGCCTCAACGCTCTCGCAGACCTTGCTGCTGCACCACGTCTGTGCTTCTCAGATAGCACTTTGACCCTATCAGCTTCATTTTTCCATCTCTAAAGCATGACGAATAACAGTAAAAGCAACAAATAGAAACATCCTGAGGATGGAGAAAACAAGAAGTAAAAAAGATAAATCCTTGCAAAAACTGATCGATACCTGTCTGTAAGTTTTCTGTTTATAGAGATTACGACCCTTTACAAGCAAAGGAGAAAGTGGAGGTAATTTCTTAACCCCACTACTCCACAAAACTTCAACCTGTAAGACATATATGAAGAACTTAACTTAGCAATGAGTTATCACAATTGAAGAAGCAAGAGTTTATTGAAGTTAGAGTCCCTTATTAGATAACAGTGCTGCATAGTGCATAATATTAATCTGCAAAATCTGGCACAAGACATTTCTACCGCATGAAATGTAAGTTGCAACTATGAAACCAAATATGTTACTCCCTCCATCCCAAAATGACTTACCCAGTTGACCAATTCACACAGATATAAATAAAAGGGAGAGAAGAGTACTTTTACTAAAGTACCCTTATCATGTATTGATTTATTCACCTTTACCAGAAATACAAAGTGAAAGATATTGAATTGGGAGTGATGCAAGTAGTATTAATAAGAGGGTATAATTAGAAAAACCCCATTAATATTGCATTGAAAATTGAAAGGGATCATTCATTTTGGGACAAATTTTTTTACAAATGGGAAACTAATTATGGGACACTATTGCTTTCTGAATCTGCTTCATTGGGGGGAGGGGAATTCGCAAGAAAGAAAAAAATTGGTAATTGACCTAGAAAACAATTGTGCCACCACCAACACCAGCCAAGAGAACAGAGGTACACTTCACCAGCCAAGAGAGCCATTGCACTCCTCATCTTACAAGAGCATATATCACCCCCACGTAATTCTTGTTCAAATAAAAGACCAAATGAGTAGTACATGAACTTGTTTTAGATTGCCAGTACAGTTTAGGGCTTTAGGCTTACAGTGAAGGTATGTTGTTGTTTAGCTGCACCATAGCTTTCCTTTACAACCCTCCCAGCAACAGTTCTGTTTCCTATAACTCTTCCATGTCTAGTCACTTTGTTAAACCTGGTGAAATATACAACTAACTAAAAATAAAATAATAATTTGGGACTAGAAGAAAAATTATTTATTAAATATGTTGAGAGAAACAAATTACTTTTCATAAACCTTTTGCCTAAACAGAACAACATCTCCCAAGCAGACATCACCTGAGAAAAGTGAGAAGGCTACTATTCATCTAAAGAATGATAAGGGTAAGCCTGTAGGTAGATGAAAGAAAAAGATACAAAAACTCACCCGTGCAATTAATGTTGAAGGATGATCTTGGATACAATGTGTACCCACTTCCACGTTTTAACCTGAGATATTGAACTAGTCGCTTAGTAAGATAATAAGATAACATAAAGATGCAGGTGCAATAGCTCAAATCAAACCAACAAGTCCTATCTTCTCAAAAAAGAATCATTACCTTACTCTAGTAGTGTTCAAATAAATTTGAAGTAAAATAGCAGAAAATTGAATAAAATCTATTTTTTTTAAAATGAAAATGAAGATATCTAAATGTCATCATGAACTTTGCCAATTCACAAACGTTTTCCATATCCCAGTGTTTGCTTCTTAACACAAAATCTTACAACATGTAGCACTGAAACCTCATATTGAAGAAGTGTTAGAGTGTCCCACAATTGTACAACACTCATTTGACATTAACAGAAAACGATATCTTTCGTTGTGAAAAGATTATCAACAAAAGTCAGGTAGTGCAGCACATTCCAGCAACAGATAAGTATGCTGATCTTCGTACCAAGTCATTGTCTCCTCTCAGGTTCTTGCCTTTAAGGGACAAACTTCATGTGATTGACAAATCCACACTTCACTGAAGTGCACCTGGATTTGAAGGGGAGATAATAAAGCATACTGCAGCTAGCCTTTTAGATACAGATAGCCAAACAAGGCCTTAGCTTTGTAACTGCCTTGTAACTAACTGTGCTGAGTCAGCACAGTTCAGCCGTGAAATAAATATCACTACCTAGTTCATTTATAACTAAGTTTTAAATTCTAAGAGAAATTGCAATATGAAACCTCTTTCCCTCCTTGCTTTTTAAACCTTCTTTGTTTTCTATTAGACATGCTACGGACACTAAATTCTAGTGTCGGAATATAAAAATATTTATTTTCGACCCCGAAATCAACATTTTGAGAGCATGGCTCGACACTTAGCCAACACTTACATTCCAACTAGACATGAAAAGAAACATAGGTGGTACCAAAATTATCATAAAGAAACATAGCTGGTACCAAAATTATCATTTTGAATGGTGTTTATCAACTAGGGGAGAAAGGTCTATCTGATTCTATCTGTTTTAGCTTTTTGGTAGTAGATGGACGGATGATTTATTTAAGAGGAAAGACTTAATTCAATCTTTTTCCTAAAGAAACAAAATGTTCAAATTGTATAGTGATGTCTCAGTAATTTTTTTTCTTTTATGAGGCTCATTATCATAGGGGAAATGTAATACTAACAAGTTCTTTTATACAATGATAATGAATACATATATATGAATGTTAGATTCTCAATTTATACCATTTATAAATGATACTCGTATTCAATTTTATCTATCTCTCTATCTACCTGTGAATACAGTTGTATTGCGGTGTCCTATATTTTGGACATTACAAGTGTCTACGAGTTCGTATCGTGTAAGGTGCTTTATAGCTTACATGCTGTTAGTTGGAGATTTTTCCACAGGCCTCAGATTGAACTAGGTATGACCACAATATGCATATGCATAATTCTACTGTGCCAAGCAAATTTAGCATAAAACTACTAAACCTAGAATCACATTAAACCCTTATTAAAATAGATAATAAACTTTTCTAAATCCAGAAGTTCGTTAATCGTTACCAATCAATTCACTGTCGATTACAGTAGCAGAAAACAAATACATATAAGTACGCATCAAAAAACATGATTGAAAGAACAAGTAAAGATTTCATTTGAAAATTGAAATAGTTACTACCTCCAATGCTCTTTAATCCTGGCAATACAAACCGCTCTATTTCCTGCAATCCTCAATCCGTGTTTCCGCAAATACGCTTTACATTCGTTTAATTTCAAGGAATCGATATCCTTTCCGCCTGAAAAATCGAACAAAGAATTCAATAAACTTGATCGATAAAAAACAGTGTTAATTTTCATTTGGTAGAAATATAAACCTTGAAGGAGAGTAACAACTTTTTCGGAGAGAGATTCGTCATCAACTTTACTATTATCTGATTCAGAATCTTCATTGCGGTCTTCTTCTTCTTCATCATCATCTTCGTCGTCAGCAATATCAGTGGCATCTGATTCGGAAGCTTCGTCGCAATCGCTGTATTGTTCATCGGAATCGTCGTTGTAATCTTCTTCTTGTTCTTCTTCAGAGGAGGAGGAAGAAGAGAGAATAATCGTTTCTCTTTTTCCTCTCCTCTTATGATCCATTTCCTTGTAAGTTGTAACCGCGATTTTCGTATACACGCCGCGGTATTTATTCGTGTGAAAATATTTGAAATTGAAACGAAAGAAGCAAATCGAAAGAGCGGCGCTGGGCCTCGGTTTATTGTCTCATTTTACAATATGTTTTTTCAAAGTTGAATTTGTATTAACTAAACTTTCACAATTTGTTTTTTGTTTATAATTTTTTCACGATTTAAAAACTATTCACGAAAAAAGAAGGTACAGTATATTATTGATAAATTTAATATAAAAATATATTTTCTTAATTCTTGTATTTTTGTCAGAAGGGTCTTATATTTTAAGACAGAAGTAGTAGTTGATAGTGAATAAGGAATTTACATGGATAATAACTTCTAGCCGCTAGGTTTCTTGGTTGTCCAAAGTATCTCTTAATAGAAAGCCAAAGAGACACAAACTAATTCTTAAAGGTATAGAGATCATTCGGCTAATATGTTGACCTCTTTTAATAAGTGTCATTCCAGACATCGAATTCAATTATCTACCAATTGTGTCACACTATGTTGGTATTTACCGTGGATAAATAATAGTCGATACAACTGAATTAGAAAAAGTGTGATAAATTAGCAATTAAACTAACTAATAATATAAAATTATATATTTAATTAACAATTAATTTTATTTAATTGGGTATAAAAATTAAATTATTTAATTAAAATAATTAAAATAAAATTGAGATAGAAAATGTATTGCTACACTACTAAATTAACATGTGAAAATGCTAGTACAAGTTAGTAGGAATAAGTTATTACTCTACAATCTTTCAAACTTATCCACTACAGGTTATCATTTATTTATTGGGTCATGTTAACATGTGCCCTAAGGGCACATGATAAGCTACCTAAAAGTAGAAATTATGCATTTAATGATACAAGACATTTAATGTTCAAGTAGTTGATGAATATATAAAATACAATAAATTTTTACCACATTTGTATTCTTAACATGTGCCCTTAAGGGCACATGTTAACATTCCCCTTATTTATTTTGTGCAAAGGAGGGGGAAGGCCACAAGTTATCCACATTAAAACTAACAGTTTGACCTCAGTTGCCTTGCCTTTAGTCTTTGTAATCTTGTCTTTTGTTTCATAAGGTAAACCATTTTTTGCGACTTGGCGCATATTTAGAAGTGCAGGTAGTGCATTACAACTCTCGTGATCCAATTCAAACTACTACAAAAGCTAGAAGTTAAAACCACAAGTATTAGAATTTGAGAGACATATACTCAACCACAAAAACTAGCTTTTGTGGTCGAGTATAGGCCTCTCAAATTCTAATATGGTATCAGAGCATATCATAAATCCATTTGTTGTTTGTTGTGGAGACCTCCCATATTTGGGCCACCCGTTGTTGTTGATCTCACGCACCAAGTCCAATAGTGCTGGGCGTGAGGGGGTGTGTTAGAAGTCCCACATTGGCTAAAGATGTGGCAAAGATAGCCTTTATAATGTAGTGCAAACCTCAACTCTAAAGCTAGCTTTTGTGGTTGAGTATAGGCCTCTCAAATTCTAATAACAAGCCAAGGGGGCGGACGGCCCCAAATAGATGCTTAGATCATCGATAAATTTGTGATCCGGGAATGTAGCAACTAGCAACTGCACACATCCATCCTGGTTCTTCCAAAGTGCCAACCAGATTAGCACGTAGGTACACCGTAATTTTGTTGAAACTCGAAAAGGTAACTTTTACAAAATTACAGTTCACCATGATTATAACAAACTCACCGTGAATACAAACACCACTTAGTAACTGCATATTCGAGAAACCAAAATCTACAATGACACGAAAAGACCAAAAAGCTTTTCCATTCACAGCCTTGGATGCAAGTCAATTAATGTGCACTTGGACAAGAATATCATTTCTCAACTCTAAATCTCAGAACGTGTTACAAACTTGCAATATATAAGTGTGCTCTACTAATAACAACCATACATATTCTCCTGTAACTTAACAGACTACATACAGCTTTACAGTGGAAAATACAAACTCCTATGGTAAGGTTTAATTAATTCAATCATACAGTAAGACAAAAAACTTGTGCCTTGTAACAGATTATAATGGTATTGCTTAGCAGCCTTGGATAGTGTATTGAGCTTCAAAAATCTTTATTGAGCTTTTGCAAGACTTCTTGATGGGCCATGCAACAATTTTACAAATCCAAGGAAGCTTAACTTCCCATCAGTGTGCCGAATCCAATCATGAAGAACAGCATGTACAGGGATAGATGGACCAAGCCCAAGCTCCTGAGTATTTTAGTTAAAACCATTCATGAGAAATGTAGTTCCATAACCATAAAAAGTAGCCATTGTTTACTAAATTTAAATCAAAGTCGAACCAGATAATCCCATAAGTTGCTAATAAAAAGAAAATATTGATGAACCCATAAACTTTATATCAACTGAAATTAGTTTTTTCTTTCAAAGAAAAAGAAACTAGTTTCTTGCACTATACCTACAACAATATTGACCTTCACATTCTATTAACTTTTAAACTGCTAGGCATTATGTAAATGTAGCTAGAACTAGAATTGAGATTATGAGAAATAAAGAAATTTCATATAATGATGTCATCATTTAAATAAGAATATAATCAACATTTAAATAATAATATAATCAACATGATAGTGACAGTTATTAGTATATGTTATCCAGCATGTATAACCTATAATCATAGTCAAATCAAGCATACCGAAGCTAATTCGTCGATGACTATGGCCTTGTTTCCATCTTTTTCAAACATGTCAAATGCACAACGTGCACGCTTTTCCCAGTGGTCAAGTGCTTCAAGTTGGTGAACACTAAGTGTAGCTGCGCAGAACTCATCAAAACCCATCCTTCTATATTGCAATGCATTAAGCTGCCACCAAGATTATTTATATCATTAACCATTGTGGCCACAAAACTATATTTGAAAAATTTAGAGGTATTCTACAGTTAAATCACCGCACTTACTGATGCCAGAAAGTCAGCAATGCGTGACTCCTTCATAGCATCTGTCGCATTTACCGTAAAGGCCTGCCAAACTTAAACTTGTGAGATGATAAACATCTTCTTAATAGCATAAATAAAAAGAATATGAAGCAAAAAACCAACCGCTTGTATATTTTCCAAGCTAATGGTGCCATTTTTGTTAGGCTCTAAAAGTGCAAATTGCTCTTTCAAATAAACGAGCTCATCCTCAGTTAATGTCTTAGACAGAGCCTGTGTCAATTCCCATGGAAATAACATTTTTAATAAGTTATTGAGAAGTACATAGAGTGTTATAAACCAAAAGAAGAAAGGCAAAAAGAACAAACATAATAACAGAAAGAACCACTCATGCCTAATGGTTTTAAAGGAAACTATGTATATGTAAGACTTTTTGCCACATCTTTAACTTCAAACATCAAAAATCATTTCATCTTTAGAAGAGTAAAAAAAATTGAGTCTGTCATGTAGGAAAAAGGAAAACTGAAAAATCCAACAGGGCTGCTTTTCAGTATTTCGACAACAATCAACTTTAGCTACAATTCCAACATTAACTTTAACATAAACACTTAGATAAGTAGTAAACCCAATCATATTAATAGGACATACATTTTAACAGAGGCTTATTGCAGATTGAAATCAGGTTTTTAAAAGTAGGCAATGTTTTATATAAAGAGGCTCACCCTTAAAGCAGCTCTTCTTAGAGATGAAGAACGCATGTATGTCTTCATGAGCTTGAATACTAAAATATCCAAAGGCAACTTCGCATCCTCGTAGTTTTTAATCCATGGATGACCTGCAGCACACAATTGTGAGTAGCAAACTAGAAATAAAAGAATGAGCGACGTCAATGATTGCTGAGAAACTCACTTAATGCCTGCGCTGCACTCATTCTTTTCCTTGGATCTTTATTTAGTAATCGCTTAACAAAATCCCTTGCCTCGTCTGATAGAGAAGGCCAAGGAGGTTCGTCAAAACTTGGATCTGCTTTCAATACAGTACGAAAGATGCCAGACTCAGTCCGAGCCCAAAAGGGACGGCTGCCACATAATAAAATATATGCAATCACTCCAATACTCCAGACATCAGCCTCGGTACTATAAGCTCTATGTAGAACTTCAGGAGCCACGTAGTATGCACTACCCACAATATCATTGAGCCTTTCATCTATAAAACATAATGATAAGTCAAAAAACAAAGCATGTCCAAGATATGCAATATATACTTGTAAAAGGAATCCAAGCATACCTAGCTTAACAAAATCTGACAGCCCAAAGTCTATGGCCTTCAGCTCTGAGTTTTCATCTGTGGATGCGAACAAGAAGTTCTGATCCAAAAATTAGCCATATTTAGAACTTTGAAGTTAATGCCTGATAAGAATTAGGAGACAAGTCCCACATACCAAATCAAACAAAATCGTAACCATCATATAGCCATATTCTACTGCTCCTCTCCCCCACCCCCCAAGGATAAAATAATATTCACATACAAGGAAATGGTCTTTCCTAAATGCAAGAGATACTTCAACTCATACATCGGAGTGACTAATTACTTAAGCTGACCGGCTGAGCTCAATATTATGATGTCCAAATTAAAAAGTAATATACAAAATTACAAATATATTTCACCTCCGGTTTAAGATCACGATGCACAACACCTTGTAGATGGCAAAATGCAGCAGCATTCAGTATTTGTCTCAGGATAGCTTTTGCATCTTCCTCTGTGTATTTCCCGCCTCTGAAAGAGCACATAACTAACTTATAGCCATCAAACACAATATTTTGCCTCTTTCAATCACTTCCTTTCATCAACAATTTAAATTTTAACATTCAGAAGATTGTGTATTTCAAAACTAACTAAATAAATACCTTGATAATATTCTATCCAACAGCTCTCCACCTTCACACAATCTGCGAGATGCAAGAGAGTTTAAGAAAGATTGTTTTCTTATAAAGATACATTACAATTAAACTGTCCTTAATTATCCAAAAAGAAAAGACAAAATATATATCCATACTGTAAATCAATCAAATTGTTATGATAAATAAACTACATCACTCAACTCAAACGATAAACATAATAAAACCTTACTCCATTACTATATAGACATTAGCATTATCTTCATAAGCCTCATAGAATCGTACTAGATTCTTATGTCCATTCAAAGCTCTCAATATTTTCACTTCCCTTCTCACATCCTCAATAGCAATAGCAGTGGTCATCTACAATCAAAACATAAAAAATTAGGAGACAAAGGCCTTATTTGGATAAACAACTTAAACACAAGTGTCTATCATATAAGTGCTTATGTATAAGCTATTTCTATAATAATAAAATAAAAAATAGTCTCACAATATATTAAAACCAACTTATGAACATGCCATAAGTTGTTTTCATAAGCTCTTCCAGACAGTCGCACAATTTTTTATATCAATACATAAGCTCAAATAAGTCGATCCAAATATGGTCAATATCATATATACAACATTCAAAAAGTGATTAATTTGCATGTGAAAATTATTTACAACCTTGGCTTTAGGAATCACTTTGACAGCAACTTGTTGACCTTTAAGATCACCTTTCTTCAACCTAGCAGCACAAGTATAACCAAAATGTCCTCTCCCAACTTCATCTCCAACATCATATTTACTTCCAAAATGCTTGGAAAATCCAAAATTCTTATCAAGAGCAGCCACAGACACAGTCTCCTCTTCACCACCTTCCGGTATCGAAGCTTCATTAGGCTTAATCGAACCATGTCGCCGTGCTAGAAGCGATCTTATATGTTTCGCCGGAGACGGCGGAGGAAACGGTTTCTTAAAAAATTTCCTCGCCGGTGACATCTTTGAGAAAAATTGATGAGCTGGACTCGGACTGTAGAACGGAAAAAACGGAGATCTCTTAACATTTTCTTCAATACTAGGGTTTTCGTTTTGGTTTTGGTTTTCGCCATTAACGGAGTTTGTTTGAGGTTGAGAAGTGGCGTTAACTGTAACGGAGTTAGTTGGAGGAAGTTGAAGGTTGTTAGTGTTGAAATTGCGAGATGAGTGTGTGGATTTTGAAGTGCAAATTCCCATTGAATTGAATTAAATTGATGTTGTTTTTCAAGGTGTTGAAATTAAAAGCATTGCATGTGATTGTAAAATTGTAATGTAATGTGTTAGTGAAATGAAGAAAATGGATCTTTGATAATTTGGTGAAGTGTGAGAAATGAAATTCAAGTTGGTTACTGGTTAGTGGTTACGGTTAGGTTCGTTGATCACGGAGAGTGTGTGTGTGAGTGTTTATGAAAATGAAAATGGTGGGGACTTAGAAGGTGATGAATGAATGAATGAAGAAAGGAACAGAGAGAAAGTAAACGAACAAAACAAACGACGAACGAACGTGTCTTTTTTCGTTGCAATTAATCAATCTTTCGGTGATTTTTTTTTTAAATAATAAATAAAATAGGATAAGATTTGATTTGATTTCGGTGTCCATAAATTCAAGCTCAATCGGCAAAAATGTCATAATTGTTAATGTTAGATCCCTTAAGAAGTTTATTAGCAAAATGCTAGATCTTTTAAGTTTTACGTTTGTAACAGATTAATCCTTAAAAAATAGAACTGAGATGTTACATAGGCATGACAATAAAACTCATACCCGTGGGGACCCGCCCAAACCCTACCCGCTTTGACGGGGAAAATCCGAGTTGAATGGGTTTGAGTTTGGGTATGGGTTTTCCCCGATTTCAAAATATGGGTTTGAGGCGGGTAACAGGGACATTGATACCCACCCCGAACCCGCCCCGCTTATGTTAAAATTATATTTTACCTCTTTGAAACTAGAAACTCTTAAACAATCTCTTAAATTATATTCATATGTTTATTTTTTATTTTTAATTTGAGTAATAAACAAATGATTTTCTCTATTTCTTTTATTTATTTAAAAAAATATTGTTAAAACAAAATAATTTTGGACTTTTAACCTTTTTTTTTTATAAAAAAATACTAAAATACAATCATAATTCATGTGAAAAGAGGCATAACGGGGATACCCGAACCCCGTTGGGGATACCCGATCCCCGTTGGGTAGGGGTTTGGGGTTATACTTTTTATCCCCGCATGAAATTGGGATGGGTTTGGGGAAATCCGAACTTTATGGATTTAGGTTTGGGAGGGCAAAATCCGCCCCCGCCCCGCCCCGTTGCCATGCCTAATGTTACAATTTACTTTAAATGACATATTTGATACAAAATATAAAAATTAAATGATCTATTTGTTAAGTATAAGTACTTAAAAAACTTAAGGATCAATCTTATACGAACGTAAAATTTAAAGAACTTATTTATTACTTAAAAGACTTATATGATACAAACGTAAAACTCAAAGACCTATAGATATATTTTGTCTAAGTGATTAGAAGTACGACTTATGACAGCTTTCAGCCTTCGAATGAAAAAAGTTCAACCATAAGAAAAAATTCATTATATATAGCTCACAGATTTCTTTATATTTATATCAAGGTAAAACAAATATTACAGTGATAAAACTTGTTGCGTGAGCTTAGTTATTATATTATATATGTAGTGGGTCGGAGTTCGAACTCCGATCATTCCACTTATCACTTTAAGGATGAAATTTCTAGTTACTAAACTACTTGACAAAAAAAAATTCTTACGAGATTTAGTGATATTACATTCAAATTCAAAAACCTTAATTTAATTTTGAAAAGATATTTTATCATTTTATGCACTTGTTTGTTTTTTTGTGATTTGTTTGTCAAGACAATGAAATTAATCATGAATAAAGAAAATAATTACATTAAACAAGTAGTATGAGTTTGTTGAAAGTTGAAACCGTCCATTATGCATGGAGAATGGAGTAATGGACTTTGATTTCTGTTGCTTAGATTAGACTTGTTTATCTTAATCAAGGAACTAAAGAATAAAGATAATCAATCACCTCCTTTGATTCATAAGCAGTTCATTCATTGTATAACTTTAAACTAATCAAAAGAGATGTGATCATTATTTAAATATTTTTTTACAGATGTTACGATATTAGTAGTAAATTAGTGGATTCATTATGTTTCAAAATTTATAGTTTGAATTGTCAAAAAAAAAAAATTATAGTTTGAAACACTCACTTCTTCAATGTTTTGTAGTAGTAGTAGTTTACCAACCTATTTTTATCAATGTATAATCGACAAAAATAATTTATTTTTTTTGACAAGAAGTAATATTTAAAAGTAGAAAAGTTCAATTTTGTAATATCAAGCAATAATGCAAATTTATTTAAAACAGTTGTAAAATGATTATTAATATTACTGTCATTAATAATGATTTTTCTTAATTTAATTTTATTTTTATTTGAAGTATTTCTCAATTTCTTTTGAAATAACAAAATATAATACCTGATTAAAAAAAAAAAATAGTCAAAAAAAAAAATAGTAACTAAATTGAGGTACCCTTATTCACCTTTAAGGTGGATTTTCTAGCCACTATACTACTTGACCAAAAAATAAATAAATAAATAAAAATAGTAACTAAATTATAGACCACAACAAAATTTCAAAACTCATTGATAAAAAATTAGCCTCTAAAATCAATTAATCTTCACTAAAATCCATTAGCCATCTAAATTCTAAAAATACCTCCACAACCTGCTAAATTAATATAACGCTAGTAAGCTCCAGCACAATGAACACAGTGTAAAACTAGCGCGACCAATTAGTCTAATGACTTTGAATTTGAGAGAAAACATAATTTGATTTTTTTTTGAGAGAAAACATAATTTGATTTAATCCCTTCGAGTTGTTGTTTATTTGATCATCAAATTAGTTTGATATTAGATCATATTCAATTAGATTGAATAGATTTTGAAGGGTTGAAAATTGATCGGTTTTCTTTGATTTAAAGGTATTATTTACTATTTCATAAATTTGATATCTAATTGATGAAAGAAATGTAGGTTTAATACACGATTAATAAAAAAAATTGAAGGGTTGAAAATTGATTGGTTTTCTTTGATTATTTTTCTATGACTGGTCTTGGATTCTCTTGAATGAATCATCTACTATTTTTTACGACAAAATAAATCACCTTTATGTCATCTCATAAGTCCTAGCTCAACTGACAAAAATGTCGAAATTGTTAGGTCGGACGTCGTGATCCGGATTCGAATCCGGAATCTCATAATTATATATGAGTTTAATTTCAGTAAATTATCACTTCATTTAAGACAAAAAAAAAATCACCTTTATGTCAATTAAAATTGATTTAGTTGATAAAGAGTTGTCTCATACTATACAATAATGTGTGTTCAACTCACGTAATTAGCATTGGGTTCTTATATAATTGTAAATATTTTTGTAAGAATTCTCCAAAATTTAAGAATTATGTTAATTTTGGTGAATCATGAGACTCGACTCAGCTAAATACATTTTTTTATGAAAGAAATATTTTAAGAACCACCCTTTAAGTATAGATGCCAAACAGAAGAATCCATATTCCATACCCTCGTTGGTAGTACCATTTTCAAATTTTCAAGATACAAACATTTTTTAAAATAAATAAATAAATAAATTGGTGGATAATTCCAAATTGGTCCCCTGTGCACACTTCATATTCATTCGCTATCATTGTTTGTTTTTTTCATTAGATCGTTATTATGTTTTCTGTTTTATTCCATCTGTTTTGAATTGCAAAATTCTTCTCAACACTCAAAACAAATTAATTCTGTATTTTCCTTGCTTCCCACTCAATGCCATCACACATGATTTAGCTCCCCACATACATTTCTGACCTTTGTGTTCAGCTTATGTTGCTTTCTTTGATCTGTACTAATCACAAGCTTTGTTTAAATTCTTGTGGCAAATTTCTTTATTTTTCAATAAAAAAAAACTCAACTTATTTCATATACATATGATGAAAATTGAAATATATCATGTATAAAAGATAATTATATATGAACAAAAGGTTGACGGACAACAAGTTGTGACTTTAAATCTTTCTGTATAATAAAATTCAATCCATGAAAAACTACATTCATAGACCTAGACTACGCAATATTATTATTCATGTCTCTTTGAACTCTTTTCAAAAGGTATACAACCTCTTGTGTTAGAAAGCCAAAAATGTCAAATGCAAAGGGTATAAAAACTTGTTGATTGTCACAACACGTTTTCTCATGTTTGACCATTTTGCTTGAAGCAGCTTTGAGGGTTTTCTGTCCTACAGTAAAATCTCAAATCCCTAGTCCCACAAGTGAGGAAACTCCAATCAAATTTACACAAACATGTTTTCTTTCTACCCATCCATACACTAAAACATCCGCAAATTTAAATATCGATCTCCCTTCTTGTGGGACTTTCGCCCTTTTTATAATTAAAAAACTTGGTATTGCAATTAATTATTAAACAATTTTATATATTTTGTATCAAAAGAAAAAATTATATATTTATGGAATTTTATATATTTAATTTACTTAATAAATTTTTTTGTTGATAATTACTTAATATATTTTTTTTAATTCAACCATAAATGTATTTATAAAATTTGTATTCTAGCCAAAGAGATATAACTACTCCATGTTAAATTTGACCCATGATGTGAACAAGTGATTTTAATAATGTATACACTATATATAAAATTTGAATACCCCGCCAACTTAACATGAAATTAAAAAAAATTGGAATTAGATTTTGACCTTATCTCTGCCTACGTGTATGCCAAGTTATGTAATGTACGTATGGTATGACGATACAATCTTACATTTTAAAATTTTGATTCAATTAAAATAGAAAGTTTGACTTCATCAAACAATAATGATGCATGTAAAAAGATGTTTTGGCAATCATTTATAAAGAATCAACATTAAAAAAAAAACTTTAGTGCAAGTCAAAGGGTACCTTAATTTTGTATGAGGAGAAGAATTGCGAAAGGATGATCACATGCACAAAGAAGACATATTGATGGCTACCTCAATTTTGTATCCCCACAATTCATGCGCATGCTTACACTCCTCTCACTATTTTCTTTCTTTTTTTTTTTTTGGTGAAAATCATTATTCTGCTCTCATTATTAAACAAACAAAAAATTTGATACCATGTTAAGTTAGTTGTTTTTTAGTTTTGAAATGTGTCAAACCGATTAGAAATTAATGTTTAATTAGCGAGATACATAATCTTGGACGAGTTAATTGGTAATCTAAAATTTTTAGATGTGTGTATTTCTTTTTTAACGAAGTCTTTGGGTTATGATGGGAATGTCGATTCGGTTGTGTTGAGTTTAAAGAAGAAAAAAAAAAGCACATATATAAGGGAAAGAAAAATTGCAAGTGATATTACCTTCATCAGAGTCGACCAAACTGCGGCGGTGTATGGTGTTTGTCCTTAGCTTTCAGTCCAAATGCATCGGAGGGGGGTTGTGTACCTGCAGGCACTCCGACGCTCAAGTCAGTTGAGGTGAAGTGAAAGTTTTCAATATAGAATGTTAGGTACCTTTGTGAAGTTGTGAAGTACTCTATATATAGCCCCAGCGCTGGGCCAAGGCCGTTGATGGGCAGTTAATGTCCATCAATGGCTGTCGGAAAATGGCTGAGGAGCCGTGATGAACATTAAATGCTCATCGTTCCGATGTCGAGCGTTACACTTCATGGGGAAAGTGTACGCTGACCAACGGTCAAATGAAATTGGGCTTGTGCTCTGGGCCTTGCTCGACGGCCCAAAAGAGGATGTCCTCAACGCGTTAGGCATTTAGGCCCAGTCCAGAACAGCAAGGAAATCAAACTTAAAGACAAAAGTGTAAATGATCAATCGAAGGTCAAATAATAAAGAAATTAAAATGAATTGAATCGTAAAAAGAGTGCAATGAAACATAAATGGTCTCAAAAAGTAAATACTTGAAAGTTAAAAGATGTAGCGAACTATTTTGAATGGAAACAATCAGTAGTTGAGTTTAGAAGGAATTTAAAGATATGAAGATAATCTTATATGGTCATGTGACCAAAATATTACATTTGATCACAACCAATTAAAATATGATAATACATAAAAAGCAATTATAATAATTAATATAATAAAAAAACAATTTTGTTGTCCATCTTAATTGAATGAGTGTGTGACCAAATACAATTTTTTGATCTAAAGACCATATAAGAATATCTCAGCCTTAGAACAAGTGTCTGTCCTTTTTTTTTTTTTTTTGAAATTAACAAGTGTCTGTCCTTATTTAAACTTCGCATGTATCCAAAAAAAATTGAAACAAGTAGTGAAAGTTGACCAAGAAAAATTAGAGAGAGGTGGATCCTCAATAAAAAATTTGTAGAACTAAGTAATATTTTAGGTAACCGATGAATATATATTGAGTAATATTTTTGGTAATATTCCGCAAACTAAACATAATGAAAGAGTGAACGAGGAGAAAAATGATATATATATGTAAATGGACCATTCCAAGGAGAACACATGCCGTGGTTATCGACTTATCGTGAAAAATCACAACAGTCAATTGTAACTGTTAGATTTAAATGAATGACTTAGATTACATTTTAAATAAAAATATCACACAGATCTTCCTCCTTTTTGTTTATTAAAAAAAAAAAAAAAACAGATCTTCCTCCTTTGCATTGCCCCTTTTTCTCGTATAAATAAGACATTCTCACTATATAAATATAGGAGGGATTAAACTACACCACCGTAACTTTAAAAGAATTACACTCATTATTATCCATTGATTTTGTATAGTTCTAGCCGCTACAACAAAATCATTTTACTCACGTTTGTAAAAACAATTGAGAAAATATTTGTCACAAACTCACAATTATTACTTTTTAGAAAATTTTGCCTTGTATTTTAATTTCAAATTGTGGGTCTTTTATATTTATTTATTATAAAAAATAATTGTAACAATTATTCAACACCGACTATGAGAGACCCAAAACAAACCGTAATACTTTTATTATTACTATTTATTATTACTAAATTGAGATTTAAAAATAATGTATCAAACTTGTACCAAAAAAATAATAATATATCAAACTACTTTTTTGTTTTTAAGTTTTCAAAAGTTATTTTAACAATAATTGTATTAAACGAGTTTTATCATTTTCTCATCTCCATAATAGTTTTTAAAAAATAATATCACCAAACAGATTTTGTTTTATTTTTCTTCTTTAAAACAGTTTTTAAATTTGATTTATAAAATAGATTTTAAAAACCAAAAATCAAAACTCATTCAAACATGCTTAAGTCTTCCCTAATAGATCTAATAACAAACAATGCAATGTGTCTTTAAACCCTCGGAGTGATATCCATAAATTGGATTATTGAATGTCAACAATGATTTTTTTTTGTTATTTGTGATTAAACAAAAATTGATAAAACGGACAAATATTACTAACTCAAATCTTTCAATCCTACAATAACAACTTCATTGATTTCCTTTACATGTGTTGCCGCATAAAGTACAACAAAAATCAATTAGTGTTGATTGTTTCCTACAACTCTAAAAGACAAAATACTGAAATAGTTTTTAAAACTTCAAATAGTTTTAAAGGTTTGACAAATACTTTTATGAACACCTACTTTGGTTTAAGCAAATGTTTCATAGATTTTAATGTTCTCAATAAATAACTAAACGATATATAAGTAGTGAATTTTTGCGATAAACTAAATGATAACAACTACAATTCACAACTTGAAATAAACAAAAATAACATGAGATATGATCATATGACAATGATACATATCTAAAACATAGGTTAATTTAATACATATTTATATAAACAGTGGTACACCGGTGAAAAAGTTGTAATGACACACCCACTATAATATATACCTAAAATAAACATATTGTTGTTTGAGCTTTTTAGTTTTGATCGTCATTGTCATTATATTGTTTGAGCTTTTTTTTAAGGTATAATACCCAATATGTACCATATTAACATTGTTGTTTGCACTTTTTAGTTATGTTTGGGCTTTACACTAAGAACAAACAAATGTGTTAATTTACGAAGAACAAAGTGTTGATGTTTGATGTTGCAATTAATTTACGAAGAACAAAGTGTAGGCCCAACCAATAAATTTTAGACATGGAAGAAGAAGGGAGAAAAAAGAAAGGTGCAATGATGGAATTGAAAGCTGAAGACGTGAAGAGGATGAAAATGAAAGCCGGAGGAGAGAAGAAGGAACATTTGTATCAACTCAACCATCCTCTGATGATATTATAAGAGAGTTCTTACCCACAAATTTCACCCAACCTTCCCAAGTTTCAAGGTTTCATAAACCCCATCATCATTTGAATGAATTTCTTGCCTACATGTCTCTATATAGTGAAGCGATTAGATGCAGATTGTTTCTCACCACTTTGTCTTCAAAGGCTTTGAGTCTATTTTATGGGCTTTCTCCAAAATCGATTCGAAATTTCCAAGAATTAGCTGGAAATTTTGTCGATGACTTTGCTTTTAATAAAGAATTATACCCTAACACTCCGAAGAACGTAGAAGTTAGTCAAACACAGACAATGTCTGTGAGGAACTACATTTTCACCGTCATTGACGAAGTCCAGTGATTAAAGGAGAGACCACAATTTCACGAGATTTTCAACCTAATTCTCAAGGGAATGAGAAATGGATATTTCAAGAGTTTTATCACTCAATTTCCCCCAAAAAATCTACATGAATTGTGGGAAGCAGATGATGAAGTCAAGAAGAAGGATAGAGAGACTCATGAGGATGGGGAGAAAAGGGACGGAGACCGTGGTGACGATGAAAACGATAACGAGATAGTTGATGATGATGGCGGCGAGGACCCTACTAGGCCCAAAAGGAACATATACAGAAGCCTGTTAATTTTCAGAGTAGTTTTTTTGTTACATAGAGTATTATTATTATTATTAAACTAGTAATTAGTACGTTTGTCAATTCCTCCAAGAGTTTAGTGTAGAGATCCATCTATTAGGATTAAAGATGTAAAAAACGTCTTAAGGGTCTATTAATTTTATTTAAATTTTAAACAAAAAATTTCAACAAAATTATTCTACGGTGCCGATCGTGGACAGTGCTGATTGAAGAAAAAGAGAATAAGTTCACAACACTATAAACATTGTTTAAAATTTAAACAAAATTAATAATCATGAATAAGTGGGTCCGCCCTTTAAAAGACCGGTCCCTTAAGGCCATTTTTACATCTCTAATTAGGATTACCAAAACAACTTAATATCTATCTATTTGGTGTAATGTTTTAAGGCTTAAATATGCAAACGATCCCTGAAATTACAGGTCATTTGAGTTTTAATCCCTACATTTTAAAACCTTTCGTTTTGCCACTGCACTTTCATTTTATTTTAAAAATAGTCCTTGGACCCATTTTTGTGTGCTGAAATGTCATGTTTTTGCACACGTGGTACTATTGACTGGGCCTCAAAACTGGTGACTCGTAAAAAGAAAATGAAAATGTCCTTAATGACCATTGGTACATACAAAATTGCCCTTTTTCCGTTCTTCCATATTTTTTTTTTACGAGTCATTTTGAAGTCAGTCAACGGTGGAAAAAAACACCTAAAAGACCACCACCCTTATAAAGAAGAATCTTCTTATATTGATAATTAGGATTTTTTTGAATGAGAGTTATTTTATTTGGGTATTTCTTATACTTGTCCATGCTATATCCTTCTTTATAAGGGTGATGGGTCTTTCGGATGTTTTTTTTTCCACAAAGTTCTCATTTTTATACCGTCTGTTACTTCAACCATTAAAATTGATTTTCCAAGCAGACCAATACTTCAACCAGGCACGGATCTAAGGCTATGTAATTGGGGGCAGCTGCCCCCACTACATTCATACTTGGTGTTTGATTAGAATGACATATTGAGTTTATATGGTTATGCAAAATAATGATATGCCCCCACTAGACAACAATTCATATATGAAAAGCTTCACTTTATATCTTTTTATTTGTAGATTCTTTAACACCTTTCACAAATATGATTATGAAAAATTAGTAGTACACTTAATTAATGTGTGAAATTTATGTACGACTATTGCTAAAATATCATCTTTGTATTAATATATTTAATGTTAGTTTTTTTTATGTTGTAAAGCAAATTTGTATTATTTATTAATAAGAGATATAATAATAGAATATACTACGATGTCTTTTTTTCTCTTTTTATGAACATAATTTAATTGGTAAGAACATTGCATGTAACATGTAGAGATCGAAGTCCGAAATCAAGTATATCCACTTATTCACGCTAAAAAGTGTAAAATTTTAGCCACTTAACTACCTCGTAGAAAATATGTCTTTCTTTTTTTCATTAATAATAATGTCATCATTATTTTAGTACTTATAGAATAATATTTTGAAAAGAATGTTTTTAGCGATATAACTTATTTCTCGTTTGCCTTTCATTCATGTATATATATATATAGTACGTACGAATTAAAAGTAAAAATTAATCACATATAATCTTGTCCCCACCGACTAAAATTTCTGGATCCGTCCCTGACTTCAACCATTATTCTATTGAACCTCTTAATCGTTTGTCGCATATCATGTTATATGATTGAAGATGCACTCAGTTAGTTCCAATGTATGAACACGACCAATTACTTTCTGCTTGGGAGAAATTTACCTGCTCTCTAGAGGTTTATTTTGGCCCGTTAGCAAACAAAAACCACCAACGAGCACTTTCCAAATTGCAAAAAGCAACATTTGTTTCCAATTACCAACGCAAGTTTGAGCATTTATGCAACCGTGTCATAGGCTTGACTCACCATATTTTCGGACTTCGTAAGATCTAGAATGAACTTGCTATTTTGTATCCTAATTTCATTCATAGACAATTAAATTAGTTGAAACAAAATTACATGCTAATGACCAAACTTATCCATCCTATGCCCCTTTGCCGAATCAACCTATACCCTCTACATTTGTAATAACCGCCCCGACCTCCCCGATACCATTCCCACCACGACCAGTCTTAACCAGCCCCTTCCCTCCTTCCTTCCCTAGCCTTACCAACCCCACCTTCCAACAACCGCAATTCCCCACCAATCCGTCTATTGTCTAAATCTAAACCAAGATCCAAATGCATGCGTTTCAATTGTGACGAACAATTAATATCATGCTTGTCCGTTGCGAAAAACATATTTTTTTTACTATTACTTTCACCCGATTACCCATCGTTCTATTGTTAATAGCAGGAGTTCAACACAATAAAAACTTGATTTTATTGAAATGAACTAGAATATAATATATATTAACTTTTGAAATGATAAGATGGTAGATTTCTGTTATAACAAAAAAATGGTAGATTTTAACATATAAAAGTTGAGGAATGTAATCTTAGTTTCTCTTAAGAAAAAAAAAGAAAAGAATGCAATTTCCTTTTTTGGGATGAACTTTGTGCATAATGTAATATAACTATGTAAGTATATACTACAATAGTAAATCTAAATCCACAATAGGTTGTATACTAACACAAACAATGGTTTTACTTCTACAATATTATTAGTTTATCCCATAAATTTCTCAAAATACAAACAGACCCCCTAATATACAATAACACATTTATATCATTATTTGAGACAGACACAGTTTCATACAACTATAGTACTAAACTTTTGAAAATACAAATGCATATCATCATATTTCATATCATATATTAGTTAACAACCCTACAATTTTTCCTTATTTGACCCTGTTGTCCTGTAAGAACACCAATGCGGCCCATTTTCTCAACAGAAATTGCAAAATCTCTGAAAAACAGAATAGGCCATTTGCTATAGTTGTTAACCAATGAAGCAGTTATATTGTCACCTAAAAGAGCTTGATCTGATTGAAGTAGTCCAGAGTTGCTCAAAACATTTTTGTAATATGTGTTATCAAATGTGTTTGTAGTGACAGGATCCAAGGGTGCTAAATTGGTGTCGGAATCGGCTTGATTTGGACATATTTTCTGTAAATTTTGTAGAAGGGATGAATCAAGTGATGGATCAGATTTTCCAGAGCCACCAAAGTCGAAAAGCCTGTTCTTGAATGTAAAGCAATGAGCAAAACCAAATGTGTGTGCACCTGTGTATATTAAGTACATAGTCAATACACATTAACCTTGTGAAAATTGTCTCTCATGAAATGAAATAATTGTATGCTTAATACAAGAAAATTGGAAAATTTATTAGGTAATGTATACTAGAAATGAGAAAATTTCCATTTTGTTATCCATGACGGTTCTATAAGTACAACTCAGTTGATAGCTGTAAAGACGTTAGTATTTAAGGGACTTGAATTCGAACTCAGGATTCTCTACTTCTTAACACTTAAGGTTTGTGGGTCTATAGCCTCTAAGCTATTTGACAAAAAATAAAATAAAATTTAGATACAAATTTTTTGACT
Source organism: Trifolium subterraneum (assembly GCA_951799995.1). NCBI lineage: Eukaryota > Viridiplantae > Streptophyta > Magnoliopsida > Fabales > Fabaceae > Trifolium > Trifolium subterraneum. The sequence continues at coordinate 5,401,995 of OX637467.1, forward strand.
TGATTAGAAATTGTGAGAAATGTTGTGGAAAAACCGTAGTTGTGTTGATATATAGTCAATTAATTAAGGACTTGAGCTTTAATTAATAGAGAAATATTTTGATTATAGCAAAAAAACAACTTTTTAGGTTCATCGAATAAAACATGTATCTGGTTCGTTGAATAAAACATGTATTTGGACTATAAAGTTGTTTTTTGATTATATTCAAAATCGGAAAGAGTATTTTGCATACAAATAACTGTGAAGGAAGCAAACCTGAGAGGACTGCTATATCCTTCTTTTCAAGACCTTTGGAAACGAACTTAGCAGTAAGATTTTCTAAAGGTTCAAAGGGTGATGGCAAGTTATTTGCATCATTCTCACTTGCTGTTGTGCCATCTTTACGACCAAGAGGCACATACCAAAATGGTCCTTTACTCTGAAATAATTAATTAGTCCAAATGATTATATCATATAATAAATATTTAATCAAGTAATCACCAAATAATTAAATTAAACAGTAGTGAGTTCTTACTATATATACAGCATCTCTAGCTGCTAGAGTAAGTATATCAGCACATGAGACTGTGGATGGACAAGCACTCTCTAAATCAGATTTGATTTTGTCAATTACATCAAATCCTCTTAATGAATTTTTATTAGGTAATGCATTTTTCTCCCCTGTTAATGTGTCTGTATCATCCAATAGCACAGATGCATCACATCCCTAAGTCACACAAAAAAGGAAAAAAAAACACACGATATTATTATTTATGTTATTTGAACATCAAAATATTATAATCGACATCAAAATTTTGAGACCCAAATTCCCTACAGTTAAAATTTAACACAGTTTCTCATAGTAATGAACCTGAGCCGTTTATTTATAATCAGACGGTACAGATTTTATCCACAGTTTTACTCATTAAAACAATCTGAACCGTCGATTTGAGATTGGACGGTCCAGATTTGTTACAGCAACACACTATAATAGGGTGAAATCCTATCCAAAAATTTGATGTCAACAAATCATTGCTTTAGTTTGACTAGGAAAAAAGAAAACTAAAATTGAGAGAGCTTAATTACAAGAACAAAACAATCATGGAAATGAAGGCGCAAGAGAGAAGCAGCAATTCTTGAGTCATTGGCTATAGCTGACAAGATATTATCTCTAACAATTTTGTTCAAGTTTGGACAAGTTCTATTATAGAAATTGTAATAAAGTTGAGAATACACAAGTGGAGTAAGAAACACAAGACAAAACATAAAAACAAAAGCATGTTTTTTAGAGACACACTCCATAAGTTCAAATTATAATGACAATTAGGGATAGTTAATTTGTTGTGTTGACAAAGTTAATTAGAATTGTATGTGACAATGAGTTATAAGGTGAAACAATTTATAGATGAAATAAAGAAGCACTTGTTAGTTGTTAATGTAGTGTTTATAGAGTGGCTAAGCCACTATAATTGTCCTTATCTCTATAGTTTGGTACAAGTCCAAAATTTCTGCTCTAAGTGGCAAGATGATTTAGTATGAGAATATTAATTAAAAATGCCCCTAGAGTATATAATACATATAATTAACACACATGATGTATAAGGGAATTTGATTGAAAGAGTGTTGATTTATTTTCTCCTACTTGTCCATGCACTTTCATGAGGTTAATTCTTATGCATTGTTAAGATTAGTTAGCTAGGAGAATAATTTTCAATGCAGAAATTATAGATATATACCGAAAGTGGATGATGTTTCATGCATGTTTGACTGTGTTCTATGAATATGTCATGTGGTGGAACATGAGTGTGCAATCATGATAGAAAAGTTACCAAAACAAAATAAGAGATTAGATCATAATAATAAATTAAGAACAAGGCATTTTGTGGTAGACCTACATAATTACCAACTTTGTGCCGTCTAAAAACTTGTCAACGGTAATATTTTAGTTGAAATAAGTCGATTTTTTAATTTGTAATTTTTTTTAACAAATAAAAATGGATTATATTAAAACTAACGGAGAGTCCTTACTAGCATACGGTGTATTAGAAAGAATTTCAAAAATTTATAGTCAACATATAACCAAATACAAAGAAAACAAAAGAACTTAGCCGATGCCCATACAAGCAAAGGGGCTCGACCACCATGAGAGAGTTTACACCAATATTGACATTATAGACTTTCAACCACTAAAATGAATGTAATTTGACGTTTTCTAGCATATGGTGAATTGTATTTTCCTTAGTCTTGAAAACTTTATTCTTCCGCTCACTCCACATAATCCAAATACAACATAACCAAATAAGCTGCAAGAATGATCGACAAGCACACAATCCTCTAGAAGTATGAATAAACACAACAAGATGATCTTGTGACTTAATAAACTTTAGTGAGATCAAATCGAATGAGAGTACCTGAATTAGTTTGATAACTGACTTTTCTTATTTAGGTTGAATTTTAGATTACTAGGGCGTGTTTTCCTTAGCAAACATAAGTTAAGTAAGACCAAATAATTACAAGTTGACTTTTCATGATTTTATAAGTTGATACTTGATAGTATTGCAAAGAGTGACAAACTTAATAAAGTATATAGTAATTTCAAATATTTTGTACCTTATCAAAACATTATATATGTAATAAGTTAATGATGGTTGCTCATACTCTTGCTCGGAACGGCCGGTTCTTGAGTTTGTTTTCATAGATTTGATATTATTCCTTTATGTATTGAACATTTACTAATTAATGAAATGCGTTAAGTTTGTTTGATTCAAAAAAATATATAAAATATTCTCTCTGATCTCATATATAAATAAAAGTTACATTATATTTAATTTTTTAATGAATCTAATAGATAACTCTTGTTTATATGCGAGATCAGAGTGAGTACTGAGCTTAAAATTTGGATCACTCGATTCAACGACGACTAATCTATATGCGTAAATTTATAGTATGTTTTACCGTAAAAAACTTTTACAAAGAAAATTTGAATGACTATTTTTTCTTGATATTTGGATGCTCTTAGGCTTATCGAAAAAGAACATGGAACATTCGAATCTTTTTAGGCGTTATTCTAGTTTCTATATAGAGTGTGGCAGAGCCACTATAGTTGTCTTACCACATTAGTTTGGTACAAGTCCAGCCACACAAAGTTAAAAATTTGCTCTAAGTGGCAAGATGATGCAGTGTGTATATATATATATATATATATATGTGAGTATTAAAAGAAAGAAAATGAACTCCTCTAAGTGGAGACCCGATCATGAAAGCGTTTAGAGGCCATGTTAATTGTTAACTAGTAATTTTAGAACACTAACTAACAAAAGTAATTAAGTTTTATATTGAAAAATAAAAACAATATCTTTTATACTTTTAAGTGTTTCACTACATAAATTATAAGGTTTTCTACTATATATTTGTTTTGTTTCTTTAACTAATGTGTTTTATTTTTACTAAAACATAACGATATTTATTCATTCAAATTTGTAAAGTACATCAATCGAAATCATTACATTCGTACAAGGACAGGATAACAAAACAAACACCGTACAAGGACGGGAAATCACAATGAATCACGAAAAAATTCTAACAAAACCTAAAAAAAAGTGAAAATCACTTATTAGAATAAAAAAAAATAAAAAACGATCAAGAGGGGTGATTTCGGATCAAAATTGACCCTATATCACCCCCTTTAATGGATGAACAAAAACAATTAGAGTTGGAAAGATGAAAGTGGCGGGCTACAGAGAGAGAAGAGGAAGAGATCTTTTAACAACTATCTCTTATATTATAAGCTTGTTCCGTTTTGCTATTCTTAACCCTAATTTTTTTCCCGCTCTTTTTTCCTCTCATTTTACCCTAAAATATTAAAATAAAATGTTTAAAAAAAGGCCTCACCAAGAATCGAACCCGCAACATTTAAGATCTATTTTGTGTTTTTTGCCACTACACTACATCAATCAAGTTGTTATTATTTTGCAATCAACATCTAATAAATATGGAATCTCTCACCATGTTAAATATTTATTTATTTATTTATTTATTATTATTATTATTATTATTATTATTATTAGCTTTCTACTAATATTATTATATATATTATATTATATATTATTATTATTATTATGTTATTATTTTGCAATCAACATCTAATAAATATGGAATCTCTAACTATGTTAAATATTTACTTATTATTATTATTATTATATTAACTTTCTACTATTATTATTATATATATTATATTATATATTATTATTATTATATAATACTTGAATACGGGTAATATGTCTAATGTCTACCGAAAAAAAAAACTTTAAATATATCCCATATATTATTATTAATATATTATATTATATATATATACAACATAACAAATTCTCAAAAATTTACGATCACTTATTTGATATACATACGCAACATAACCAACTCTTTTGAAATATATCTCATATTATTATATTATATATACAACATAACAAACTCTCAAAAATTTATGATCACTTATTTGATATACATACACAACATAACCAACTCTTTTGAAATATATCCCATATTATTATATTATATATACACCATAACAAACTCTCAAAAATTTATGATCACTTATTTGATATACATACACGTTGATGATTCACGTTGATTTTTTTTAGAAGTCAAACAATGTTTGTTTGAGAGAAAGTTTAGTTTTTTATCTTTGAAAGTGTCTATGAATTGATTTATTTACAAATAAAGTTTCTTAAGTGTCTATGTTTGTTTGAAAGTTTTTTTATATTTGTATTTTTATGTATGTCAATGCTGGTTTTCAACGGTATATTTCACAGGTTTGCAATTGTCGTTGTTTGCAGTCTAACCGGCTCCTTTGTTGTTTCCTCACAAATTTCATCTATTATCTCTTTCATCCCTCAAACTCACATCAATTATTTTGGTTCTGTGGACAGGTTCTCCTTCAATGCTACAATAAAAATGGTTAATCTTATTCCTTTTACTAATCTTTCTCTAAATTTATTGAGAGGTTTGAAAATATTTTTATAAGTGTTAGTTGTTTATCTTTATAATTACATTTTTATATTTTTCCTTACTTTTTTTTATTCATACAATAATAGGTCCTTTAAATCATAATCCTACAACGGATCGAGAGAAGTTGATCGATGCTTTTTAGCTGCTGATGTTACTTCTGGCATGTTGGTATCATTTGTATATTGATGTTTTTTGTATACTGATGTTTAATTTTATTTGTTTTTTTTTTTGTAAAAAGTTCCAATTTTTTTTTTGTATATAGAAGTTGATCAATGTTTTTCAGGTGCTGATGTAAATCCTGGGAGATGAAAGAGATATTCCTTTTTTACATGACGGAACCATACTTCATTCCTAATACTTAAACTTTATGGTTAATGTTGTTCTTTTGAGTTGGGAACCTTATCAATTAATCTGATTATTATAATGAAAAATATGATTTCGAAGAAATGCAAAAGTTTCCAGCCATTTGAAATCCATTGTCTTCTTATGTTGACTTGAATATATTTATTGTTCTTATGCTTTCTTATATTTAGGATAACAAATTTCAAATAAATTAATATATTCGATCAACAAATAGAACATTGGTTATTCTTATAAAAAAACTGAACATATTGGTTATCAATTCTGATATTTTACTTTTATTCAACAAAATTACGTCCAACTAAAAATATAAAATCTTGTCTTGGCAAAAATAAAAATCTTGCCTTACAAATACAAATAGAACCCGTTGTTATGGCTTATAGGATAATTATGCAACATTTTTTATTTTTCGATTTACTTTTCGTTTTTAAATATATCCCGCTTTGTCACAACAAATATTCTGTCTCGCAAAAATAAATCATAACAAATAAAATATAAAAGTTGCCTTAAATATATCCCATTTTTTCGATTGTTATTTTATTTTATAATCTTAGACTATTTTATGTAATTTCTATATGTGATTTTTTTATAATCTTAGACTAATTTAAATCATATAACTGACACTTCACAAAACCCGTGCAACGCACGGGTTGGATTCTAGTTTAAGATATAGTGGGGTTTAAATAGTTATTTCAATGAAGAATAAGATGAGGTTTTTGTGTTCCTACATTGCAAAAGTTATATGAAATACAGTATATTTTTATATTTAAGAAGATTTTTCCTCATCTAAGATTTTGGGGAAGAGGATCAAGCTGACCCTTGCGAACAGCTTGATGCTAATCAACTTTGTTTACAAACAAGGAAGTTATAAGTAATGCAACTAGGAATCTCATGGAGAGTTTGATCCTAGCTCAGAATGAACGTTGGCGGCATGCTTTACACAAGTAAATTTTTATTCATGATTCTATATATAGACTTAAATTGTATTATAAAATATATTTTTAAACCATATTTTCTTAAGTAAGAAATAAATTATAAAAATATTCTAAGGAAATATATAAATCATACTCCCTCTTTCCCAAATTTTTTGTCCTTTTAAAATTTTGCACAGATTAAAAAATAATAAATATTAATAAGTTATGTCATTTTTATCCTTATTTTCTTATAAAAAGAAAAAACATTTAATAGATGCTTTAGTTTTTATAACGGTATAAATGATAACACATCATTAATTGTACATTAGTACAGTTTATTAAAAACCCAAAAGATTTGAGACAAAAGTAAAAATGACCAAAAATTAGGACGAAGGAACTCAAGGGAGTAATGAATTATAAGAAGGTATTAGTCTCAACAATATAGTGTGGAGTTTGTATATATTGTGGAAGGTGAACCAAAACAAAAATTATGTGTGATTAGCCACAACTCCGATCGGGAGAGGGTTAGAATAACTTAATTGAGAGCTAATTCTCAAACTATATTAAACCGATGGCGAAAGAAAAAAATGTGAACTAAAAGAAAAAACTGCAATAATTGTCATATTTAACCTTTTTGTTAGATCTTTGGGTCTCATACTACTTTTTTATGATTTCTCTTCACCCTCTCCTAATTTGATCAAAATCCCTCCATATTCTCCATTTATTGTGAGATATTTTTCACTAGTACCGAAAGATATCTTCTAGTGGTATTTTACTAGTGTGAGCAATGCAAAGAGAAGAGAACAACCATATTTATTTTTCTATCCAACAAGTAGTAATAGACTAAAAATGTTTTAAACACTATCCAATTTCAAGAGCACAATTTGATTTGAAAGTACAGGGACCCAGAAAGAAAGGAAAAAGAGAATGTTGTACAATTCTCAATAATTATAGAAATCAACCCTATTTTAAAATTAATAATAGCAATAATTATCAACATACATCAATCAATTATCTGATAAAGTAAGAGTTGAGGGAAAGAAACCTACATAATTGACTCTATATAATAATAAAATATACTACTTGTAATTGAAATTTGATCCAAAGAATTCAACAGAAGCAACAGCACAAATCGTCCAAAAAACCTTGTGTACAGTCATAGCAGCAAGAACAACTGCATATCATATCCAAAATAAAAGACAAACAAAGTTAGAAAATTCAATCAAACAATATATTCATGTTTTTTTGTTGTTTCTTACAATTATTACAAATTGAGGACCAAAAAATAAAAAACAGAAAATTGCGTACCAATCGTTGACGAGTTTGTCTTGTACATCATCACCAGCATCAATATCAATGGATTGTGTTGGGGGAGGATCCATGGCTTAAGTTGCTTGTTTGGTGGAAGAATATATGACAAGTAGTGAAGTGAGGGAGGGAGTGAAAGTGATGGAAGAAGATAGGAGAGAAATAAATTCACGTGAACGCGTAAACGTATTGTCAACAGGTCATGGCCGTTACATATTCCAAAAGAATTCATTCTTAATTTCTGATGCCCAAATTAAATATTTTCCTTAATTTTTGCACAACAAATTTATTCCTAATTCCTATTTATGAAAATAGTTTATGCAATCAATCATTAATTGATTCAGACATAATTGACGATGAACTTAATAGGGCGACTTATGATTCGATCATCCGCAACTGCGATCGAGAAGAGGTTGAAACAATTTGATGTTAGAACTACACCCGAACCAGATTAGGCGGTACAGTGAGTTCAGATACTGTGGTGGGAGAAAATGACTTACGCAAATAAATAAATTTATATGTTAATTTATGAAACCTCTAATATGAACATTTTTTTCTAAGGTCCACTCATTGTCCTTACTAAATGACAAACAATAGTAGGTATAAATCATTTTGTCATTTAGTAAGGATCATGGATAAATCTTAGAAAAAGAGGTTCATATTAGAGACTTATGTTAATTTATAAATTTTCACTAAAAAATTGTATCTTATAAATTCTTTTCTCTTACACTATCTTGAAAAACATATAATAATACATAAAGATTTATTTATTTATATAAGTTTAATATGCTCATTATTTTATTTTATTTTTAGTTCCCTCCTGATCGCAGTTGCGGAGGATCGAACTGTAATTCCTTGAGATAACAATTCTTGGTTAAACTTTACTTATTTTTCGGTCAGAGGCGGGGCTAGGGGTGGCCCGGCCGGGCCGCGACCCACCCCAAAAAATTGGAAATTGCTTGGATACCCTTATAGGTATATAAAATTATGAGGCTATGATACATATATTAATGAATGCGCTAAACTATTATAACATCGTAGTTGTCCCAGCGGTCTGGTTGTGTGTGAATATCCAAACTTTGCAGGTTCGATTTTTGCTCGATGTATTTTTTTAATTTCTCTGTTTTTTCTTCAAAAAATCATTCTCTCTTTAATTTTTCTGTTTCTTTTTTTAAAATAAATCAATTGTGTAAAGTGGGTTTGAAACCCACGTCAATTGAGACAAAATTAATGTCTCAAGAAACCAATCAGATTATTATCTTTGTAAAAATTATTTTTCATATTTATGTATCTACTATTTATTTCTCACTAATTTTTTGTGTGAATAAACACAATTTTTTTGATCAATTTTGTGTAAGTATTAGATCAAGGTTAATTATTTATTATTTTGAGTCACTAATTTTTTTTTGTCAAGTAGCCTAATAGCTAGAAAATCTACCTTAAAGGTGAATAAGTGGAGTGTCTCAGGTTTGAACCCGGGCTCCTACACATATAGTGCGATATCCCTACCAACTGAGCTAAGCTCACGGGAATATTTTGAGTCACTAATTAGTACACATAAATATTACTCCCTCCGTTTTCTTTTTAAATGTCACATTTTGTCGAATTTAGCGTTTCTATTTAACTGTCGTTTTGATCTTTTAAGGGTATGATTTATCAATTACACACCCATTATCAATTACTCTTATATTTTCCAACAAAACTAATTATTGCTATATATTTGAAAAACTAAAGTTTGTTTTTATTTTTTATTTTTTATTTTTATTTTTTTTCTACATAATATATTAAATTTATGTTTTGTTTTGTAGATAATATATTAAATTTATTGAAAAGGGAAAGTATATGCACAAAAATATTAATTTATTGGTGAATTAATATGGGTATAATATGAAGATAAGGTACAAAAATCCATTTCCTTAATTTGTTATTACTATTCAAAAAAGACACTTAATTTGAAACGGATGGAGTATCTTAAAGTACGTAGTTTAATTTTTTAGTGACCACATAACCGGGAATGAGGCAGACACATTATGTACATACTATAAATGTGAATTTCTGTCCAAGTTTTGCATTTTTACAAAAAGTTGTCAAATACAAAATACAATGGTATGATCCCATCTAATGAAAAAATAAAAGGAAAAAAAACTTTGATGTAATTGTTGTTATTTTTTACAGAACTTGTGTCACTGCTGGAGCACTCTAATAATATACAAAATCTGCTTCTACATTCACTTGCAGTATAAACTTCATATTGAATTTGCCATTACTTTCAGAGGTATCAATGAAAATTTCATATTCATGAACTCAAATAGTTTTGAAAATAACATTTTCATCTCCCTATTGCCATGTTTGACACAATTATAGTGAAAGTAATCACAAATCTCATCGAGTGTGTTGCAAGCCGAGTATAGACATAGTGGGTGAGGCGGGAAGTGCTTCAAGAGTAGAGCGAGTAGGACATTGCAATGCCACTGTAATGTAGAAGTTACTTTGTTACAAACTTCAAGATAAGGATAATGCATAAAATTTATGCAAAACATCGTGCAAATATGAATCAATATATTGAAATTCAAGCAACTAATGAGAAGTCCTCACCTATCAATGGAAGATTTCCCTTTTGCAATCTGTGCACTGACGATAGAAAACTGATCAGGTCTGTTTTCTAATAACCCTCTGGGACTATGGGGTTTATCCTGTCAGCATAAGAAAAGTTAATGCCAAATGCATGGTTTGGCAAATAGAAGAGACACAGATATTATATTATTACCATTAAGGTTGTTCCATTATACAAATGGGAAGAAGGTGAAGGATCCGAATATTGTAAGTTTTTCAGAAACCGATGCTCTAATAACATTGAAGCAGTTGGCCGCTCTGCTGGATTTCTTTTAAAGCAAAGCCTCAAGAAATCTTTACCTTCTTGTGACAATGTTTCAGGTATAGCAGGGGTATCCTTCATTACCTTAAACATAGCTGCAGCCTGCACAATTAGATCAGAAATTCATGCTTAGTTAAAACATTAAAACATGAAGTACATAGCTGCAGCCTGCATAAGTAGATCAGAAATTTTTTTCAAGTGCTTACTCCTTCGTATTCACTCCACGGAGGCTTCCCTGTGAACATTTCAATAATTGTACAACCCAAACTCCAAATATCAATAGCAAAAGCTAGATCAGGGCTGTTATCTTTATGTATGACCGCTTGCATTAGCTGTATGAGAAGCAAGTGTGAGTAAGGAACACATGATATATCAGAGAGTACTGTAGAGTAAGAATATATATACCTCTGGAGCCATCCAGTATGGACTTCCTTTCAAAGACAGATCAGCAGAATGGCCAGTTAACTGTAGAAATAGAGATCTCAAGATTGTTATAATGGGCACAAAGTAACTACTGGCAGTAAAGTTGGTGGGGAAAGCTACTAAAATTCAAATGAAAGACTAATTCTATGTTGTAAATGTTCAAAAACAATAAATTTGTCCTTCTAAGTTGAATCCCTGAACTTGAAATGCAAAGTCCTTCTTGTATAATATATAGTAATGATTAAACATCCAAAGTATCTATACAATGAGTAAACCATTCTCTCCATTGATAAGGAAAAAAGACCAGAAAAATATATCGTAGTGGGGGAATTTTGCAACTCACATGCTTGGCCATCCCAAAATCAGCAAGCTTAACAACACCAGAAGAATCAACAAGCAAGTTAGCCCCTTTGATATCCCTATATGAGTATATGAAAAGAAAATGAAATGTCATCATATGGTCCAAATCCAAAATCAAATAGTAATTTCCGGAAAAGAAAGAAATGAAAACATGCACTCATTTAAAAAATATTTGCACAAATATCAGGTAGGGATTTCTTAATTCTTATCCAAGTTTGTATATTGTGACTCTTACCTATGAATTGTCTTTTTGCTATGCAAGTAAGTCAACCCCGAAAGAATATGTCGTGTGAAATTCCGAACAACGGATTCTGTTACCGCACCACAGTGGTCACGGACATATTTATTTATTGAGCCAGGATGGATAAACTCCAAATAAATATAAAACTTGTCTTCTATCTGAGAACACAAACACAGATATTATAACTTATAATTAGGTTGTGTGGCAGATATATAAAAAATTATTTATCATGGACACAGGATTAGATTGCTTACTATTTCACTACCATAATACTGCACAATGTTTGGATGTTTCAGCTGGCTAAGAACCTTGATTTCCTGAAAAAGAAAGGGAGTACAAAATAGTAATGAGGATCAAGTGAATCAACAAAAAATAAAAATCTTGTATGATAAAACAATTCAGATAGCAAATTGATGTGATAATTAAATCGAACATCCATCTCCCCCCAGTAATTACATATTCAAACTGATGAGAACCCAAAGCAATGGGAAATGCATTATGCATCTAGGCTATAGCTTGCAATGAAAGTTACTGTTTCAATGACATTGACAGTGAGATATGCCACCTTCACTAAGTCTTAAACTCTTTAAGCATATTAATTTGGTTCTGATTATAAATGAAATATATTTTAATTTACACACTTCATACATCCTAATCCTATACAGGTATTAGGTAATAAGTAAAGAGCATTAATAACCAAATGATGAAGGAAAACCTGTTCTAGCTGCTTTATACTTTCGGCAGATTTTGGATCATCAGAAAATATTTCTGCTTCCTTCATTGCACACAATGCTCCAGTTTCTCTGTAAAGAATGAAAATATGTTTCAGAGCTGCCAAATGAGAAAGAGAAAAGGGAATGGCTCAACCTGGTTACCTAATTTTGTACACATACCTATTAGTGGCAACGTAAACACTTCCAAAGGTACCTCGCCCTATAAGTTTACCCTTTTGCCATTGACTTTTCATCGATACCGATTCTGTCTTAGCCCCCCCAGGCTGGGAATATGTACCAGAGGGTGAAGGTAAGGAAGTCCCGGGCCAAGGAGGCAAAGGTAAAGGATGAACACTGAGAAGAGGAGCAATACTTTCACGGCGTGTAGTTGTTGGGTAGTCAAGGGACAACCTTGGTAGGGGTGAAGAACTAGTTGGGCTTTTGGGATTTTGTTGTCTGGGACTTTTTGCCCCAGAACTTTGATGGGGAGAAGTGGCACAATCAATGCCTAATGCAGATAAATCAAAGAAAGCAGGAGGAGGTTGCCCTGAAGATGTTGGCATTTCTGGTGCAGACCAGAAATGATTTGCTTTAGGTGACACATAATAATATGGCACAAAGTCATCGTGTTTGGTGTTGTGTGGGCTGATTGTGGGACTGGTAAAGGGACTGTTTGAAGCACTCCTTGGAGGGACATTTATACGGAAGCTATTTCCTCGAAAGCTTGGAGTTGCAGCACCACTTGTATCTTGACGCGCTATCGCATTCCCCGGCAGCCTTGTCTCCATATGCTCTGTATTCCTTCTTGTCTCTGGGCTAGCAAAAACACTGTATATGCACGTCAAGAAAATTCAATTAATCCAAAGGACTAATCGTTTATTTGGTTGTATGTGCCAGAAGTATTGAACAATAGTTTGAGCATGTGTTCAGATACTAGTAATCTTCTACTAGAGTTCTTATGGTGAAGAGCTTAATTATTTTATATATTGATTTAATGGTCGGTTTGGATTGGCTTATTTTTAAACTTGTGCAAAATAGCTTATGCAAATAAATAAGCTTTTACTAGTAGTATGTATTATTCATAAGCTTGTCAAGGTAGTTTATGAAAAAACAGCTTATCAAGATACAATTTTCGTTAGTGAGAACTTATGAATTAACATAAAAACTTATTTATTTGCATAAGCTATTTTCTATAAGCTAAAAAGCAAGGCAATCCAAACAGGCCCTTAATAAATGTTACATATTCCTCTGATTCCATTATAATTAATAAATAACAAAAAAGCAATGTTTGATAGCATAAAATATAAGCTTAGTTTCTGTGTAGCGGCAAAATTCAAATATAAACAAATTTGATTTTATCAAACATGTTCATTCACTATGAATCAAACTCAGGTACAATTCAAACCTACATTCCTAAAAAGGCAAAAAATCTCAACAATAAAAAGAATGAAAATCATTAATAACTAATCTGAATTTATTTGCATTAATAAATAATTAGGCAGCAATTAATTAATTTAACCTAACATAACAAAAATCCCCAAATGCACAAACAATTAAATTGAAGAATTGAAATTTAACAAAATGAATTACCTGCGCATCTTAAATCCAGTAGAAAGGGAACCAATGACAACATTGACATCAGGTTCGATTCTACCGGAAGGTTCAACTCTTCCGGAAGGTTCGGCTCTACCGGAAGCTTCTTTAGGCGACGGCAAACGACAATCAGCATCTTTAGGTCTCGGAACAGACGATGCTAACGCTAACTCCGGCAATGGTAATGCTAACTCCGGCAATGGCAATGGTTGAGGCGCAACGGAAGTACTAGACCGAATATAGCTCCGTGTACTCGGAGAACGAGAAATCGGCGCGACGTCGTATTCAACATGACTATCATCGACATGTCGTAGCTTCCTTGATCGCGTGGATCTTTTACCATTACCAAAAAACCACGTGCCACCTGTACTTCTTCTTCGTTCCGAGGTTGTATCGGAGGAAGAAGAAGGAGGTGATTTAATCGTTGAAGGAGACGTAGCGGAAGAAGATGAAGAAACGATTGAAGAATGTTGATGAGAAGAGGAAGAGGAAGAAGAAGAAGAAGGAGGGAAAATTAGGGTTGGCAACCAACGCATAATGGCGAATGGATGCAATGATGATAATCAAGATTATGATAATGAGAATGAAAATGATACATTATATGATGAAGAATGCCATGGTTATGGAGAGAGGAATTAATAGGAAGAGAAAGAAAGAGAGAGGAGAGAAAATAAAGAGATGGAAAATCTCTTTCTCCTTCTTTCTTTCATCTTCATCTTCTTTTTTTTTCTTTTTTTTCTGGTTTGTTTTTGTTTGTTGTTGCTGTGTATGTTTTTTGCTGTGTGAAAACGAAGACGCGCGGGTTGGCAACGCTAAATGCGCTGCTCTTCCGTTCCCGCCAGATGTGCAAACTTCTTTACCTACCTTTTAAAAGGATAGGGGTGTGATTAGTAATTATCCTCAATCAATTTGACACGTTGGATATGTAGTTGGGTTTGTTGGATCCATTGTTTTCTGGTTTACTATTTTTGGGCCTTTTGTACTGGTCTAACTTGCACCTAAGTAACACACAAGTTCATTTATGACCTGTTTGTAGGTTTATGATAAGAGTCGTACTTTTCGCACCCACGAAAATTCCTCAGTCACCATATGAAATGATCAAACTAACCCTCTCGCTTTATAGAATGCGAGCACTTTTTTGCACTCTAAGTAGTGAGTGACAATATTTGTAACTCAAGTAACTCAAACCCAATGTCTGCATCCCCTAAAATAAAAAAAAATCATGAAAAAAAGAGTTCGCATTTTAGAATTCGAAATCAATTTGCAGTTTGCAATATAGAAAGCGAACTCATCTTATGGTTTGATATCTAGAAAGTGAACTAAGTTTGCAGTTTACTATATAGAAAGCGAACTCTTTTTTTCATGATTTTTTTCATTCATGGGGGCGCTGACGTTGAGTTTGTGTATAAAATATTGTTACTCGCTATATTGAATGCGAACTGAAACCCAGTTCGCTATTTAGAGTGCGAACTTAGTTTACATTTTTACACTTTAACTAGTGTACCTTAAGGGTGAAGAGGACACAAAAAATTATTTCTATAAGGTTCACATCCTAGAATGCGAACTCATTTTGCAGTTTGCTAACTAGTGTACAATATCAATTAGCCAAGATTTTTACAGGATACGAAATCACTGATCTAGTGGTATTTTTATGGGGATTCTATCTATCGTTGTAGGATCCCTATTCAAGATCACTGCAGTTCCTTTTCGGGTGGCTGTAGAACGGATGGCCGCCTATAGGTAGTAGGGTAGGGTGGGTGGTACCGCTCAGATTGCGCGCGGCCAATCTTCCTAACCGCGCAGGGCCGGGCTTAGAGCGTGTGAAACTCATTAAAACACCCTAAAAAAGTTTAAAATCAATGTTTCGAATTTTATTCCCAAGGGAATAAAAGAATGATGGAGGGGAGGAAAGAGGATGATATTCCGGTTCGAGTTAAAACAAAATGATAAAAAAATTATTTACATATACATCTCTCTATCTAAGAGCACTAGTGAGGTTTAAATATGAGATCTCTCAAGATAAAAAATTATCATTTTACTACTATTTTTTTATCATTTTTACAGTTTAAAATTCTTCATAGAAAATGTCCATATTTATTTAGGTTAAATATGTTTTTAGTTTCTACGAAATCACGAATTTTCAAGTTTAGTCCCTATTTACATTTTGAATAATGCTAGGAATACACTCTTTAACACACACATCTCAACACACTCTCTTTTATTGGTTAAAATTTACATGGGTCCCATAAATTTTGAGATGGACTATCTATTTCTTGTAAAGAGTTTTCAAAATAACAATTATTTTTACAAACTGCAATATTTGTTTGGTTGCATAAATCAGATATCCTTTGCACATAACTGCAGAGATTAATCCCACAAATCTTATGAGATCTAAATGGACAACAAACTCTTTCTAAGAGTTTTAATGTTGCTGCATATCCAAGTTAGGGGATCATGCAAACTGCAACATTATAGAGAACTAAAATTTAATATGAACTAAACTTAAAACAACATGATTTTATACCGAATAAAACATAAAAATAATTGGAAAATGTTGGACCAAATTAGACTGATTCTCTCAAACAAGGTAAAATGAGAGTTACCAAGTATAAGATGGTAAACCTAAAGAAAGGGGGGTTGAATTGAATCATAAGAGCAGTAACATTGACTATAGATGAAAGTAAGTAAGTGGGGTATTGGTTGGCTTAGCTAGCTAAGAGGACAAAAAGGTTTAAATCAGACAACAATAGCAGGAGACGTTATGATAGCATCAGAATATTCATTCATATCATCCCAATTAATAATAATAGTAATAATGACAAAAAATAAAGTTTCCTTTCCTTTCATTGGTATTCATTCCATCATGTCAAATCCATGCACGTGATAGGACTCCCTACTTCTCCTCAACAGTTTCAAAGTCAACAGCGACAAAAAGCATTAGAACAACAAGATAAAAGGGAAATGACAAGGTGGAGGAGAGGAGAATTCAAGTTTCAAATTTTGCTAAATTATTGAGGTTCTGTTCTGTTGTTGTGCCAAATGAGACAACTAAATGTCTTGTGTGATGTGAGTGAATGTTGCTGCAGGGGTTTTCAGGTCAATTTCATGCAACAAATTCATCACCACTTCATATTTCTAACATCAATTAAAAAATTATATAATTTTCAGTTATTTTCTAAAATTATTCCTCATTAGCTTTATTTGTAATGGTATGAATGAGAAAAATAAATTATCCTTTTAAAAAAACACTATAATAAAAGTAATTAAGAGTATAGTAAGAAAGGCCAAATTTAATTTTTTTTAATATTAAAAAATAACATATAAAATGAAATAATATTTTTCTAAAAAATATTGTGAGACAGAGTGATATAGACTTTTTTCATTACTACGAGAGTGATATACACACTTATAAATTGCAATAACCATTTATTATTATTATTATTATTATTATTATTAAGATAATTATAAAAAATTAAATGAGGTTATTGGTTATACAAAATATTTTTATTATTATCGATATTGTTATATTAGACACCTTTATTCGAGTTCGAATTTAAAACTTCACAATTGTGTTTGAGTTGTCATTTTGTCTAAGACAAAAAAAAATATTTCATATTTGATTTAATTATTACGGCGGATTTGAAAGAAAAAAAAAATTACTCCTATTTTAAAATGACTTTCACTTTATAAAAAAGGTATAAAAAAAAATTGAAACCAAAAGATGAGTTTCACTTTATCAAAAATAAATTGCACCAATCATAAATAAAGTTAGTTTGGTAAAATTGTTATGTGTTTTAACAACATTATTTATGTTTGATATCAAGGTGAACATGTAAAAATTACGATGACACACTGTGATTTTGCAGAAGTTACATTTTATACGGTAGATAATCATATATAACTCTGTCATACCTACGGTGATATCAAAGATACCGATCATCGCACACTACTCCTTTTCTACCTGAGTGAGTATAAGTCACTGACTTAAAGTCAGTATATTACATTAATCTCAATTGTTTAGGCATATTTGCTTTGTAAAATCATTTTTCTTACCGAAAACAATTTTCATTTTAAACACAAACATTTGTTTTTTAATGCCTAAACATCTGGTTGTTGACTAACATTAATATACATGGGCATGGCTATACAAATACTGTAAGACATTGAATTTGATTGAGGCTCCCCTGTTTATTGGGCGGATAAAAACATGATTAATTGATTTCTGAAACATGAAACAAAAGGTTTACTTACTTACTTACATATGAAAAGACAATGATCCCAACTCAGATGAGGTTTATGTTACTATTGTTATTCCCAACTCACTCACTCACAAACAAAAAATTGAAATGTACCTAAACCAAGTGACAGAAAGGAGTGAGAGGAAAAACATTAATGAAAAGAGTGTTTCTGTACGCAATTGCTCACCAACACACTGAGTCACTGAACCATTCTGCAGTGACTGTGACTCACCAGTCACTACCATCATTCTCTTCTCCTACCCTTTTGCCCCCCCTGTTATACTCCTTTCTTGTTTTCACCCTAATAACCTTCTTTTTTATCTTTGTACCTACTCACTCTTTCTCCTAATAGGATTAAACAAGACCTGATAGCTCATCTTTTGCATTAATAATACTTCTTTGACTCTTCATTGTTTCGTCCCTATTAGTATCAAATTTTATGGGTCCATTTCTTGTGTAGTCCCCCCGTTTTTGTTGTAAATATTGTTTTGTCTCTGTTGCATTTAATTCCTTTTGCATGTACAAATTTTTTCTAGTATACATAATTATAAGAGGAGTAGAGAGCGAGTGTTAAAACTATCAAACACGGATATTGATACATCGACACCGATAATAATTTTAAAAAAAATGGCATACTTTAGTGTGATCATAATTGTCCCTGTCGGTTCTAACACCGACACTGACACGTATCTGACACGGACACGCCTAATCTGAAAAGTGAATGTGTTTCATAGGTTAAAAGAGGATATTTAAAAGAGAGTGTTTCTAGCGAAATTAATAATTTTAGGGAGAGTTTGCTGTTTATTAGCGTTCCCTTGATAAAAAATATCAAAATAAGGAATAAGCTAGTAAAAATAGCTATAAAATCACGATAAAAAAGTAATCCCTTTTTTTTTCTTTTCTTTTATACATTTTTTGAACAAGTTTCTCTTTTATATATTAAAGACTAATTAATGAGTAAACCATTAAATTAGTCTATGTCTCTGTAACTCGCTCTTAAATATGTCACTGATTTTTTTAGAATTTCAAATTATTTCATGTCTCTGTCAAATGTTTCTCAATATGGTATCTCTATTGAGATCAATTTTCTAAACAATGTTAAATGTGTCTATACGGAGTATTAAGTGTCACGTGAACAATGACATCATACAATTTAGTGTCACAAATGTTCACAAAATGACTAAATTAAAAAACATTTGAAAGAAACATAGACTTATTTGACATGTAAAGTGGAATGACCAAATTAATAAACATTTGAAAGAGATATAGACTCATTTGAGATATCAAAAAAGTCAAAGATCTATTTGACAGTGAGATTACAAATACAAAGACCAATTTAATAGTTTACCTACTAATTAATTAAGGAGGAGTGTTATTTTGACACAGTTTTTGTTACACAAATCATATATACAAGCACTGTTTATAAATACTTTTTGTTTTTTTCATAAGAAAAAGAAGATGAAAAATTATACAAATGTCATTTTATAAGTGTGTAGGAATATCATTTCTCTTAATTAAGTAATGAATCTAAAAATGGGATATAATATTTATTTATAATTAATACAGGAGAAAATAAGTTGTTTTAAATCTCTAAACATATAAGATATGTCCAACATCTCTCAAAGACAAATTCAAACACTAATTTTATTCTACTGGTGTCCCATCAACTTTTGACTAAGGAGCTGTTTTTTGGATGTTGATGGCTGGGGCAATCCTATACTATGTGCAAGGTGTATCATGGCATAGGGCCTCTTAAAAATAGGGGCCTCAAAAAAAAAAGTAATAGTATTAGTACATTAGAGGGTGTAAAAAATAATTATATTACAATACTGTTAGGCCCAGATCCATTTTTGTAAAAGAAAAAAAAGGAACAATGATAGATGAGAACAGAAGCGCGTATGGTCCATTAAAGTTGAGAAGAGAAGCGCGAAAAGTAATTAATTACAATTAGGGTACTACTGCGTACATCACCAACGAGCAGTAATTATAGTGATTATATTTTTTTGGGTTAAATATTTTTTGGTCCCTATAGTTTCGCAAAATTTCATTTTTAGTCCCTGAAGATTTTTTTCACACTTTTTAGTCCCTGAAGTTTTCTCATTAAGTGTTTTTAGTTCCTACTTTTAATAAAACTTTTGTATACTTTCACATTTTTGAACGATTTTTTGTATTCATGTTTATAATATTATGAGAACATCTCCGATGAAAATTTAGAATTTTTTAACATAAGATGAATTTTTTATGAATTTTTATGTGCAAAAAACAAAACAAATCATATTTAATTCATCTCTTGTTAAAAAAAATTAAACTTGTGTAAGAGAGATTCATATAATGTATCAAACATGGCCGCATAAGAAAATTTAAAATTTTGAATGATATGCACGAGTTAAATGAAAAGTATGGACTAAAAACACTTACTGAGAAAACTTCAAGGACTAAAAAGTGTGAAAAAAATCTTCAGGGACTAAAAATGAAATTTTGCGAAACTGTAGGGACCAAAAACATATTTAACCCAATTTTTTTTATGTTATTTGCAATTTAAAAAATCTACGTTTTTTTTATTAAAGGGTCACTTTTATATTTTTGCACATAGCCTCCAAAAACTCGGAGACGCTCCTGGCTGATGGGCGGTCACTTTTGATTCGAGATCGGAAGTTCGTGTCTAATGACATATCTTTAGGTTGGGTAGATGTTTTCTCTGGTAGTTTGTACCTCTGTTAGGTAATGTTTGTTTTAGTATTTTCATCGGTGTTCCGTTGATATTCGGTGTCTTTGTTTTGTAGACCTCTTTTATGTTCGCCTTGTACATAGACCTTAATGTTATTAATAATATACTCCCTCCGTAACACTATATAAGCAAAAATCACCTTTTTAGATTCATTATAAAATTAATGTATTTGGTCTATAATATAGACTAGATACATTGATTATACAATGTACCTAAAAATGTGATTTTTGCTTATATAGTGTTACGTAGGGAGTATATATATATATATATATTCGCCATTAAAAAAATACTACTTCACAATGTTGTGAGAGTTTAACATCTTCCCCTTCCACAAACTCAGCCTCATCGATTTCAATGCAATTTAATTGTATATGATCGTGTGTGTGGAGTAGTATTATTTTATGATAAAAATATGTGGGGGACTACTTAGACAGCAAGCATAAAGTAGTACTTTAATATTAGGATTTCGATAAATGAATTGTTGAATTTTCTGCAGTTGCAAATCCCAATTAGAAAGGATTATTATCACATTCACGATGAAATAGCTGAAGAAGGCAGTGTGGTTTTCATGGGAGTGGCTTGGCAATTTATTTAGGCGTGAATTTCAAAAATGTATTATAACTAAGTTAGCATATAGTGCTCACTAAATAAATTGATACCCTCCTAGCTGGTCTGTAAGGGAACTTCATTTGAGTGTTTGATAGATACCATAGACATATTATATTATTAGAATATGAGGTTTGAACTCTAATCACTCATTTGTGTATATGTATAGTGTATGTAAGTCTAGTTATTAAGCTATTTGACAAAAGAAATTGATAATGCTATCACATTTGAATGATTTTTATTATAGCCAAATATTTATCGATTGTAAAAAGGTTATCTTGATAGCAACCACAAACATATTATCAGAGGATGAAGTTTGAACTCTAATTTCTCACTTCTGTATATGTATAGTGTATGCAAGTCTAGTTATTAGACTATTTGACAAAAAAAATTGATAATACTATCACATTTGAATGATTTTTATTATAGCCAAGTACTTATCCATTGCAAAAAAGTTATTCTATGTATATATATATTAGTCGGCCTTAAATTTTTAGAGACATAAGTTTCTTTTTTTTATTTATGTTTCTTTTCATTTTCTTTCATCGAAAAGGGAGTGCTTTTGGATCTTTTTTTAACCATGTGCATGTTTTTTGACGTGCTTTAATAATAAGTGGTTTTTGTTTTCATATAAATTAGTTATTTTGCATGATTTTATTGTCTCAGCGCGACATTGTTTGATTTTATTGCGGTGTTTGTTTGTTTTTTCGTTTTATTGCGGTGTATGTTCATTTGATTCAGAGTTCAACTTTTATCATCTACTGATTCACACTTTGCAGATCAAGAAGAATATGTATTCTGATCACTTTGATTTTATCACATTAGTTGTAGGAATGAGTAAGTCTCCTATTAACTTTAAAGTTATTTTATTCGCAGTTTACTTAATTTACCTTCTAGCTTTTTATTTCTTAAGAATTAAAATCCTTTCCCTCACTTAATTAACACAATTTGGAGTTGTTAAAATGAATCCGGTCAAAAGAAAAAGAGTATGAAAGAAGTATTTTCTTGACGAAATTATAAAGGAAGTACAATAGTATGCTAGTAGTACATAATATATAGTATCAATTAGCACATTATAATAATATTATAGGAGTATATACTAGTATATTGTGCAAGGTGATGACAATATTATAAGTACATGTGGCATGATATCACCATTATATGGGATAGCATAGTCGTGACGTATAACCAGAAGTTTGAAACTTTAAGCTTGGGAAAGCTAATATACTACTACTAGATAATAAAGGATCCTTTGTTACCAAGTAAAGATATACTATAAACCTCTTTTTTATTTTCTTTTCATTCAGCAAATCAAGTTTAACTTAATAAAATTATATGTACCCCATGTAGGTTTAGTATTTGAATTGTAATTAAAAATAAATATATCCTAATACATTTTCTGGGATTTGGATCCTCTCCAATTTTTTCTCTCCAATTCTCTCCAATTATTTTTATGTTTTAGTCCCAAAAAAAAGTTACCGGATTTTGTCTAGCGATGAGGGGTTTTGGTAGTATTTTACAGGTCCCGAGTTCGATCCCCGGCTCCTTTGTAAAAATAATAAAAAATTATAGTAATATGAAGATGTTCATTTATTTAAATACTACATAATTTCAATTCATGAGAAAATGTGTTGAAGTTTATATAAGAGCATTTTTGTTGAATGATTGAATAGAAGGACAATAGAATTTGCGGTTTGTTTACATTTTAATTTTTGGAATAGTAAAAAAAGAGCAAATTTTCTAAACAAAATGGTTGATAGGTTGTTGCTGAACAAGTGTTAGAAGTGAAAAATATCACAACATGGAAATGATTGAATGTGCAATTAGATATAACTATATCTTGTGTCCAAAAAAAAAGTTTACTTTATATCAAAGTGGTTTTATTGATCAAATGGGTACGAATAATCAATAAATGATATAGTGTACAATATCAAATTATTGCAAAGTAATGATGAAAAAATCGGGGCTTTTTGTGGGAGTGGAGTTAGTTAGTATAGGTTTGTTGTGTGCTTGTCAAATTTAAGAAAGTTTTTGTGTCCATATATATTAACAAAAGAAACATAACAAAGACAAAAAGAATTTATGAAGAAACATAACAAAGACAATATATTGGCTATAGAAGAGGTATCTACAAAGCACAAACACTCCTCAAATTATGTCTGTATTGATATCGGTGTTAGACACATATAATTACATTAAATTATCCAATTTTTACAAATTATATATTGTGAAATGACAAATTGCACTTAAATTGTGTATAGCAATTAGCAAATACTATATACATGGTATGGTAATATGGATGCCCATATTAGCACTTTCATGACTTTATACATGCAAATGAATATATACAGTTGCCAGTTGGTCTTATATGCAGTTAATTATGCTAGTTTTGGGCAGTATATTCGTGACAGTCTGAGTTGGAGAGTTATGGGGGTGGGTGAGTATATGAGTGATCTTGAAAAAGGTGCTCAGTAGTAACCATAGATGTTGAGGTCGAGTCGAGGTAGTCTTTCCGTAACATTTTATAAGCAAATTTTATTTTTTAAACTCGTTACATACAGGGACGGAGCTAGTAGGGGGACCAGCAGAGGTCACGATTCCCCCTAAATTTTTATAATTTTGTTTTATACTAGTATATTATTAGTTTAATTTTATTTTTGGTCTCTCTATTTTATTAAACTTACGAAAATGGTCTCCTTTTTTTAATTCAACCTTTTGGACCATATTTAAACATTTGTTATAAATTTTATCTCAATAAATGATTTCTCCTCTAAAAATCGTAGTTTTTGTACGGAAAAAGTGATTTATTGCACTAATATTGAATTTAATAACAAAATATTTTTTTTAAGATTAAAATTCACCTTTTTTTACGCAAAAATCACAATTTTTATGGAAAAATACATGAGTTGAGCCCAAAATTTCAATAAATGTGAAAATAGAGGGGCAAAAAGTTTAATTAAAAAAAGTGGCTCATAAAGTGGAGATTCACAATATTAACATTAGATTTATCTTATAATTTATTATATATGTTATGCTTTTAAAATTCAATTTTCTCTTCACTAAATTATACTTTTAATCTCGGTCCCCCCTAGACTTAATTTCTGGCTCCGTCCCTGGTTACATAACTAATGTTTTAGACTATATATAATATAGATATATTAATTATGCAATAAATTTGAAAATGTGAAATTTGGTTATAAAATATTACAGAGAAATATCGTGTTTGAGTAAAATAAATTGTACTTTTATCACAGTTTGTTTTGAGATTTTAGATATCATTTCATTAAAAAAAAATTGGATTTTTTTATTAAGTAAACTAAATGCTTTTTATGTGTAACTAAAATGACTAATTCCTCGAATGAGTTAGTAGTACGATGAACGAAAAACTCTATCAAAATTTTTAATATTATTAATTTATTACATTTTTATTGGTGGATTCAAATCGAGGAAATATTAAATTGGTCATTTAAGCTCTAGGCTCAATAATTATTTTTAAGAGTTATATATGTTTTTTATTCCTATAATACTAGTTAATGTTAAATTTGATTCTTAGACAAAAAAGACTTAGCTTTTCTGTTGCGTGATTCTTGCCTGTTGCACGAGGATGATGTATGGGTGTGGAAGCATAATCCTAGTGGCCTTTTTCTGTTAAATCGACTTACTTGATATCAAGTCGGAGGGTACGAGTACCACTGCAAGAGGTGTTTCCCCTCTTACTAGAGTCTGGTTGTCCAGGACTCTATATTCAAAGTGATTGTGTTATCTAAGCAATTACTTCAGGATAAAGTGCTACTCGTCAAAGTCTCTTGGGGCATAGGGTGTTGGCGGAGTCAAGTGATACTTCTTGTGTGCATTGTGGAGCTAGGTTAGAATTGGTCGATCACTTATTTGTGACTTGTGAGTTGATATCTCGTGTGTGGTATTGTATTTCTCGGTGATTAGGAAGAGAGTTTCCTTGAGATGGGAGTTAGGCGGAGGTTTAGGCTATGTCTAGCTATAGTTTGGCATGTTGCTGTGGGGTCAATCTGGACCTCCCGGAATGATGTTATCTTTGAAGTAGGCATGGCAGCGGGGCGGGGGCGGATTTTGTCATCCCCAAACCCAAACCCATAAAGTTCGGGTTTTCCCAAACCCCTCCCAATTCCATGCGGGGATAAAAAGTATAACCCGAAACCCCTACCCAACGGGGATCGGGTATCCCCAACGGGGTTCGGGTATCCCCGTTACGCCTCTTTCCACATGAATTATGATTGTATTTTAGTATTTTTTTATTAAAAAAAAAGGTTAAAAGTCCAAAATTATTTTGTTTTAACAATATTTTTTTAAATAAATAAAAGAAATAGAGAAATTCATTTGTTTATTACTCAAATTAAAAATAAAAAATAAACATATGAATATAATTTTAGAGATTGTTTAAGAGTTTCTAATTTTAAAGAGGTAAAATATAATTTTAACATAAGCGGGGCGGGTTCGGGGTGAGTATCAATGTCCCTGTTAACCGCCCCAAACCATCTTTTGAAATCGGGGAAAACTCATACCCAAACCCAAACCCAGTCAACTCGAGTTTTCCCCGTCAAAGCGGGTAGGGTTTGGGCGGGTACCCGCAGGTATGGGTTTTATTGCCATGCCTACTTTGAAGGAGGTTCCTCGACAGTCAATAGTTTGGTGGATATGGTGAAACTTTCTCCTGTAAATGGTTCTTAGGCAAAAATCCTAGTAGCCTCTGCTCTTTCTATGAGTGAGAGGTACAACTTGTTCTGTGTTGGGCTCGATAGACGAGTGGGTAGTTGTGTAGTTTGGGTTGTTTGGTCTTCTGTTGGTGCTTTCTATCCTTGAGTTTTATGCTCTGATCATCTTTCCTTTGGAGCGGAGATGTATTGGGGTACTTTGTTCTTGCTTTTGTGTTTTTTGGTGTAGTGGTTATTATTGTTGTTCTCCTCTTTGGACGTGTGTTCTTTATAGGGCTGGAAATGAGTCGAGTCGAGTCGAACTCGCTTAAGCTCGGCTCGACTCATTTATTTAACGAGCTTAATTTTCAACTCAAGTTCGGCTCATTTGGTTCATGAACCAAGTTCAACGAGTTAATTATCGAATCGAATCGAGTCTCGAACTATTTTCGAGTTGGTTCGGTTCATTGTCAGCCGTATTTGAGAGTATTATCACACTTAGGAAAATGTGAAACAATAACAAACCCACCATAAACATTTTGTTGTGCTTCCAAGACATGTAGTACACCTTTTATAATAAAGTTTTCTCTCAATGCTAGATAATTTAACCGATGTGAGACTTAGTGTTAGTACATAAATTTGGAAGTATCAAAGAAACAAGTATCACTTATGCTTCAAAAGAGAAATAATGCTAGTGTGTTTTATTTTGTAAAATTTATTTTTGAAGATATATATATATATATATATATATATATATATATATATATATATATATATATATATTATTCTTGAAGTGTTATGTAAAAATATATTCTGAAGTGTTATATATATAATCGAGTCAGCTCGTGAACCAAACGAGCTGAACTATATATAGCTCAAGTTCAGCTCATTTAATTAACGAACTTAATATTTAGCTCAAGTTCGGCTCATTTGGTTCATGAACCAAGTTCAACGAATCAATTGTCGAATCGAGTCTCGAACTTTGTTCGAGTTGGTTCGGTTCATTTCCACCCCTAGTTCTTTATTAGTCTATCTGTTCATTTTTAAGTGTTGTTTTAGTATAAAGTTCTCCAACCAAGATAGTGGATTGTTGTATTCTTTTTTCTAATTCTACCCTCATTTTAATCTACCTTTTACTTTCTCTTTTCAAATAAATTCAGCATATACACTCTTCCTCTCTCTATTAAATTTTATGGAAAATGTAAGGTGAGGAAGAGTGTATATGATAACAAAAAATGACATAATTGATAAATTATAATCTTAAACTATCAAAATGATAATTAAATAGAACAAAAAAACTTCTAAAACCACACTTACAAAGAAATGGAGAGAATATTATTTTTTTGGGTACCTCTGGTGCTCCTTGTTGTTCCGTATAATTCTCTTACCGTTGTTTTGCCTCTTTTTTTTATATAGATAATATACTTCTCATTAAAAAATAAAACTCTTTTTATCCCTATAATATCAACAAAAAAAATTGTAGTCCTCATTAACCCAATCATCAAAACAAACCGTGATGTAGTACTAGCTAGTAGTTCTGCTGACTGCACAACTGTCATGTGTTCAAAGAGACGCTTGCCATAAATTAATGAGAAAAATCAAAATTTACGGAGAGAACATACCCATTAAAAGAATTATGAAAAAGTGACAAGACAAATTTCTCTAGAAACTAAACTTTTTTTTGAAACATTGTAGAAACTAAACTTAAAACATAGAAATGTAAATATTAATTCATTCTTCATTTCTTCACATTCTACCTTGGAACCAACACTATCTGAGAACTCCTGTCACCATGTTCAACCTACAAACTCAAATATTCTTCATCAATTCAAAAAAATCATATCTTCAAAATAATTGTTTGTATATTGAATTATTTAACTAATGTTCGAAAGACACTTAATTAGCATTTTCTAAAAATATAATAAAGAATAGGAAAAAAGACTAAAAAATATAGTATAAATGTAGCTAAATTCATTGTAGATACTATATTAATTTAGAGTAGTCTAAATTCTAATTCAAAATTTTAATTTCTCAATATTAAAAAAAGTGGGTTTAAGTGATATTTCAAAGACAATTAGATACATCACTTCTTTTTTTTAATTTCAAAAGTATAGGTAGTACTCTCTCTAATCCTAAATATTATAATTTTTTTATTATTTAGATACATTAAAAGTAATTTTGGCAAAAATTATTATTCATTCGTCTTGTTTTGACCGTATTTTTTTAATAATATATAAATGTAAATATTAACATATAATATATTGTTCAATTTGTTTTGATGAATATTTTTAAAATATTAAATTTTTATAAATTTACTAATAATAGACAACCAAAAATATTAACGATCAAAATTGTGTACTTGCATATGTGCAGTGGCCAAACAGAGTCTTATAATTAAGGACGGAGGAACCAGAGTATAGTCAAACTCCTTATTAGTAACATTTTTTCCAATGAAAATAAAATGCTGGGTTAAATATGTTTTTAGTCATACATTTTGCGAAATTGTTAAGAATGGTCCCTACATTTTAAAAATGGTCAAAAAAAAAAACCCTATAAAATTTTGCACTATCACGATTAGTCCCTGCGTTTATCCTTTAGGGATCATTCTTGACAATTTCGCAAAATGTATGGACTAAAAACATTAAAAGGTAGAGACTATTCTTGACAAATTTTTCAAAATATAGGAACTAAAAATATTAAAATGTAGGGACTATTCTTGACAATTTTGCAAAATGTAGGTACTATTCTCTACGGATTGGACTAATCTTGATAGTGCAAAATTTTATAGTTTTTTTTTACCATTTTTAAAATGTAGGGACCATTCTTAACAATTTCGCAAAATGTAGGGACTAAAAACATATTTAAGCCTAAAATGGTCAAAGAAGGAGAAAAGGGAGCAGTGACGGCTGAAACGGGAGGCAAGAAAAGAAAGGGGTGAAACGGAACAGTAATTTGCGGGGGATAGGTAGCTTAAGGTTTAGTCACTTCAGAAAACTGAATGAATGATGAAAAGCTGGTAACATGTCAATCAAAACGACTGTGCTATATTGCATGTGCTCAGTATATAGTCAGTAGTAGCTAGCATCTCAAGTCAATAACGGAGGTGAAGAGAAGAACAAGTAACAAAACAAACAAACACTCACTCTTATCATACTTTGACCGGGAATAGCAAGTCACAATAAAATTACTACTACCTCGTAGCTTGTGCACCCAAACTACACCGTAACCATTTTTTTCTTCGTTCACGTCCATGTGTACATGAGATTAGGTTTGTTTGGTCTCAAGTTTATGTTATCTTTACGAATATGCCCTTGTTGTTGTGTGAATGAATTGTGTGATACAAAAGACAACTAAACAAGTGTTTGTTGGCGAAGTAGTGGAGAGAGAGCGGTGAGAAACGCGCGCAACAGTGTTGACGCGCACGGTACACGGATGTGTACGCTGCTGCAGTTTCAGTGCATAAAGAGAGAAAATACATTCATCATTGTGTTTCTCACCAAAAGACTCATCATCAACTTAATTCTCCTACGGTGCAACAATACACCTTCCCCTCTCTCTCATACTACTCTACTCTCTCTAGTCTCATATATAAGAAAAAATTGACTTTTTAAATTCATTATAGAATTGATATATTTAGACAATAATATAGTCTAAATACATTAATTCTACGATGAATCTAAAAAGTGAAAATGTTTCTTATATATGAGACTAGAGGGAGTACTATTTAAAATTACAAGAAATTTTCTCGTAATTTTAAAATTTATGATCATTTAATATTATCAAATTATATGTCACGTAATTTAAAATATGTTAAATTTTTTTTTTGAATAACAAATATATTATATATAATATAGAACCTAAAAAAGTACAGGAGAAAGTATAGTACATCAAGGAGGTACAAAAAGTACACTCCATCAAACCACATCAATCTATTAGACAAGAAAACAAAATAAAACTACAAATAAACAAGAAAGGTACACCACCAACAAGTGAGTTTTCCCCTCTCAATCATAGTTTTTTCATACGCATTAGTCAGAAATCGAACTCCTGACTACATGCTTAAAGGAACCATTACCCTTATAACTTAGACCAATTAATTATTGATATGTCATTCAATTTTTTATAAACAACTTTATGAACTTGATTTTTACATTATTATGATTAATTAATACTTACAAAATCGATTTATAAAATAAGGTGTGTCATTATAAACTATAATCAAACGATATCCTAATTCAAAGTAAGAATTTAATTTTTCTCAATACACCCCTTAAGCTCAATATTATTAGACTTCAATGCATAGATATAAATCATGTTATCTCATGAATTGACTTTAATATTATGTTGTTTGTCCCTCACTTTTTCGGTCAAGACTCTTTTTTTCTTCTTTTGGTAAAGAAATTAGTAGAGCTTTTATATTGAATATAACTCATCTTTTTTTTTTTTGGTCAAGGATATAACTCATCTTTATTAAACGCCAACTTAAAATAAGAATATCATTCTTTATAAACTCTGATCGGTACACGAGACTTAAAAGAAAAAAAAAATTATTACCAAAAAATATAAAAGAAAAAAAATTAAGTGGAAATAACAACAAATTTTGACCATTATTTTATTTAATGCACATGTCCATTTCAAGGTTTTCGGGATTTCAAACTTCCAATTTTAATACTCAGGCTGCACTATATTCTATATATCACTCTAGTAATCAAGTAGTTCAAAAAATATACAAGTACTGTATTTTATTTTAGTAATGTCAAATGCCTTGAAGTAATCTATCGAGAGAAAAAAAATGCCTTGAAGTAACAAATTCAATGTATATATCTTCATAGATGAATTAAATATAGAAAATTTAAATTCGATAAGGAATATACAAAAAGGTCTAAATCATCATATCATATCTTCAATCTATATATGAAGAAAATTTGGATTTAGCAAAAGACGGAAAAGGGCGAAGAAGATACGTTTATTTTTTATTTGTTTATTTATGATGGAAAGATACGTTTAATTTTTGTTTATTGTAATCATTAGACTAAAAAACCCATGCTCTATTATTAGCCAATAATATATCTGGAAGTCTAAATTCGCCAAAACATATAAAATCTGAAACATTTAATAAATAATAAAAAATTACTAAAAAAGAGAAAGCAGTTAAGATAATGACGCTGATGATGGACTATAAATAACAACAATGATATTAGATAAGGAAGGTTTTTGTCAAAAAAAAAAAGTAAAATAATTACTAATTGTGGGTTACATATATAAAATAGGTATATTTTAATAAGAAATTCTTTTTGGTTAAAAATGTTAGTGGCTACCGATCTTTAGTTGGTCCAATGATAATTGACGTCGAATTTAATAGAGAGAATCATTGTTCAATTTCCGCAGCTGCAATGGTGACAAAATTGATAAGGAACTAAATTAGGCGTGGCGTGTATATGGAAAAAAAATAAAATTAAGTGACTAGAATTTTGCCTTTTTAATTAAAAAAAATTAATGGAAAAAAAGAATTAAGTGTTAGCTGGTCCTGAAAGGTGTTTTTGCTTGCACTTGTGGCAGTAGTACTCAAGAAACTTTTTAAATTTCTCAAAAAGAAAAAATAACTTTAAAAAAAAATCTCTCTTCTTTCTCTATATAACATTTCATTGCCTTCTCCTCTTTCTTTTGCATTTTTTCGCTCTCATTTCTCAACACATCACATGCTGTGAAAATTCTTTCTCATGCCGATTCTTTCACACCTCACTGTAAGCTCTCTCTCTTTCTCTCTCTTCCTCTCTCTCTCTCTCTCTTCTTCTCTCTTGTTATACATATTCATATTCATATATTTATTTTCATGAATCAGTTTAATTTTTCAAAACGAATATTTCGATTTTTTGTAATCAGTGATGGATCTAACAACTTCCATTCTCCGCCGTAACCCTACGATTTGTTTTCCGCGTTTTCAAACTTCTCAAGCACGCAAACAATGTCATATTCAGATCTATCGGTGCAACTTTCTTTAACATTTTTCCGTTATTCAAACTGATTTCACATCTTGTTCCGTTCTCTGATTTCTTTTGATGAGTTTTTTTTTATGATTTTTTTATTGTTGTAACGTGATTTGAAATGTGGCGATTATAGTTTTTTTTTTTGTGTTGACTCGATTATTTTTTTTGTTTTCATGTCGGTTAATTTCATGTCAAAAGAGGATTAAAGAGATCACGCTTTTAATGACCTAGATTAGTTTAATAATTTCGTCGTTGAATTTTTAATTCTGCGATCACGAATCTGTACTAACGTACGTGAAGCTTCGTTGAATCAATCTTTTATTTCTATTTACTATCTCTCTGATTGATTGTTTCCTCAATTTCCATGCCTTTTATTATTAATTTATTTCCAGCTATTATTACTACAAAAATTATTAATTATCAATAACCAATAATTCCACTTAACTAGTTTGAATCATTTCGAAGAGCCTTTCGAGTTTGATTCTAGTTGAAATAATATTTTGGCAGATTTTATTTATCTCGCGGCAGATAGTAAAACCCCTTTCCCATGAGAAATGCATGGTTGGAAAAAATAAATTACTAGTAATTATGGACGTTGTTAATTGTTATTATTATACCACTATATTTGACTCTCTCTTTCTATCTCTTGTTTGTAGAAAATTGAATTTTGGTAGTACTGCAGAGTTGTGAAAGCTAGATACTATTTAGATTAGATTAGATTAGAATTAGATCACTCGTTTTCTAAGAAAGCGAATCTGTTATATATTATTATTATTTTTATTAGGGATTTTGATTTGATTTAATACTAAAATATAAATTTGTGATTTAATTAACTGCAGAAGTTGCGTTGGTGAGTGAGAGAAGAAGAGGAAGAGAAAAAAAAAAATTACAAGATCGGAAAAAGATGTCATCATCATCAAATTCTCCATGTGCGGCGTGCAAGTTTCTCCGGCGAAAATGCACACAAGAGTGTGTGTTTGCACCATATTTTCCACCGGACAATCCTCAAAGATTTGCATACGTACACAAAGTTTTCGGCGCGAGTAATGTGGCAAAGCTGTTAAACGAACTTAACGCGACTCAGCGTGATGACGCCGTGAAATCGTTGGCCTATGAGGCCGAGGCGCGGCTTAGAGACCCGGTTTACGGCTGTGTTGGTCTTATTTCACTTCTTCAGCATAAGCTAAGAGCTATTCAAGGTGAACTTAATAATGCTAAAAAGGAACTTGCTACTTATATTGGTCCTCAAGCGCTTCAAGGTATTTCCACAACTATGATTCAACAACAGCAGCAGCATAATAACCCTTTTGGTGGTAATTCTCTTTACCCTTATAACGGTAACATTCCGGCCGTGACCGCGGCTAATCAGATGGTGATTCGTGATCCGCAACCGCCACCGCAGCAGCAGATCTTGGACCCTCATCAATTAGCTGCTGCTGTTGCTGCTAGAGAGCAACAGGAGATTTTTAGGACTTTTGAAAATCAACAGCAACAGCAGGATTTTTTGAGGTTTAGTGGTGGATTTGATGTGGATTCTGTTTCTAATTCTGCTGGTGGGTTCACACCAGTTTCTGCTGGTGTTGGTGTTGTTGCTGCTGATCAATTGTCTCCTTCTTTAGCTTTGGGATCTTTTGATAATACTTATCACCACATGCAACAATCACCACAAGGACAAGGAGAATCTCATCCTCATCATCAGCAACATCATAATCATCATCTACCACTTCAGGCTCAGTTATTGCTTCCTCCTCAACAGAAACAAGCACAACCACAAACTCAACATTCATCATTGACCCATCATCACCAACAACAGACGGAAAGCGAGGAGTGTAGGAGTGTTGGACTTGGTCCTTCTTGTTGATTTCAAATTTTGCACCCCTTGTTACCTCCTGCTTTTTCGTCAAACAGTTTTCAGCCTAGGTATGTTGTTTTTTAGTTATTTCTTCATGGCCCATTTCAGTTCATATTGTTAGTTAATGATTTTCCTTTTTTCTTTTTGTTTTTGTTCTTTATTGGGTTAATTCATGATGACTCTTTATACAGTAGGACTGTTCACGTGGGTTTCCTTATAGTAGTACTACTTATTACTTGGTAATCTGTGATTATGAATGATTTCCATTCCATCAATGCTTTTTGTATGTCATTGTAATTATTGCATAGCTTTTTCATAACAATGGCAATCTAAGTTAGTATGTGGCAGGGAGAAAGCTAATAATCAGTCATTGTGGGGTACTAGTATAAGAGTATTAAGCAAAAGGGTCGGTTAGGGGAATGGTCTTTTCACAATCAGAGATGTCTAGTCTGGTTTCTTCAATTATGAGAACTAAAAAAACAGTAAAATATGGGCTACTTTGGATTTACCAACACGGCATATTCTATTGATTTGTCTGTCAAGTTAAAATGTCATGCAGGGTAACAAAACAAAAGTTTACACTTTTTAGGGAGAAAATGTTAAAAATATAGAATATTATGCTCTCAAGTCAAGTAAGTACCTATAGGTATTACTGGAATTTGGCAATCTATCAATTCAAGACATTGGCTTTGGCAAACACATTAGATATCCTAGCATTTTGTGTATAAGCCTTATCGTGATTGCTTGGGTTTACCTAATGAAAGAGATTAAAAAAATTTGTATATTTTTGATAGGGAATTTGTGGAAACCGACATACCAGCCAAGTTGGTATAAAATACAAGTTATATCCTATTGGGGGCACATCTTTTGCTTGGGGTTAGCTACTAGTACACTATTGATGTATTGATGTGTATGCTTTGATTGATCTAAAATAAAATATCCCAACATGTAATTTGGTGAAGCTTCTATGCATTTCTTAAATAGTTTTATACCTTCAATTCAAAGATTATTTGAAAAACACTTTCTACTTTATTTAGCATGAATATTACTATATGTCACAAGTAAGTTCAAGTTGTCTCTATGAAAAAGGCTTTGATTTGTCCGATAGGAAGATAGTTGTCCCCATATTACTTATTATAGAACATGTGGTAACCTTTACGTTATATGCAAAATGATTAATCATTGCAATTTTTGCTATATTTGGTGTTATTTCTAGCTAGAATCAACTTCAAATCTTTTGTATAGAATTTGCATGTTGTTGATAACATTCAATGTATTAGGCACTTCTTAACACTTTTCTTAATTTGGCTGCAGTTCTTACCTACCGGATACAAATGGATAGAAAAAAGAAAGAAGAGAAGGGTAAAACATACTCCCTCCATATCAAAATCTAAGAAAACCGAATCTTAAAAACCAAATGTTTTCTGTCTAAATTTTGGACTAAATACATTTGATTTTTAAAAAAATAATATTATACTTATATTTTGTTACGGATGGAGTATATGCGAGATTCATTTATCCGCATTGTTTTGCTTGCCTTGAAGGAGAATCTCAATT
This sequence comes from Trifolium subterraneum, assembly GCA_951799995.1. Lineage (NCBI taxonomy): Eukaryota > Viridiplantae > Streptophyta > Magnoliopsida > Fabales > Fabaceae > Trifolium > Trifolium subterraneum. The sequence goes on from OX637467.1 coordinate 5,437,403, forward strand.
AGAACAATTGAAAAAGTAAAGTGACTATTGATGATCTTGGAGATTTTCTTTATTGAATCTAAAGTAGTAGCTACGTTTTTAAGTAATTCCATTTTTTTTTGGTTAAAAACTAAATTGTAAATCAGAATTCAGAAAGCTTTTTAAAGGCTTTAATTAGTAGCCCTTTCTCATATATTTTTTTATGAATAGCTCCATCTCCTTTGTCAAATACTAACTAAAACGATAACACAAAATTTGACAATCAATTGGATGCTATTTGAATATATTGAGTTGATGGATTCTAAAAGTACAAATTGAAGCTTAATAAGTTTGCAATTAAAATTTTGAAATTAAAGAAAGTACCTTTTTCGTTTTAGATCAATATTTTATTTTAACAGCAGATTTAGATTATGACTATTGTAAAATCTACCTGTAGTTTTAATTTGACCAAATTATTTATAAATAGGGTCTTGCGTGTTTCAGACACTTGTTAGCATTTACATTTATAAAATATTATTAATATTAATGGTGTTTCATATGAACTTTTCAAAAGGTGAACCTTAGATCTTTTAATAAAATATCATATTTAATTTGTTCTCTATCTTTTTATCATTATAAAATTTATTTTTTCTTAAAATGGTAAATGTTTGTATATTTAAGAGATCTATAACCATTGAATAAATTATAATATGTGTATGTTACGGGATAGAACTTTTGTGACCTGCACTATACCTTTGTCATCCTCACCTTTTAAACTTCACATTATTCTCTTAATTTGATGAGAATCTTGCATATCATTAAGGCATTGCAGATAGATGATTTCATAATTGATATGATAGGTTGTTTTTCGGCCTAGTCGAACCGAGTAGAGGAGGGTCGAAGATCTTCATGTTTTCTTTTGATTTATAGCGTGGATCTGTTCTCATCATTTCACATATCACTATCATGTTTTTGTTGAAGTTCACCATGAGCTACTTTTAAGTTAGAAATGACATGATATTTTATGTAAATTTCTTTATTCTTTGTTATGATTTTGTAAGAGCTATTTTAAATTAATCAAGTTATTTTTATCGTCAACTGAAGCATTTAGTTTGAAGAGAAGGTAGGGCTTTGAATTATCATATTATTCTGATTGGTGTTCAAATCATAGGATGTTTGAAAGCTTCGTAAATTTGGATATTCTTGGTGTTATGAGTTTCATCTTCTTTTGTAATTAATATTAAAAATAATGCAGCTCAAAAATATAAAAATTAACAATTTGTGTATATTATAATGGTTTTGTGCTAAGAGTTCTGGCAATCTCTCCTTCCATTATGAGTAGGTGATGGAGTCCGTCTTTTGATGGTGTAAATAGAATTTTGTATAGTTGACCTGCATTAATATTTCTCTTTGTGTGGTTTTGATGGCGGTCTGTCCTTTGGAGCCTCTCGCCTGTGGAGGGGTGCCTATAGGATCCTAGCTTAGACTTGGTTGCTTTGTTTTGTACCGGTAGCCTTGAGTTGTTTTCTAGCGCTGCTAATCCTTTTCTATTTGTTGTTTTACTTTCCTTCCCAGTGACTGTTTCTTTTTTATTTGGTCTGATTATATCTAGTACTCGTTGTACTTTGATCATTTGATCTCTTTTTTAATATAATATTTCCCGGTAAAAATAATTGAATATACAAAGTGAGATTCCGTTTTCATGGGAATGTAGTTCTTGTGCATGGCTCATGTTTTCAAAGTCTAGAAGCCATTTCTATTCTCATTTCTGTATAGCTTGACAATCTTTTTCTATATCTTCCTTGATTAAAATTTCTATTTCTTATATAATAGATTTGTGTATCAATCATAAAGTCAAAAAATGGTACATTATACTTCAAAAAAGTATAGTACTTCACGGCATGTGCAACATTTTATGAGTGATTTTTACACAACCGACAATATTACGTAACAAAAAATTTAAGGTAATTAAAAAGATGGCAGTCTTTATATATGAAGTCAATGAGTAGCTTCTCGTCAAATATTATGTCCTTTAATCTGCATATACTGTTTAGTAATCCATAATTAAAACCGCGGGCTGCTATTCAAGGATTTCGTTAATTGACTTGGATTTAAAAAAATAGACAAGGGGAAAATATTATTAATTATTAATTAATAATATAATAGTATCAATGGTCATTTTTATGATTGCCATACGTGGGATTTAACTATACCCCTTAAGGTTATTTAGTCAAGTTTTTACTACATATTGTTGGATATCTACATGCTATATGGAGTATATCTTGATATTAACACATATGTTTAAATATTCTGACTTTGGATTGTGAAAAAAAAAAAAAATTGACTTAGACAGAAGACAACTCACCTTATTCTAAACGACCGTGAAAATTTCGTAATAAAATAAAAAATTAAAAAAACCCTGACTTATATTATTTCAACCATGTTTATTTTCATTGTAGTTTTCTTTATTCATTATTCACATTTCCATTCACTCAAATGAATTACCATTTTACCATCAATTTGGTTATTTCTTTTTTCTACCGGAACTACTTGGTTGTTAATATACGGACCAGGATTACCTGCAGTTGCAAGTCAACTGCTTGAACACACTGTAGGCAAAATATTTATTTTATTATTTAAATAAATTATAAAAGAAAAAAATGAATGGCTAAAAAGCCTTACTGCAGCACCCTGCAGTTAAAACCCACTGCAGGTAATCCTTTTCGTTAATATACTATATATAGGCTTATGCCACACACAATATCCTCCCTCCGGTTACTATTATAAGCAAAAAATACTTTTTAGATTCATTGAAAAATGAATGTATTTAGTCTATAATATGGACTAGGTACACCATGCTTTCAATTAACCTAAAAAGTGAATTTTTCGCTTATAATAGTGACCTGAGGGAGTATAAGCATCACCAGCTATATATTATCATGTGATTAAAGTCTCATTATTTGGAAGTCAACATCTGGCAGGAGAATTCTGATGTCTACTAATCGGAAGAAAATGCCATACCATAGCATATAGGAATTAGAATATTTCGTCCTATAGTATAATCATAATGTACTAATATTATGACTATTGTCTTACTCAATAGTCAAAAGGATGGAGATTGAAGTGAAAACAAATTGTAATTATTGCTTATATGAAAAAGAAGGATAAAAGGTGAACTTTTACGCGTCTTATTTAGATATGTACTTGTATATTGTTCGGGTAGATAATTCAAGTATGTTCACAAATGGGTGTTCATTAATTTTTAAATTTTTATCAGAATAATTCGTCCCAATTCCAGTACATATCAAAATAAGATGTGAATCACAATATTTATCTGATAAAATTTCCAACACGACAATCAAATATCAATAAGAAGAAGGAAAAAAACCCTAAGAACGTGTTACACATGTAAGCCCACTAGTACGGTTGCCCATTATTGTCGCTGTTGTATGTAGTACTGGGATACGGTCCACTATGATGGCCCATAGTTTTTCAAACTCACTTTAGTAATTCAATTATATTCACTTTTTTACAACCAATAATAACTTTTTATATATTATATACTTAAGATGATTACACTTTAATCGAAAGTAAATGGACAATAAGTTATGCGCTAACTTTTTTGAATGGCAAAACCAATAATAACCACTTCGTAGTTCTCGTTAAAAAAATAAAAAATAAAAATACTTGATAGTTGTTATTGATAATAATTTAAATATTTAATCAAGTAATCGAGCTCAAATAATTAATAAATTCTACTAGAAGACGAATTGTTTGGAAGAATTTGAATTCAATTTTTGTGTGGAACAATTCTTAATCAAAAAATTGTTTATCGATCAATTGAACCCTAAATTATCATACCTCTTTCCTCTAGAAACCATAGAGTTAATGAAAAGTAATAATTTAAACATTTTGATTTGAGGTCATTCTAACAAATGTCCTAAGTGCAATAGTTAAAGAGACTAATAATTTAGATCAATCCTAATGACTTACAATTATGGCTTCCTACCATTAGAAAATTAAGAAGAAAAGAAATCTATTTATTAAAAACTTGAGAGATGAATCAACCTTCTAATATAATTTTTCTACAAGAAAGAGATGGAATGTTGATCAAACTCATCAACCATGTCAAATATTATGTAAGCTTGATATTATTAATCACATTCACATCATCTTCCTAATTTATTTATTTTGATACAAAATAAGAGGACAAAGCCTGTAAATCTTACCTTCAATATTATATAAAATTAGCGTTTTCTGCATTATTAGTGCCAACAGAAATTGGTTAAACTTTAATTATTCTATTATCAATCTGCACACTTCGTAACATTTATTTGGCAACTTGACTTGAAATTGGAATTCTAGAAGGCCCAAGGCAACAAACAACGATCACACAATTCCCAAACAACTAGGTCAACTTGTCTTATATTTTTCTCTTTTCCAATCTCCTTAAACACAATTTATCTTCTTATATCTATTATCTCTCTCTAAAAAATATATTGAGTTTTACTCAAAAATTAATATCGAATTTTTCTCAAAAAGAAATGAAGTTAGAGTTTAATGGAGATGCACTTACGGTATAAAATAATGTTACACGGTCATCCAATAAGAAACCACCAATTTTTCATTTCATATGAAGAAAGTGGGGTGAAGTGGCAGAATACATGATTGTCATTGGTTGACAGTAAAATTATTTTACACTATCAGTGCATATTCTTTTTTCTCATGAAGTTATACATAAACGAAGCTTCTCTTCCAACCCCCCACATTTCTTTTTCCCCCTTGGATTTATTGGTTTGCCCTTCAATCAAAATTTCGAGTTCTAAAAACCGAAATTTTTTTGCCTTGGAAAATAACTTCGGGTTCTAGAAACCGAAATTTTCCTGAATTCGAACTAGAAAATTTTCGGTTTTGCATTCTAAAATTTTTTCAAGGGCAAAATTGAATTTTTGGGGGTGAAAAAGAAATGAGGGGGTCGGAAGAGAAGCTTTCTACATAAACTTACTGAATTTGTCGATATGGGTCAAAGTGGTTTTTTGACCTGATATGGCCCAAAGTTAAGGAGAGCATTGAAAAATTCTCTTCCCACCCCACGTTTCTTTTCTACCCAAAACACGCAGAAAACTTGCATTTTTAATATTTTGTTCCCTTTTAGTTAGGTATTGCAGTTAGATTTAAACTACATTTGAATAATTGATTTTGTAAATAACAGTCGCTATTGTTTTAAAGTTAGGTAAATGAAATTATCAATATGGTGAACTAAAATTCAAATACACATGAAACAGTTTTTATTTTATAAAGACAAGAACTTTTTTTTTAATAATAAACTACAAGAATTTTAGTTGAACTAATTATAGAACGCTAAATATTTCATATAATATTATGGCTTTTATGCTTATAAAATGTATGTTTAGTCTACTGGTTAAAGTGATGTTAGAAAATTTGATCCAATTAGATATTTAAGGATACTGTCTTGGGCTCCTATTATTCCTAAACCAGAAAAAAGATAATAACACTGCATCAAGCATACAATAAATTACAGCTACCATGTTTTTCCTTCATAGATCTTCAATACTATAAGTATAATAATTAAGTTAATATTAAGGAATTTTCTCTTTGAATCTCAGTACCAGGCACCAGCACATTGTCATTAATCGTATCATGTCCGAGAAGTCGTGTAGACCCAGCAAATGAAGCGGCTTTGAGATGTTTATTGAGAGGAAATTGCAAAAATTTGATAACCACATTGAACCAGGTCCAGTTGAATGTAGGCAAGGTTAATACCACGGATGAGGCGCCAAAGGTCGGCGTGGAGTCGCAGAGCAAAGCACCCGAGTTGAGGAAACAAAGTCACCAATGTCATTTCTTATGACATTTCTTTATATCACCTACTAAGGGTATTAATCAACAAAAACCCTGAATCTCAAGCAAGTTCAAAAGGTGTGAATAGCCAGCCAGTATTGGTCAAGTTTTGTCACAAAAATCCGTAATATTACAGATGTTCCCTCACTTCTTGTTTTTGGAACCAATAACAAAGTATGCATTCTAATCTGAATCCGATGACAACTGAGGAGGACACAATGTAGCAACCATTTTAGACAACATCTCCTGCATTTCCTCCAATTCTTCTTTTCCGAAGCCCCAACTCCTAAGTAACTCTGCCCCGGCTGCTCCTCGTGTAATTCCATACCGGTGAAGATTTTGCAGTTTATTCTCCAAAAGTGGTAAGACAGCACTGCTGGAACGTAAACGGGCAGCCATGGGAATGGAATGGACGTCAAGGGATCCTTTTGATGAAGAATTAGTCAGTTGGTCGCTCATCAATTTGCCGTGCTTGCCAACTTGATTTCCAAAGATTGATGGAAAAGGCAAGGGAATAGGCAGGGGACAAAGAGCGACAGATAGATGGCTGAACATTGGCCTTGTGTTGGCACGTTGAAAAGCAGCATCAACTGTATCTTTTACTTCACAAACTGAAGCACGACGACCTTCTACTGACACAAAATAGCGAAGGGGTTAAGATTAAAATAATCATGCATAAAACAGAACTTAGGAAGAAATAGAAGATAAAAATAAATTTGTGTTTCCCAATTGTACATTTAATGGGATAGTTTTGTAAAGAAGTCTTTAATGCATATGAAGGTTTGAATAGCGCCTTATATTAAGGGACTACAAATATAGAAAGTGGGTCTTATAATTAGTGACAGAGGTCGTACAATTTACTTCCAACCATTATGCTTATGAGATACAGGTTATCATTAAACATGATCGTCAATGATAAAATATTATGGTGCCGTTTGATCCATGTAATGGATATCACTTGGTGGGAATTGCTTTTGTTGGTTAGTTGGTGTGCTTAGATACAAGGCAAGATCACCAAAGTGGATAATAATGTTTTAAGTTTAGAAAACTACGACAACAACATACAAGAAAAATCAATGATTAATAAAATACCTGATGTAAAAGCTCCATGTATTGTCAAGTGTTCAATTGCCTGTATGTCTTCACCATCCTCAGAAATCATTGGGGTCAATGGATGAAAATGTTCTAACAAAGACGGTGCATTCTGTCCCCCTGAATTTAACAATAAGATCAATCAAATAAATTTCATGTCAAAAAGATTAACTCTAATTATTCACATCATCACATGTACCAGTTAAAGCAGGTGTTGGCATCGCAACATCCAGAATTGACACCATATTCTGCCTTCCTTGCCCTGATAACATTTGTATAAGTCCGTGAAAATCTACAGCCCCGGAAACAGAACACGCATCTGCAGTAGGCCCAACTGGTACCATTCGGAAAGGAAGACTAATGGAGTGTAGTGCAGCAGCATAAACTGCACTTGAGTGGTAATGCTTCTCATCTTCAATGTGGAGGAATTTCGAAGCTTTACCTATGAAGTTCAATGAAAAGGGAAACTTAAGACCAGAATAAAGATATCAAAAGAAGGTTTAGTTTAATTGAATAAGAAATTTGGAATCTATAATTTATGCATCAATGAGCCAACAACAATACATTTGACATCAGTGAGGAAACCACGTTAATATTAGAATAGATTACAAAGCAATTGAAGGTCATCGTCAATGACATGTAACCATTTATGTGTATAGAGTATCAGCGTCTTAAAAAATCATTATTTGCAACCTATTATCAAGGATGAATATTGACTATTGAATTTGAGTAGTCTAATGATAAACTTTACATGACAAAAGAACTATTACACTTACTTAAGGAGGGCAAGCTAACAGGTACAATAAGTTTACAATAGGATGATAGTCTTGAAAATGATATAGCATCATGAAGCTCCTCTAAGATTTTACGATTCCTGCTCTGAGGACTTGCCCGTGAACCAGAACCACGGACAGCATACAGCATGACAGGCGTGTTCGTATATTCATCCACAATGTTCTCTAAAAATTCAGAAGCCACAGCAGAGAAACCTCCGGAGTCATCGACCACGAATTGAAATCCCTGCCAAATTTTAAAGAATGGTTGTTCAGGGAATAACAAACCAAACTGAGTTTTTTGAAAGCCTAACGTAAAAAGGTTATGGGTAAGATCAAAACTCCATGTGTTATTAGCATATGAATAATACCATCAATATGAAAATCTCACACTGTAGTAGACAAAGCTAAACAATAAGATAGATTTGCGGATTGTGATAATATGACATCACTGTGTCAGGTTAGCGTAGCTTTTGCAGAATTATGAATCCTGTACTTCTATTAACAGATTCTATTCAGGGTTTATGAAATACTTGGTTCATCATAAAATAAAATATCTATAAATGATTAACTTGGATCATCAAGTGCAAACATTATTACCTATGTTCAAGGCATAAGCAAATTCCTATGTATAAAAAGGACCTTACAAAAAATGAAAAAGAATAATACAAATTGACTTGAAAGGGAAAACTTATAGAAAAGCCGGATGCTTTAAGATAATGCATTCATTCAATGTTTCGTACAAGAGTCAAAGGTAAAGCTAAGTGAGAACTATTCCCCAAACCGACAACTAGATCGAAAAATGAAAAATAGTTACCTGTACATGGTCACATTCTTCAACAAAAAAACGAAGCCTCTCACTAATTTCTTCCCCTTGTGAAGCCCAAGTAAAAGAATCCCTTCCAATTCCATAATTGTCAAAATCCTCAACATCCATCCAAACTCCATTTAATTCATATAAACTTTGGGGGTGGAAATGTACTTTTGAGTAATCTGTCCAAAACTGAACTTCATTTTCTAGACACTCAGTTATATCCTTATCCTGATCCTCACTCGAAGAACCATTGTTCTCATTCACCATATTCAGGTTTTCATCTTCATAAAGTCTTTGTAGGAACAAATTCTTTTTCCGAGGTTCAGAGGCTTGCGTGGAAACTTCACCAGTCCTGCACATAGGTCTAAGTGCATCAGGCACATTTTAACGTAATTTTAAACCAAAAAACTTGACAGACACAACTGTTGAAGTAGGTTTGATGTCCAACACTATAAACACGCGAGTAAACAGAACATCAAAATATCTGCAAGTAGAAACATACAATTTTGTTTATTTTATGCAGTATTAAAACCGTGTTTTCTTCGATGCTTCTGTAGCAAAGATCTGCCTTCTCTATTAAAATTTTCAGGTATTTCCTATATCAAAAACCTATTCAAAACCGGACCTTTTATAGAGATATGATTAATCCATCCCCATTTTTCTAAAAGATACTAATAATTTTGAGAGAGAAGTCACACAACAGAAATCAACATTCACAACAATGTTGGACTTGGAGTGCCTTCCTCAATTCTCTACATTTTTTCTTCTCTATTTTATTTATCATTGAACAATCGTCATAAAAGCATAAGCTAAAAGTTCTCACCAGGTGAAAATATCTGATGTTGTGGGAGCAACATCCTTATACAGTGTACCACGTGAACTCATAGATCCAAGGGATCCTGAAAAGGTTAACAAATCCAAAAAACAGATTACAAGGGGGTTGGAAGGAATTATGCTAAATTATGTTTACAGCGATATACATGCTATCAACAGAAGACAAATGTAACATGCTCATCTGATTTCTATCTCCACACAAAAAATCAGTTACTTGGTTTCACAAATCGCTGAACCTTTGCACCAACGAAATAGGTCCTACTAAATACTACTAGTACAATGTTTTTTTATCGCTTTTTCTTTTCATAGTTCAGCAGAATGTAATATACTAGCCATAAATCCTTCAAAACCACACATAATGGCATCAACTTAATGAACAACAATCCCAACAAATAGATCCAATGGAAGGCACAAGATCAACAATGATATACTTTTTCAATATAAAAATATATAAATTGAATACCTCTCATGTTTATTGAGACTAGGCGAGGAGTGTATGTACTGATGCCCTGCACACATTTAAGCAAAAATGGTGTAAGCATAAGTAGAACAGCTAATACTTCTAGCGCCTATTAAGATTGAGTTATTTGAGCTTATTTATTGGCATGAGTTTTGTGAGACTGTTTGCGAGAGCTTATAAAAACAGCTTATGACAATTTTCATAAGTTTTTTTCAGCTCATTTTCATAAGTTCTCTAATATAGCTTATAAAAACAGCTCGTAGCATATATAAAAACAATTTATCTTTATTTTATCTTTTGCTATAAAAATAGCTTATGGAAGCTTATCCATAAGCGCTTATCATGGTAAGCACTTATGCTATAAACTACAAATAAATTGTTTATCTAAACAGGCCCTAATCTATATAAACTTAGATCATCGGCTGCAATTTTCACTAGTCACCACCACTACTACTAAAAAAGTCATTTAACATTAAAATATCAGTTAATAATTAACACTTACAGAACCTAGTTAACAACAATACTTAAAGTCTGCATTGGTGAACATGGACATGACACGTGGAAGGAATAGTTCTAAATTGGGGTCTGCATCCACAATATAAAGGTTTTAGAGATCTCAGCAACGGCATTGCAGCCGCCTAGATAAGCCCAAACACAAGATCATATTCAATCTTCCACTAAAAGACTTCTTTTTCTGTTCTTAACCCTCCAGTTCTCAGGGGAAAGAGAGCTTATGGAGTTCATCCACGAAGTAACTAAAATCTGATCAATAATTGTTCCAACCAAGAATTAAACTCGGCTGTTCCCAATCGTTCCACCTTAACTGAAGTTCATTAACCAGTTAAGCTCAACCACATGAGGCTTGTAAGAAATACAATACCGTCTTTTCTTTGAAAACAATAACAGTACTTGAAATGAAATAGTTAAACTACAGAAAATTGCACCTGCTGTGTCTCACCGGTACGATAAAGCACGTCCATATTAAGATCATGATTCTTGTAGACTGAATCAGCTTGAGGATCTTCAGCTAATCCAATCAACTCATCCTAACAATTAATCACAGATTAATTACTACATAATCAAACAACGAAAACACCAAAAATGTTTACTAGAACTAAAACAAATGAAAGAACATTTCAAAGAATTAGTTACAATTTGGAACATAGAAATGAGAATGTGAAATTGTGAATAGGAATTAAAACCTGAAAATTCCAGAAGTGAGAGCCAACATAATTGGCATAATCACCAACTTGGATAGTTACAATTTCTTTCATGGATGCTTCTAATCGATGAAAGTTTCAAGACGAGATACGGAAATTCGTTGATACTCTTCCTCTGCCTATGGAACTTTCACTACTCCGAGTAGGGTTTATGAATGGCGGAAAACTAATTAGCTCAATAAAGCAAAATTACTTTTTAAAATCAAATTTAATTTATATAAAATCTACAAATTATTTTCTTTGTAAAATATAATTTAAAAATACTATTTTCTTTAGGGTGCGTTTGACATGCTAAAATACACGAGATTGAACTTGACAACTTTTATTGTACTCTTGTTTATGACGCTGGACAAAACAAGTAGTAAGAGACAGGACAAAAACAAGATTTTTTTGTCCCTCGTAGAACCACATGACAACTTTTTGTCTATAGTACAACTATATAAAAATACAAAAATATTCATTTTAGTTTCAAACATAAAAATATTATCGCTCTATCTCTCTTCGTTACAATTTCGTTTTATCATACACTATATTATTCTGTCTTGTATTGTTTTGTCAAATTCTTCTTGTTTTGTGAATCAAAAGCATAGTAGTAAAAATATAGTTTATTGATTTTTTACAATTAAGAATATAACTTACTAATTATCAAACAAAAAAATAGAATATAGCTTACTAATTTAATGCTGATTTTTATATCAAATAAATATTGTGGTAAATTAGTAGATTTGGTTTAGTGGTCAGGGGTTTAAGTAGAATACTTGAATTTTATATTTGTTACGGTCAAAATGAAGGAATAGAAGAGAGGATTGAATTGTCTCCGTGAGTTTAACTCAGTTAATAGGAACATTGTACTTTATGTGTAGGAGTCTGAGTTCAAATATCAGATATTTCATTTATTCACTTTTAAGGTGAATTTTATAGCCACTAAACTACTTAATATTAAGCTGAATTTTCTAACCATTAAACTGCTTAATAAAAATTGAATTTTAGGTTCAATATCCGTCAGCTCCGTGGCATACAAAAATATTAGGGTACCTGAGTTGTCGTTCTTTTGAGTTATTTTGTGGATAGATATACTATACCAAAAGAATAGCGTAGATTATGCTTACATAAAAGTCTCAAACTCAAGAAAATGATAAGAATCATAAGATGGTGGACAAAGGGAAAAGAAATGGACGGTTGAAATGAAAGAAACTAATGCATGAAATGGGAAAGAAAAAGAAAAAACTAATGCAATTTGCATGATCCGCTCAAGAGTTTAACGATACTCATAAAAGTCTTTTTTTTTTCTTTTTTCTTCAAGCTCTCTAATTTAAAGCTAACTCTGTAGATAATACATACAAAATGACTTTTTTTAAGTTATTTTTTTCACATGTAAAAGTCAAGAATCAAATATTTGATCACTTATATAAAATATCAAAACCTCTTACCACTTAAAGTATTTGTCGGTTAAGTTAACCTTTTTGGTTGTTGACAAGTATCTCTTTAATAAATAAAAGAATATTGTTAGCATTATCATGGAGAAAAAACGGAAATGGATTTCCTGGTGTCAAAATTGACACAGTTTTCACACAGTAGTACTTTATGATTGTTTGATCTGATTTGTATGGCTGTGATTATTTTAACTGATTTTATTACTTTATCAACTTCAACCGTTTGATCATCAATTAACAGTTGAGATCCAAAACAGTGTGGTTGCAGTAAAAGCAACACGTTATTTTGAATCTCAATTGGTGATTTTAAATCAGACGTTTCAGATTACATGCCACTAAACTTTTGACAAAAAATTGATAAAGGACAACATATATGCTGCTTTGTTAAAAAACAACGACTTATATATGCTGCTTGAAATATTCTAACACTTTATGTGTCATCCTTAATAAGATCCAGCCAAAATGCTCAAAAGCACATTTCCATATATTTTAAGCACAACATCTGTCAATATTCTCATGTCATCAGGAATAGTATAGGGTACGTGACAGATTTTGCAATTTATGATCAATGAAGGAGAAAAGCTTGTACTCAATCATGCTCATGATATCCCAATATAAACCTTAAGATGGCAAGCACATGGATGGATGGTTGAGAACAACGCAAGTATTTTGTCCACTCAATTTTCTGAGACAAAAACATAAACTCACATTTTTATACTTTATGCATAAATAAATGATAGTCACCATGTATCTTTCATGGAAGTGTTGGTCGAATAATTGCAACATTCAAAATTGAAAATCAATCGTTAGTTGGTTCAGTGGTGATTGGCGCTGAACTTGGTAGGGAGGATCGCGGTTCGATCCCCGCAATTGCGATAAGGAAGGGGTTGAAACCACATGCCGGAACTAACCCCTAAACCAGATTAAACTGGTGGTGAAAACCAAAAAAATGATGAAAAATTTTAGGTGGATTCCATATTGTATGCCATTTGAACAAAATCCAACATCTAAAAGCCAAATAACAGAACAAGACATCAAAGCACACACCATATATGAGAATTCACATCTATGAAAATTGAACTTTAAGTAATTAAGTAATAAAATACAGTTACATTCAACTGTACTAGTTATAATAACAAAAACTTCCTTCAATATCAGGTGGAAAAAAATCTGCAAAATATATCAGCAGCTTTTTCCACAATAGTCTAAAATAACCATAGCATAGTTATACAAAAAAATAACTATGGCATAAAACTTATATCTCTATAGTTCTCTTTGTTAGATATATTATATTTATGTTGTTAAATTCTCAGTCTTCATGATCTATATGTTTTATTATAATATTTTGCAAAATTTCAGATGCTATGATTATTCTGCTTCATGTAGCTGCTCCTGATCACCTTTCCAATTCCTGCAATCTGATTGCTCGTCATCTGCATCCATACTGTTTCTTCCGTGGCTTGAGAGACCTTTAACAGATCCTCCAAGGAGAAGAGGAGTAAGAGGACCCTGTGGTGAAACAGATTCTGATATGTTTCCCTTCGATGTATCTTCATATTGATCTTGAGTCATATATAAGGCTAGTTTATTCGCTTCCTCAATTGAAGAAACTGGAAATCTTCGAACATGAAGCCTGTATTTCTGCATAGAAATACAAATGTACTAACTACTAAATAAATTGTTTGACATGACATAACATAACAATAAAAGATATAAATATGCAGAAACTATGATAATGTTATTACTCATGGATGGTTTAGTGTTTGAGATGAAATACTTTCACTTACTTGCAAATGACTTTTCACTTCATCATTTGTTAATCCATCGACTTGCATCTTTTCCCTAATTTGTTTAGGAGTGGCTGCTACAAAAAAATAAAAACCAATTAGGCACCCACCCTACATGGCTACATATCTCGTGTACAGTTAGAAATCCACATAGTCGTTAAGCTAGAATCTCCCAATCCGATCATAGATTGAGTTTGTTTTCAAGTCGCTTTAAATTTGATTTGCCAGACTTAAAATTTGAATCATTCCATCTTGATCAAGTCTAACAACAATGTGGACTATACTAATCCGTAATTACAAGTAATCTAGATCCGCAGACATCGAAAATGGATTCCCTGTAGTTGCGATATAGTTGTAAGATGCAGATCAGACGACTTGATTTCAACTAGTATTTTACATCCACAGAACCGTCTGATCTCCATCCAACGACTAATATCGATTAACTACACATAATCCACATGTTTTCCAATTGAGGAGAATCCAAATTACTCCCCTACCAACAATTTCAATTCCAAATTAATTGTAGAATTAACTATATTCCCAAATCCAAAAAATGAGACTAAGAAAATTCCTACACCAAAATAAATCAAGAACACCACACACATACAATTAACAATAAAAATAATCAATCTTAGCACAAACAAGTTACCATGTGCTCCACCAAGCTGTTGAAGTGCATCAACAAAACGGCGATGAAGCTCAGACGACCAGCTACGCCTTTGTTTCCTCGAATTCTGCTGCAAAGGATGTGGCGGCTGCGGCTGATTCTGTATCTCAACGCGCAACAAAGACGATCCAGAACTACCACCACCACCACTCTTTGAATTTCCATGACTCACTTCAGACACCAAACTATAGCTTGGAACTTGAGAAACCTCCTTCAAAGAATTTCCATTAAATTCCATAAATACCCCTCCACCATTATTACTCTTCTTTAACACACACCTTTCACCATCTTCATTCTTCTACCAAAAAACAAAAAACCACTTTTAAGTTTTAATCTCAAATCTCAATTCAATAAAACAAATACAAATAATTAATAAAAAAAATACCGAATTTTTTTCATTAGTCCAAAGCTGAACAGAATTCATCCAAGTTTTCTTATTATCACTACAGTTTTTTGGATCTTCCATTTTCATTAACCTAACTTTTTCTTTTTCCTCCTTCAATGTTTCTATAGCTGCATAAGCATAATTATAAACCATATCAAAATAAGTGATTAACCATAATTAATGATTAATAAAAAAGTGAAATCAATCCAAAGTAAGTAAGTACCATTGTTAAGGAGGATTACGCAAAGAGGGAGTTCACGTTTGAAAGCGAGAACTTTGTTCGTTTCTTCTTCCAATCTATGAACTAAGTCATCAAGGTTTGAAAGTTTTTGAGATGAATTTTTGGTTTGAGAAACGACGTCGTTGAGGAAATGAGAAACGGTTTTAGGAACAGAGGCTAAAGCTAAAGTCAAATCTAAGTTGAGTTGTTGTTGTTGTTGTTGTTGTTCCATGGTGAGAGTGAAAAATGAATGAAATGGAAGTGAAAAGGAAGAGATAGAGATTCATTTATATAAAGAAATTAAGATTCACGACAAATGGATTTGGTTAGCTTGCTCGGGTAGTCGCATATTTGTCCCCACTAGCAAAAATTCACACCCAATATGCTGCATCATTTGCACACCTAATTCTTATTCTTATTTTATATATTCTCATCTATTCTTTTCTAACTATAGTTTTAATTTATTGAAATTATTTGATGAAATACATTAAAATTAACTTATTTAATAAAAAGTTATCAAATGTGTCATATAAAAAATTTGATACGTTAGCGTCATTTGATCTGTTTATAGTATAGTATTTACTGGTTTTATATTTATTTCTCCAATAAATGCTAATATGTTCTTAAAAATAGTACTCCTATCTATATAATTCAAAAAAAAAAGCTTTTTATTTTGACTAAAATTCAAAAAAAAAAATTCTTAAAAATACAAGTCATTGAAAAAATTATCCTTTTGATTTTCATTTTCATATAACATAATTAGTATTTATTTCCATCAATTTTTCTATTTTCATTAATTTATTTATGAGTCATGTTAACTAGTGTCAGAGACACTAGTTAAGATTACAAAAGAGGTCATTTTTGCATTAAAAATATCACTTTTATATTTTATTAACATTAACTACATAAATTTTGATGTATTTTTACTGTACTTGAGTTCCTTAACTAGTGTCCCGATGCTTAGTCAAAAAAAAAAACTAATGTCCCGATGCACTAATTAGCATTTTTCTTTATTTATTCATTGTATTTCAAACTCAACAAATTATTTTGCTGTATTATTAATAAAAGTATTTTAGTAAATTATAATATAAAAATAGTAAGGAGTATTTTGTAATTAGAAAGTCTTTAAAAGGGAAGAAAATAGCACTCCTAATTGTGATGCTGCTAGTGGGGATTGGGAATCCTTAGATTCGTGTACTTAGACGCGGCGAAATGAAAAATAATAATTTAGTAATTATGAATAATGATTAATTAATGTTTGTGAGTTGATTGATGTGTTTTTCTAAAGATTCTTTTCTTCGGTTGGCTAAGGATCGAAGATAGTTAACCTGACTATACTACATTTTTGGCTGGTGGGATCGATTTTAAGATAAAAATGTATTCCATCCAAATATAAAATTACTTGTAATTTGATTCAATTTTAATTGATTCATTAAATAAATAAATTTGATCTTAGTCATTCATATTTTATGCAGTTTATTTTGGATCGATTTTTGTGTATATATATTACAAACTGTAAATTTTTTATTAAATATTAATACTACAAAAACTCAGTAGAATATTAAAAATTATGCTTAAATGCAATGTTGATCCCATATTTTACAAAATCTACAATTTTAGTCCTCCTATTTTGTTTTCCCCAGGTTCAATTATCCTATTTTAAAAACTTCAACACTTATTTTAAAATGAAAAAGTAATATTGTTCTGGACAAGACTTTTGGGTTGAACCAAACTCAATCTTACATCAATCGGTCCAATGTCACATTCATTAACATATCTATATATATAACCTTCATAAACCTCACAAAATATATATTACTCTAACTTCGACCTCCACCTCAAATTTATACTGACTTAGATGTCCGAGCGTTTTATGCAGGTACCCCTTTGGGGTCGCCAGTCATCTCCAACACTCAGATTCCAACCACCGACTCGAAATAATTCTTCCACTTATCTACCAATATGAGTAATCTACCCTCATTTTTATCTTTATTGATAAAACTTGAATTCTGTTACAAATAAATATTTATGGACATCTAAATTTTTCATGTTTATCAACAAGAGTACAAGACGATGATTGATGATGGATGGCCAATTCCTTTCCGTTCTCTGTATTCCTTTCTCATTTCTTCCTACAATGAGCTAAACCTAGTGGTCCTTGTCTGTCGTTAGTGTATCTTCCTAATAAGAATTGGCATATTGTTTGTTTATTCCACTATTTTTAAAATGGATAATTTATTTGATTATTTCATACTAATTAACAAAATTTTAAAAATTAATGAAAAGTCATATTTTTACAAAAGAAATTACTCCCTCCGTACCAAATTATATGTCACTTTGAGGAAAAAATTTGTACCAAATTATATGTCACTTTACATTACCAAGGAAACATTTAATGCAACTTTTCCTATTATACCCTTAACTATTTATTACTCTCTCTTCTTTCAATTTTTCAATTTATTTTTTCAATATCATAAATGAAGGACAATTTTGTAAATTAACTCATAATTTCTCTTTTCCATACAACAATGATTACATTTCTTAATATATGTAAAAGTGTCAAAGTGACATATATTGTGGTACGGAGGTAGACTATTATGTATGGTACATGTAGTAGTACCATATATATAAAATAAAAGCCATCAAAGTCTTCAATGAAATTACAACACGTGGGTTGGAACATCTTTTGACGAATGGTGCGATTCTTGTATGGTTTTGTGGTAGTCCTCGTCCGTCCGCTACCCAGTTAATAGTGGCTTCAAGAATTTCTTGGATTATTTTCCATCAATGAAACGCACTAAACAAACACCACTTGGGATTCCATTCCTAAAATTTGATTCCATTATGTCAGCATCCACACGTTTTAGGTAGGACCGTACGTTACATAATTTTCAAATAAATATATATTTTTTGTCGAGCAATCTAGATGATATAAATTTCATGCTTAAGATGGTTATGTGGGATGACTGAAGTTCAAACTCTGACCTTTTATATATATATAATTAAGTCAAACTCACGGAACATTTTCAAATAAATTTTACCACGTAAGCTACTATTTTTTCCGTACACTAAAAGTTTCACATGGTTTATAAATCAAGATTAATGATAGTTTATATACAATGTATAAACTCCTCAATTAATCAAGACATGTTTTATAAACGACAATATCATAAGGATTCACTTGCAACTCAAAATAGATGATATTTCGGAAGATGGTGTGACGTATTTAAAGGTGTGTGACGACAGACGACGTATACATTATTATCCTCCGACTTTAATTATAAATAAATATTCACCTTTTCGGTTTATTGAATAACTAGCTAATATATATGGTCTATGAATATATGCTTATAATTAAGGCCAAAAGGAGTAAGTGTTTTTATTTTTGTGTTAATTCTCGTGTTTATTAAGAGAAGAATCTTATAATTTGAAGTTCGAGTCAGAGTTAAGTAAAATCCGACAAATAATTGTTCTTTTTAGGAGTCAAACTTTACTTCTTCCAATAATTTATTTTACGGGGGTTTTAATTAAAAAATAATAATTTAATATTTTACTTATATATAATAATTATTAATATTTATAGTTGAAAATTTTGCACCCAGGTCCTGGATTCGTCAGTGAAAGTAAAGACGTTCTAACTATGTTGACACTAATTATTTTTTTTGGTTACAAGTTGACACTCGTGTACTCATCCCAAAAACAAATAACTCCCAAATATATTATAAAAGAATAAAAAAGATGCAATGCAACTTGAAGGACTAGGCCAAAATGCATGTATAAACTAACAAATACAATTGTCTCATTAAAAACTTTTTTTCTTACTAACAAATACAATGCATGTATAGACTAACAAATATAATTGTCTCATTAAAAACTTTACTTATAAAATCTATAGAAAAAAAATCAGGTGAAAGCACGACAGTTAGCCATCTTATATTATAATTTGTCTAAATCCATGCAATAATTGTTAGTATAAAAAAATAAAATATAGAAAAGAAACCAAATTTATCCACTTTAAGATTAAGAGTGAAATTGCCAATCATTGGACTAACTGACCTAAAAAAAATAGTTCATATTAGGATCAAAGAACATGAATACTGTAATCCATCAGGTGTGCCTTCGTTTTCGCCTTTAATATATAGTATAGCATACCATACAAATGTAAATAAGTTTATGTTTATATAGGATTTTTTTTAATCAGTTTATATAGGATTTTTATCTATATCTTATGAAAACGTTAGTTTAATTTGTATGTAGTGTTAGTACAAAGAAATTGTTATATACATATGCATTTAATGTCTTAAAATTATAAAAAAAAAAAAAAAAATTTACACAAAAATTTACCTTTATTATTCTTAACTAGTGTCTCACTAATTAATATATACAACCGTAGCTTATAAGTTTTTTTTTCTTCTCCCCATGCAGTTTCCAATTTTCATGGTACATATGCCATAGCAATAGGACTGATTCTCCGTCCTCTGAAATAGATCCGCATAGATATGATGGTACACTTAAGATTTCATGTGAGAGAAGTCTAGGATATACATTCATCTATATTTGATATTCCATATTCCAAAGATGCCACTTGTTAGGATAAAATATGCTTTTGGTTTTGTCAAAATGATTAGATTTTTTTTTTCTTTCAATTTATTAGTATTACTTAAATTATGCGCTAAAAATATTATAATTATACTAAATATTTTCTAAATTATTATAGATGATCATTGTAATATGAATAGCTCAACAACTCTCATTTTTTTTTAATGGACACAGCAATTTATATTGAATGATTAAATTATAAATTTTTAAATATTCTTATATAGTTACTATTTTTTTTATAACAAAAAAGGTTAAATTAAAAGAAGTACAAGAGGTACTCAACCCTTATAAAATTTGCCAAATCCATTGATGCTTATAATACAAGCTAATGGTTCGTTACACCAATCCGAGAATACAAAGGAGGAATTAAGTTATATTCGACCTATAAATCAAATCAAAGAAATAAAAATAATTTGATCTACAACAGAGGTCAAATTAAACACATCTCCACGAAACAAAATGTTATTTCGAGTTCGCTATTTACACCATGTGGTTGTTAGCCAAATGGCATGATGACACTTAATCTACTCTGAATTATTATTGGTAGAAGTCTTTTGCAATTGTTCAAATTGGGTTGGTTTGTGGGTGTTTTATTTGTCACTCAATTTGTACAATATAACTTGTTATAACAGTGACATTGTGCATGTTATAGGAAATTGTCTTCACTCTACAATGAAGCAACTAATACAAGAAAAGAGTGTTTTGCTTCTTAACATGCTTAGAATACTCAATATGATTTGTTTCGTAACAACCAAAGATCTTGATGATAACCCATTTTATTTTTAACATAAAACTAATAATGAAAATGCTGTGTTACCATGAGAAATAGAGGACCTACAAGAAGGAGAGAAAAAAAAAAAAAAAAGAGCTATACAAGAAACGTGAAAACCTAAAAAATAACTAAATTTCGCCGTCTGTGGGAATCGAACCCACGACCACGTGGTTAAAAGCCACGCGCTCTACCAGCTGAGCTAAGACGGCTACATGTTGATCAGTTGTGCAACATATATATATACTTATCGTTCTTTTAATTCATTCTCATTATCTTGTAACTTATCAAAAAGTGCAAAATTAAAATGAATTTTTAATATTGTAGGTGTTAATTAAATAGTAGTATATTGGCAAATAAGTAATACAGTCGAATCATATTTTTCTTTAATGTTGTACCATTTTTATTTGAAAAAATCCAACAAAGAAAATTGGAGAAAAGGTAAGCTAGAAATAAATATTGAGAATCACTAAAAATTAATTGAGGGTTCTTCTGGTACAAACTTATAACTAAATTTATTTAAGAGCACTTGAATGAGATGATAAGATATCTCTTTCAACTTAACTAGAGGTTCTGAGTTTGAATTTAACCATAAATGTAGTAGTGTTAAATTCGTTTGAGAAAGAGTTTTGTCACCCTTTACAGTCATATCCAATTCGATAAATTAATATCTACAGTTGCGTGCAGATGATACTCGATTCATTAAAAAAACATATCACTAAATTTCAAAAGTTTATCATTCTTTGTTGTACAAGAGTTTTAAGACTTAGGCTCCGTTTGGCCAGACTTATTTTCTACTTTTCTAGTTCTTTTTAAAAAAATTAAGGAAGTAAAAAATTGTTTTTGACCCTATTTCTACGTAAAATTAATAGAGAAATAAAGTAAAGAAGTCAAAAGCAAGGAGAAATAAGGTCAAACATAATTTTTTACTTATCTATTTCATTTAAAGAGAAATAAAAAAGTGAAAAATAAGTCGGGCCAAACGGAGCCTTAGTCTTACATACATATTGTATAAGCTTTTTAATGTCACTAGATAGCATATCGAATAATTCCAATTGCTCTATCTAAAAGAATATAAAAGATGTGGGAAACTGCTACTTTTTAAGCAATTAGATAATCACTATTAGCACCGTTAATTGTTAGAGCACTAGAAAGTAATGTCCAAGATGGTGGCATTTGTGAGCTTAATAAGCACCACCTAGTATCAATGTGTGTCATTTGATTAATTTAGTGAATTAAAAAAATTATGCCATATTTTAGGTCTGGAGTTTTTGTCATCAACACACTTTTTGTCCAAGATGGTTTTTGTCATATTTCTAATGGTATCGGGCATTTATTGAGGACTAAAAATGCACTTAAACGTCTTAGTCCTAAGGGAAGATAAGACTTGAAGAAATGTAAACTAACCATCGGACTTTTGATCTCTAAAGTTAGCAGGTACTTGAGTGAAAAATGGTTTTGTAGTATCTGCAAAATCAAGAGAATAAAAGTTGTGAAAAAAGGCTCACATCACATATACAATGAAATAGTATATTGTGATAACAATTCTTCTACTACAGAAGTTCCCTAAACCATAGAAGACAATTTGATAGTGCCATAAAAACCATTTTCGAGTCAGTTATAAATGGCAATACCCTAGGATGATAACATTTGCAAGAAAGTTTCTTCGGCCAATAAATAAGATTTACTTACAGCAGTAAAATACGATTTAAATCCAAGTAAAATACCGTTATGGTCACATGCCAAAAATAGAAATAAGAGAAAGGTGATATTACCATCAATTTTATCAATCTTTTTCTTTTTGAGATGATAGTAGTATTCCTCATTCATTGAATTGTGTTTTCACGTCCCCGTTATTAGTAAAGAAGTCATTAATGCATATGAAAGTTTCAATAGGATGATAGTCTTGAAAATGATATAGCATCATGAAGCTCCTATAAGATTTTACGATTCCTGATCTGAAGACTTGCCCATGAAATAGAACCGCGGACAGCATACAGCATGACAGGCGTGTTTGTATATTCAGTAACCTCACAAAATGAACTGCCACAGTAGCATGCACAGATGAATTCATGGCAGCTTGTACACCAATTGAGAAGAGTACACTACTGTCAACAAAGCTTGAACATAATTCTTAAGCAATGAAACAGAGAGTTGGGCTTCCCGAGTATCTTAAATGAAGTTCAGTTACATGAATTACATGTTGAGAAGAATCAAGATCATAAATTGCAAATCAAACAATGACTTCCAAATCCAAATATTGAACCGAGGCCATAAGCCAGCAACAGCTAAACGAACTTGAACAATTTTCTTGTGAGGAAAAACAGAACCAACTCCAAATTAGGTTCCAAAGTGCTTGAACCCTCATGCTTAACAACCATTAATAGAATCTAGGAAGTCTAAATTTACAGTCTGCTGATCCCAAAAAGAAAAGGAAGAATTCTTTGTAGTAGCCTGAACCTGAAGTCTAAATCAGCAACAAAACTATACACATATGGCGGCAAAAAAAATCCCATAGCTCATCATATGCCACAGCAAAAATGATAAACCAATGCACCAACAACAATCAAGTAGAGAAAAATCATCATTTACCATCTGTGCTTGCAATAACAATGAAATAACCCCATGTTTTCTACCATGACAGCAAAATCAATCGGTGACTTCAACAGCGAGCGGTGAAGATTCCCACTGGGACAAAACACAGTAATGCCGAATTTACCGGCAAATTCATCGGCAAGCATGATGCCAGAATGAAAGGTTGGCTTCCGACAAATAAATGGTCCGTTTGTTTTGGATTTTTTTTTAAATAGATTTTGTAGTATTAGAAAATTTTGTATAAAAAAAATTTACAAAGAAATTTTTTATAAAAGCTTCAAATGAAAATTTGGTTTGAATAGTTATTCTTAAAATGTTATTTTAGGTATTTCATCATTTTATTGAAAAAAAATTTTGATATCAAAATTTCAAAAAAATCACTTTTTTTGAAGCTATTTCAAATAGATTTTCATAAAAATCATTTTTGAAATACAACTTTTTATAAAAATTGAGATTTTGACTATTTTTTGTTCTTCAATAATGTACGTCTATGTTATATGATGTCAAAATTAGTGTTTGAATTTAGAAAAAACTTATAATATTTTGAAAAACGGTTTGATAAAATCCATTTTCAAAAATACAAAGAAAAAATCTATTTTTTTAAAGCTGAAACAAACAGACCCAAAATTATAAGCTAACAGTTCTAACCAGGTTAAAACATATGAAATAAATCCGGGCAGGTTGCAAATACTAAGCATTTTTTATATCATTAGCAAATAACTTACGCACTTTCATAATTAGTAACATAGTTAGACCCATCTCATAAAATTAAAAAAAAAAAACCTAAACATCTTTCATTTATACTAATAAAAACACCCCTTATCATCAACCCTAATTAAAACATATATAATTAAAAGATACTTAAATAAACATTATTATCATTATCACTGTCATACTCTAAACATATCTAACATGGCTAGACCTCTAATCGTCATCCTTGTCACCGTCATCGTTCTCCTCTTTGTTGTCGTCCTCCTCCTCATCATCGAACTGGCTAAGCTTCTGCTCATGCAAGTACACGTTGACTTTCTGGCGGAAATCTTCAATATCTGTGGGGGGTCATTTTGTAATCTCCGTTTGAAGTCGCCAGTTCGCAAGCCAGATCGAACGAACAACATAAGTAAGTCGCCCCGGGCACTCTTTAAACATCATAAATAGTAAGTTTTTATTAAACTTTTATAGATACATGTGAAGTCTACATACACATTGGAAATTGAAATGGATCACTTTTTGAACAAATTATTTATTTAAATGGAATGCTTAGCAAGACCTATTTTTTATATATACTACCTCCATCCCTGAATATTACAGTATACTATTTTGAGAAAAGCACGAATATTAAGAAAGTTGATTGTAGTATTAAATTTGTTGATAATCGATATTGCTTTTACAATTTTATCCTTTAAGAGAGAGAATGAATTAATGTTTTTTAATGTATTTATTAGAGATTGTAGAAAAATATGCACTATAATTAGGGGTATAATATATATGATGGTAAAAATATATTTAATTAGGGGTATTATTTTGTAAGAAAGAATTCGAGCAAGAAAAGCAAGAATGGACACATGTCATTATTTTAGAGGATAATTTTAATTTATTATAAATTTAATTTCCTTTTTAATATAAATCATGGGAGTAGTGGTCTTAATGGATGATTGAGATTTATTTTTCTCTTTTTACCCATTCTTACAAATAAGCATTTCCCAAATAAAAAATCTCAAAAGCGTCTTATAACTAGAAACGAAGGTAGTATTTATGAATTAATTTTTGTTATATTTTTTATATAAGAATAAATAAAATACAGAAGAACTGAGTGAGAAAAAAATATTATTTGTTTTCTAAAATTGAGGAAAATTCAAATAAGAATAATGTTTTGGTTGTTTAATAAAACAAAAAGAATAAAGGCTTAAATGCATAAGAGGGTAAAAATGAAGCAATTGAAATTTGAGGGTTAAACTTAAAATTGAGCAATCGTAAAACTTAAAGTTCTAATATTAAGCAATTGAAATTTAGGGAACCAAATTAAACAATTGTGAAACTTGCGTGCTAAAATTGCATTTAAGACAAAAATAAATCTAAGTCTAGTTGAATTATTTTGATAAAATTATTTCTTATTTTGTTATGCGTCAATTTATGAAATTAATCAAGAATTCTTCTCAATACATATTTGTTTTCCATGTTTATAGGTTCTCCCATCCTTTCTTTGACCTGAAGCATGAAATTGTAGATTCGCTCTAACTTCAAGTTCCAAGTCGCTCCCAACACAATACCAAACATATGTTTATAAATACATCAATTTCCAGCTAAAATATTGTAAGAAAATAAAATAAAATTCTGTCTATCCACTTCACATTACAAACATCTTGAGCAAACAACATAATCGGGAATTAGAGTGAAAATAAGTCAGATCAGCCTACATAAGCCTACGACCTAGCCTACATAGGCTCAGATCAGGTTAGCTTATTTCTTTAAATAGAGCAGACCAAAGTTTTTTTATAGGCCTATTTAGCTAAAAATGTCAGACTCCAGGCCAATAAAAAAACATATTAAGCCTATTAGGCCGACCTACTTAAGTAAATATGACTAATATTTTTACATCTATTGTTTTTATAAATTAAAATTTTTACTTTGATTAAATTATAAATCTATTAACTTTTTCAGTAATTCAAGTTTATTAATCCACATTAATTTTTCACATATATAAATGAATTATTATAAACTAAAATCGAAATATGATGTCCTATATAGTCAAATTCTCCAAAATATCATGTTAAATTTCAAAAGGAAGTTTATTTCCACATAGGATAGGTCACATGCCAGACTCAGAGACCTTTAATTTTTTGACAAGTCAGGCTCAGGCTTGGCAAAGCCTAGATCGGTCTAGCATATTTCCACCTTTATCGGAAATAAAAAAGGCTTCAAAAACACTTATTAAGCATACCAAAATAGGAAATAAAAGATAAAATTAACA
Organism: Trifolium subterraneum; assembly: GCA_951799995.1. NCBI lineage: Eukaryota > Viridiplantae > Streptophyta > Magnoliopsida > Fabales > Fabaceae > Trifolium > Trifolium subterraneum. The sequence continues at coordinate 5,463,842 of OX637467.1, forward strand.
TTTATTAGTAATTTTTTACACTTTTAATGTATTAAATTCACAAGTTTTAGTCCCATGAGCTTGGCTCATTTGGTTGGACATCGAATTTTATATGCAGGGGCCGGAGTTCGAACCCCAATCATGTCACTTATCCATCTTAAGGGTGAAATTTCTAACCGCTAGGCTACTTGAACAAAAAAAAATTCACAAGTTTTAAGACAAAATTTTATTTTTCTTCTCCCATCTCTGCATGTCTCTTAAGTGTTTGGTTTACGTATTTGATACAAAGATTTCAACTTTACAGTGGTATAGCAATTTTGAAACAAATTTAATCGTTAAACTTATAGCGTGGTGGCTCCAAGTTCCATTCCCATGGAATCTATCTAGACGACATAATTACATTGAAATTGTCAATACTCTTGCAAGTTTCAAATCGAAATTGCTATGACCAAATAAAAGTTGACAAAAAATGCTCAAAACAATTGTTACTCCTCAATTGAAATTTTTGACAGGATAATTGTAAGCAAATAAAGAAAAATTGAAGGTTGGAAATTAAAAAGGAATAACAGGGTCAAAAGAGACTTAACTGACAACCAACACCCCTTTGGAACACACCTCATAATATTCAAACACAGAACTTGAACTTACAAAGAACTTAGTCTGTGAATTGACATACTATATATTTGGTTGAATCATCTCAACACCTCTTTCCTAAAATTAAATGGTAATAATCATCAAATATATAGAATAAAATTTAGATTTTAAGGCGATCAAATCACAATTGCTTATTGTTCATGTATTAATATCAACACTACTACCTCAAACTATCAACAAATTGGTCAGTACTCGGTAGAATATGTAACAGCATTATCTATGCAGCTTGAACTAAAATTATACAAAACTTTCCACTGCCAAGTGGCAAAACACGATATTAAAAGAACGATAAATGGTCAAGTAATGTTAAATTCTTTGATAAAAATTCAATGAAAATCTGTCATTACACTAAATCCTATTCCTCCTGTTTGCAGACCATGCTGAAAAGATACATAAACAAGGCCTTTCAAAACTAATTTGATAAATAAACAAAATTAGCCAAGTTTCCAAAGCTCGACTGCATAACAATGCGCAAGCAACTCACTGCTCTGGCTTTATGAAATGAGGCGCCAGCAGTTTTGTAACGGTGAAGCCAATGAAGGAGTCAAGATCAAAGAGTTCTTTCAATTTTTCGTCACATAATATTCGCCGCTTGTCAGAAGGATCCTTCACAAAGCAATCAATTGGAAATTTAACTTGGTTTAGACAATAAGTTCAAGATATAGGAAGCTAAAGCGTGGTCAGCAATTGCATTGTCCATGCTAATATTGAGGGCAAGTTGGTATATTGACAAATTCATTGGTCAGAAAAAGAGTACAACTTTATGATTAAGAAAACAATGATCATCATGACATAATAATTGATCGAAAGAATCTGAAAAACATTGTTTAAATTATTTTCAACATTTTAGTCGCCTATAATTTGTTTACATAGCTGGTCTTAAGTTCAGCAAATAAAGAGGATTGGTTGGGTTGGGTAGGATTGACAACCTAACATGAAACAAACGTGTGCATTTTATGTTGTAATAGAAAAAGTGGAGGGTCAACAGCCAACAAGTGAATATTTAAACATGACTAATGCATGGTTGTGCATTACCAAGAAAATTACATCTTTACCCTCCCTTCACACTTTCCAATTGCACTCCGACTGAGTACCAGAATGAATAAATTTTGAATGACTTTTCAAGCTTTAAGCATGGAAATTACCACTAATGTACATATACAATCAAGGCAGCAATAACAAACCTGAAGGTTGTTTCCTTTTATATAATCCCACATTCTTTTAATGACATCGGATCTTGGTAATTCGTTTTCTCCAAGGAACTTTGCAAGGGCATCAGATAGCTGAAGTGGAGCAAGAAAACCTTTTCCTGATCCTCCCTTCTGCCGTTTTTCCTTTCCTTTGGGCTCATCTGAATCTGTCATATAAGTAGGATATAATAAGCACAGTAAAATGGTATAAATAATTGGCTATTTTCATTTATAAACATCTAGGCAGGTGCAGTACCCTTTTTTTTTTTGAAAAATTACAACCATGTACCATAAGTTTCACTGAAAAAAAGGTTTATCCTGTAACTTTGTGTGAAATGATTTCTAATAATATAGAGCTTATAATATGCAGGAAGGGGCTGTGATCAGGTAGAAAAATAGTATCAAACATTGACCAAGTTAATTAACCATACCGTCATCTTCTCTTTCTTGCTTCTTCTTCTTTTCCTTTGGCACTGACTTCTTCACCTGGATAACTATATCAAGAGATGAAGTTCAAACAATATTTTATTTCTATTCAAAATTGTCAGCAAAGAATTGACTACAAGACTAAAATAGGGAAGCAATTATTTGCAGCACTCCCCATATAATAGTTAACAAGTAGAATTGAAAAATGTACATTAAATCCAACGAAATTCTTTTATAATGCAATGTAAAGGGGTCTGGTGTGCAAAGTAATAGTATAATTATATGACACTTATAAGAGGTTCCAAAAACAATTACTTTGACAAGAAATCAAAAAAATAAAACTTCAGAATTTCATGACATTAGAACCCATACAATCACATGAGGACCACCTGGAGGAATTTAAAAAAGGATTATGGGTCTTGTCTAAAAATTACAACGAAAACTAACAACCTAAAAGAATATCTGACATCTTATTTTGAAATAACATAAAAAATAGTATGAAGGAAGGGTAAGGTTTTAGGATCATACCATCATCTGAATCCAGTGGCCAGATATGCTTTGCCAATACTTTATTCATTTGGAACATATCGATGGAATCAACACCAAAAAGAGCACGCAGTGGTTCATCACAATTGATATTCCGCCTATTGTTCGGGTCTTGCAAATTTTCCTCCTTAATATAGGCCCATAATTGCTTAACAACCTAAGGTTACCATTATAAATAGATGCTATAAGGCCAGAAATAGAATTACATTATATACTCACTTTTAATTGAATTATGGATATTCTTAACTGTTTAGTATCGGAGAAGCCTATCTCTACAAAAGGAGGAAAAGAAGAAAAAATCGTACCTCAGTCCTGGCCATCTCTGGTGCTCCAACGAATTCCTGAAGTTGTGGAGACAGGCTACATATTTTGCAAAAACCGCCGCCACCTTTTTTCTTTACTACCTCATCACCTGACTTGTTAGATCTGAAGTACAAAATGAAACCGAAGCTGTTAAAACAATGGTACCTCCTCCAAAGGAAATATTTACAACTATAGGCATTTGTCCATATTGTCTTCGTAATTATACGCTTATATGTAAACATACATAAACAGGACAGTTTGTTCTCAAATTATTTGTTGTTTAAATTTTATGTTCACTCCAAAAAGAGAACAAAACTCCTCTCACATCAAGTTATTGGTTATATTGACTATCAACGAGACTGCAACCTTTGTGTAAATATATTCCTCCTCAATTTTTTTAGGTAAAAAAGGGTAAAGATGAAGAGATACAAATACTATTTTATCCTGAATGATGAAGGTCGTGACGTTTTCTAGGAAGTCATACAGAAACAACAAAATCAAATTTCAACCAAATATGAAGTTCAGTTAGTAGTATATGAAGTTGGAATAAATGATTCTTAGCGGCTTCCAAAGGTATAGTGAATCAACTTCGTTGAATGTTGTTGTTTGTTAATATTTATGAGCTAAACAAGATATCAAGTAAAATAAAAGTGATGTGATGTACTGATGTAAACCATCAGTTTTGATGAGGTACACACTTCCTCTTTTTTCAGTTTTCTTCAACCCAGAAATATTAACACGGGGCATTATAAGAAGAGTCAAAATCGTAAGACTTGCTATCGAAACGGTTTAATGTGGGCTTTAGAAATCTTTTAAGAATGGTTTACTCTTGAGGTCCAACTGTAACCTAAGCTATACATTTTGTACTTTTCAACTAAAGACAGCTATGGCTTGCAGTCTGGGTAAAGTTGCATCAGCCTTCAGAACATATTCGCCTTGCAAAATCTTGGGAGATCAACAATACATAAACATTATGACAAATATAGGGGAAAAATTACATGGTTTTGTTTATTTATTGTTTGGAGCAGGGTAGGAATTTAACTTGGAGTTCTACAACTTAAAAAGTCCACGTGTGGAACATTTCTCCTGCAAACAATCATGCAAGTGCACATGTATCAACATTTCACTCAAGGATCGAACCATAGAAATGATTAGCTAAACTGACTAACCATATGTTCAGTAAAAAAAGGATCGGAATATCCAATTGTCTGATCAAATGTTTCCAATAAACCATATGTTCAGCGAAAAAGGATTGGAATATCCAATTGTCTGACCAAACGTTTCCAAGAAATTTCTTGGAAACACAATTTACAGCAATATAGACTAATTTTGCTCAAGCCTCACAAGCGGTCACCAAATTTTCTGCATCGGCGGAAACAAGTCAAATGACAGAAAGATCCATTCCACACTCAACAATCAACATAACGACGGGCCAGGGGCATGAGCCAGAAAACAAAAGCACAATCCCACCATTGTGGAACCGGTACGCTAAATGGCCAATTCGACAGCAGAGCGATTAACAAGTATAAGATGAATAACATAATCAAACAAGTAGTTCAGCGTGTATGAAAATAAGTTACTAATACAATCTTAACAAATGTAGAAACCATAAAAATTAAAATTTTGATTTTTTTTTTTATTTGGCATTACTGAAGTAAAAAGCATTCATAATACAATTAACCCATTTGGCAAAGCAAAGAATAAGATAAAAATACATAAAATAGCTAAAACTGTAAACTTTTTGCTGATGTAAACCTGCAAGGCAAGTAACCACATCACTAACTTCAAAAGCACCCAATTTTATACAAAAAAACTACCAATGAATAGTTTCTTAGTGGACCCCAATCACAAAACAAACCCATGTGCGTTTGTTATAATCATCATTACAATAATTAAAATCATTAGAATTAGAACAATTATCATTAGAACAATGGTAAATTATAGCTATGAAAAAAAATCCAAAAATAAAATTAGATAACTATCAATCACATTTTGATGAATAAATTGGAAGAAAATCAAATTCAATATCGAAATGAATTTGAATGAATAATCAATAAGCAAAAAAAAAAAAAAGTGACTAACCGTTCTTTACTCTTCTTCTTCGTCGTTTTCTTCTTATTCGCACTTCTGGTACGCTTCGGTTTTTCCTCCTCCTCTTCTTCATCTTCCTCATTATCATCGTCTTCTTCTTCTTCTTGGCTTTGTTCTGGTTTATCGGCGTTTTCTTCTTCTGCGGCGTCGTTTTGTTGTTGTTGAACGGTTTGAAGGAAAAGGTCTACTTGTTCTCGAATGAATGCTTTTCTATCAGATAAATCGATACCGAAATCGGATTCTAACTGACGGCGGACGGTGGAAGTAGTGGTGGTGTCGAGGTCGGAGTTACTGAGGAACTCGCGGAGGCGGCCGATGAGTTCGGATTCGGAAACCATAGCGAAACGAGTTGAGTGAGTTTTGAGAAATGGAACGAGTTGAATTTGATTGACTCAGTAAGTGGGGACAAGGATGGAAATAAAATGTTGTAAGGTTTTGGTCCGTTTCTCGTTAGAAGAAATGCAGTTGCAAGTTGCGCCACACGTGCCCCTCATGTCTTTTCTGTGTATTGTGAACCTACTTTCATTTGTTTTCTCTATTTTGCCCTTGTACTTAGTTTTGCTATCTAATGTCTGCATATATCAAAATTATTAAAAAAATAGTATTCTCTCCGTCCCAAATTGATTGACATAGTTGACTATTTCACGCATGCCGATATATAACTTTGACGATTAATATTTTTAATTGTATTATAGTAAAAATTATAAAAATTTGATATTTTAAAAATACTCATCGAGACGAATCCAACAACATCTTATATGCTAATATTTATTTTTATTTATTAGTAGAAAAATATGGTCAAAACAATATGTTTAAATAGTGCAATATAGTCAAATGTGTCATTCAATTTGGGACGGAGGGAGTAGTTGCATTTTGAAACAGAAAAATAAATATCTTGAAATTAGTAGTAGTACATGATAGTAATAAAAAAATGACAGGTTATAGAAATTCTAACGTATATAAGAAAACAAAAATAATAAGGAAAATGATAACTAGTGTTTTAGGGAATAGTTAAGGTAACTAAATATAGTAAAATTATCTTGGAATTTGTGTAGTTAATATTTCTCTAGTCTTGAATAAGTAACAAAAAAATGCACATATTTTAATAAAGTAGAGCAAATGATTAGATAAAGTATGTCATTTTCAATTTTATCCTTAATTTTTGTTTTAAATTAAAAAACTATATTTTTTTTTTGTTGATAGACGAAATGACAAAACCATTTAAAACTCACACACACAAAGTGGAGTGACAAGGGATCAAACCCCGATCATGACATCCGACACTAGCAATTTCGGTATTTCTGTCAGTTGAGCTAGGATTTGTGGACAAATTAAATTACTATTTATTATGGGTAAAAGTGAAACTAACGGTAAAATTGGAATATTTGTTAGAAATAATATAAAACCATTGATGTAGTTTTTCCTAAAAGCTTAAGCTTTTGGGACAATTGGTTATTTGACATGGTATCAGAGCCTCTATGACTAAGTGGTCTAGAGTTCGATCCCCGCTCCCCTCACTTTATAATTAAAAAGTGGAATTTAAGCATATGGTAGGTGGGCCTATGCATTACCCACGCTTCAAGCCCAAGTGGGCTCTTGCGTGAGGGGCGTGTTAGAAATAATATAAAACCATTGATGTAGTCTTTCCTAACAGCTTAAGCTTTTGGGATAATCGGTTATTTGACAATATTGATAATAAATACTAATGATTATTGTAGCTTTTGCTTATATTTGAGACTTCCAATTTTTTTGTTTTGTTGCTTATATATAAGATCGGATGGAGTATCTTATAAATTTAAATTTTAGTTCTTCTAATGCATACTTTTTCTTTTCTTTCCTTTTTTGGTTTCTTAACTAGTGTCCCAAGACCCAAATAATAATATGGATACATATTAAAAAAACTTACGGGGTGTATTGGATTAAGATTTCAAATGATTTTAAAAGATCTTTTTGTGGAAAAAGAATCTCGTGGTATTCAATAAAGACTTTTATAAAATACTAGACTACTAAGCTACCCGTGCATCCCGTGCGATGCACGGGTCTTTTAGAATGTTATATATAACATTCAATTTAGTTTTATTATTCTTTGTAGATATATTTAAATATAATTTATAACATTCAAATAATATTTGTAAAATACTATCGAAAAAATGAAGTTTGGAAATATAAATATATAATAATAAAAACAAAAGGTGCAAAAAAATCCACCAAAAATTCAGGTATTACATCATATTTAGTCGATTGTTTTTTTAATTTTAAGGCAAAATTGGAGCAATTGTGAGAAAATGATAAGACGTCAGTTGATTCCGGAAGATCATTACAAAAATATGATGGAGCATTACATTTATCCAAAATAAATTTCATAGGAGAAGTGAACTTAGGAGGATGAATAACACAATCAAATTTGTCCTTTAAAAACAGTTCAAACTGACGCATCCAAGTTTATAATAAAATCACTCAAGTACCTTACTGATTATTATAAAAATCACGCAATGCAGGTCATCCATGTGTAAAATATATATTGCCGTTAATTTTTTCAACTAAAACTTCAAATTGATTTGCGTTTGGATCAATAAGTGTAACATAACGATGTACGTTGTCACGAAAATCAGATGCAAACATTTTTGGTAACATGACTGCGCACTAAAATAAAAACAATAACAATGTTAGAGATTTGTGTAGCGAATCGCAGTGATGTATTTTTTAACAATTTATTTGAATTAAAATAAGGTTAATTATGGTTAGCTGGAGAAATATATATCTTTTATATGTTATTAATAATAGATCTTAATTAAGGAAAAATGCATATTGAATATTTAAAAAAATTCAGGTAGATCAAATAAAAATAATTTGGATTAGAAAAAATTCTTTGAATGTTTGATGAAAAAAAAGAAATGGAGTTAATTCAGGTAGATCAAATAAAAATAATTGGATTAGAAAAAATATATTGAATGTGTGATGAAAAAAATAAACGGGGTTGATTTTCATGTAAACAAAATCAGACATTATATATTATTGAGAAAAAATATCTTGGATTTGTTTAGTCAAAAAAAAATCTTGGATTAATATATTATTATAAAAATTGAATGTGTGTTGGAAAAAAAATGGATTTGATTTCTAGGAAAGCAAAATTAGGCATTGGAAGTCGTAGTTATTAGTTGGTGTAACCAAAATATGTCAAATCGATTTAAATAGCTTAGTGGTATATGAATTAACCAATTGTGAGAGGACATGAGTTCGACTCTTGGTGAGGAAATTTTTAATAATTTTTAATAATTAAATTAGGGTTTAAGTAGGTTAAATTAGGGTTACTTGGAGACTTAACTCCTTTTATATATATAATGATAAACAAATCGTGTGGTATTCAATTAAGACAATTAATTTTTTTTTCCAGGGAAACAAAATCATTGGATATTCAATTCTTTTTTCTTTCCAAATTATCATAATTTATATTTTTTTTATATATATAAAATAATTACACATTAACAAAAGGTAGACGGGCAACAAGCCGCACTGCTAATCCTTTTTCAATAGCAAAACCTAATCTTTGAAAAACTACATCCCTAGACCTAGGCGTCACGACATTACAATGCATAACCTTTTGAACTCTTCTCAAAAGGTTTACAGCCTCTGGTGCTAGAAATCCAAAAGTGTCGAAAGCAAACGGTATAAAAACGTGTTGATTGTCAGAACATGATTTCTCATGTTTTGCCATTTTGCTTGAAGCAGCTTTGAGGGCTGCCCGTCCCACGGTAAAATCACCAACCCCTAGTCCCACAAGTGGGGAAACTCCAGTCAAATCTACACAAGCATGTTTTCCACCTACCAATCCAAACACTAGAACATCCGCTGACCGAAGTGCCGATCTCGCTTCTTGTGGGTCAGTCAAGAAGTTCACTGGTGCCTCTTTCTTAACAGAGATTCCCGCACGCTTAAAAATATCAAAAAGCACATCTCTGACCAATTCATACTTGTATTTGAAGTCGGGAAGCTCCCTACAATGAACTGCATGCTCCCCAAAAATGTCGAGACATGCTTTACGACAAACAGGACAAGTATCGTCCTTAGGAAATATTGGAATCATGAGGCGGTACTTAAGGATGGTACGATACACAACCGGTGACATGTGTTGGCTTAACCCATCGAAGGGGATAGCGAGGAGAAAGTCTTGAACATGTGCCGCTTTCAAACACCCAAAACTGCTTTTTGCCTTGTAGTCATGTTAAAATCAACTTCCATGTCCTGAACAATTTTGCCAAAAAGAACACTCGCCAAAACATGTTGGGCTTTAGGGGGACGGTGTCCTAAATAGCAAAATTGCTAAACTCATAAGTTGGAACCTTATCCCGAATACCGTCCAAAGCATTGTCAAAATCTAAGTCCATACCATATCATCCACTGTCTCTCAATATATGATCTTGCAAAATCCAAGATTGGGCCCTGGAAGCCACAAAAGCAATTGAGATTTCTTAGGACTTTAAAAATGTCTCTAAGTATCTAAAAATATACGTTCTTTCTTTTACAACTCCTATACATTCAATCGTCTTTTTAAATGGTTATCATATACAATTTCATATCGTTCATCATATACATCTATATGCAAAATAAAACAAGCAAAATATATATGCTTGATTTCAATCTATGCCAATTGAAAAATTCTATAACATAATTTGCAACTTTTTACGACCAAAAGAAAAGAAAAGTTTGCTTCGTTGAAAATTTTTATAACATAATAAAGTTTTTATAGTGTATATTGATTGGTTGATTTTATTTTAATTTTTTATTATAACCAAAAGAATTACATTTTTTTTAAAGCAAGAATTGCATTTTCTTGATCTTGTTCTTTTTCTTTTTTATGATGACTAGCGGACCACGCCTGTCTGTGTCTAACTTACGCGCCTATAAAGAGAGGTAGTTATTTTAAGTAGAAGTTAAAGGCAATATTGAAAAATCATGTCTCCTCTTTATCTATTAGTGAAGGGTAATCTTGTCATTATGAAAAAGTCACCATAAACTCATCTATCCTATTTATATATAGATTATATATAGTATTAGTATAGACTCATAGTTTTTTTTTTCCCACACACTTTCTCTTTCCAATAAAGTTAATATTATTTATGTACAAAAAACCAAAAATTTAATATGTTAAGTACCAATTTTTTTTTTTATATAGCATTCATTAGTTTTTTTTTTTGTAGACGAAATGACAAAGTTATTGAAACTTACACACAAAGTGGAGTGACTAGGATCGAACCACGATCATGACATTAATTAGTTTATTAAAAAATATAAGAGTATTTGACAAATGATATAATTGACAAATCGTACGCTTAAAATACTAAAATGACAGTTAAATAGAAACGCTAAATCCGACGAAAATGGAGAGAGTAAATAGACCGGTGTACTTAGATCCGACCTGTGTTATCACTGCCACTTGAAAATTATAGGGACAATGAATCATAAATTTGAGGATTAAAATGATAATTTAGGGACCAACAATAAATTGATCTAAGTGGTAAGAGTTATGGTTCGTTAAATATGTAGTCAGAGGTTCGATTCCTGGCTCATGCGTATGGAAAAAATTCGGTTGGAAGGGGAGAACTCACTTTATATGTTTCACAGGTTCCCCGACAGAGATTAGTCGTCGCTAACGGCGTTGGAAACTTCGTATCAATGTCATGGTAATAAAAATAAAATGATATTTTACGGGACAAATTAGGTAATTAACTTTTTTGTGCTATTTTTTTTTTCTTCCTAGAATAACCCTTTGCTTGCTGCGTTTTTTTGAGTGAAGAGAGAATATCCCTTTAACAATGTTTAATTAATATTTTGCGTACACGAGAAAGGAAAACTGACCTCAAGTTTGGATAAGCAAGAAATGAATATGTGTGGAAAAAACTTTTCCGACCCCTCCCCAATTCTTTTTTATCTTTGAAATTCCAATTTTGCCCTTGTAAAAAACTTCGGTTTTTAAAAATCGAAGTTTTTTTTGCCTTGAAACCACATTTCGGTTCGTAAAAACCGAAATTTGCAGTTTTTTACAAGGGCAAAATTGGAATTTCAGGGGATAAAAAAGAATTGGGGATCCGAAAAGTTTTTTTCTTGTGTGTGTATTTGGAATGAGGCTTTAGATGCCGCATCACATGCATAAAGTTGGGCTTTCATGATCGGGCCACATTTGAAAAGTGGTGTGTGATTTAACATCCAAGGAAGGATAGGCTTAACTTTTGGAGTGAATTTCTCAAGAATTTTTTTTTTCCCTCACTCCACCTTTATTTTGCGATAATTACTTTTGTCACTCTACCGATTATTCGCGCGCTCTACGCGTTTCCGATTTTATTCTTTCGCTGCTTACGTTATAAAAAACTTGGTAGGGTGTTTTTTCATCAAAATCTTTCATTTTTATAACATTCGCTATTTAAGTAGCGGATGTTATAAATAAATCTTGGTGGGGTGTTTTTTTTTTTCAAAAGTCTCATTTTTATAATGAGGAAAAGAGAGGAAAAGATGGATGAAACAAAAATTGATAGAGTATGACGCTGGTGATGGATGTTTCTTGTCTGGTTCTGAATTTGTTGGCTCAAATTGGTCTATTGGGTGGTTAGAACCTCTTGGTTATGATTTTGAAAGCAATGATAATGATGATAGTTTTGTTGTTTTGGTTCCTTGTTATTCACCTGATTGCAAGTAGGTTGAAGGCTCAAACATTGTGCTTTTAAAGGCTCAAAATAGATGGAGTAAACGGAGTAAGGACAATTTGATTGACTCTTTATAATTTCAGGGGAATATTTGTTTATTTTTAAATTTCAGGGGTATTTGACGAATGTTGAAATTTTAGGGGATATTTGGCATTTCACTCCTACGTAAAATCCGCCACTTAAGTAGCGAATAAGAGTATATTGGTAAATTCGTTGGGCGCGTCCCAATATTAATAAGGTGACAAAAGTAATTCTCTTATTTTATCACATTGAAATTTTATTTTTGCCCTTACGCAAAAACTTTGAAATATACCTTCCGAAACTTTTTTGCCATTAAAAAATAATATTTGAATTAGGAAAACTTATGAAAACACGTTTCAAATTCTTTTTATAAGGACAGAAATAAAATTTCAGGGGGAAGAAAAGAAACATGGAAAAGAATTTTTTTTCATTTCTCAAATGGATCATCTTGATGGGCTTTCTTTCTAGCCCATATTTAACATTACTACTTACAGGATATATTTTTAGAAAGTGTAGAAAGAAACTCAACCTATTTGTGTCCTTTTCTTAGATATTTTGGTGTCACTTTTACTTTACATTTTCCTATTCCTTCATGACAAAGGAGTACATAATAATCATCAAAATCTGATAGTGAAGGGGGCACATCACTTTCATCAAGGAAAGACGCAAAATAAGAAAATCTCATTGGCTGAATTATTTTATCTCAAAACTCAAAAGTATGTCATGTGTGACTAGACTCCATTGTAATATTTTTAGCACTCCTCAAAAGTTACAGTGGATTAAAAAAAATGAGTTTGACCAACTTAAGAAAAAAATTAATCTCTAGACTCTAGAAGGTCATTAACACTTTGTTGATAAATGTTCAAAGCTTCACAAGATAGAGAATATCCAATATATGGTGTCAACATACGATATAAAATATTGTGTGTGAAAGAAAACTCTCGTCTTTGTTGATATCCTTACACTTTAAAAATCCCAAATAACAAGGTAATAAGAACGGGACACGATTTTATGCAATAAAAATTCACACAATTTTGACATAGTTTTTAATTATGACCGTCCGATATAAAATTAATGGTTGAGATAATTTTGCACCGATTTTGTTAAAATGCAAATATAAGCTGACCGATTTAAAATAAAAGATTGGGATATATGTTGTGACAAATGTGAGTGTTAAGTCCCACATTACTTAGAAAAGTGGAGGTTGAATATTTTATAAGTGAGGAGACCCATAAACCTAATGCCTTAAGGTTTTGTGTAAGAGTGTGATGTCCAACTCACTTATAGAGTTGTTCTTGAACCCAATGTGGATGATCCCCGACTGCCCCCTCATGATCCAACAATCGTATAAGTGCTGATGGTTCGGCGAAGGGTTCGATCGGCTCCTTATATCGAAAGTTTTCCCGACAAAGGTGGTCAGACGGCGTGTCCCGTTGAGTGTGATCAATGGCGGTACATGTGTATGTGGATGAAAAAACTTCCACTTGAGGGGGAGCATATCCTGATATGGATGGACTCGCACTCTGCCGCTCGTGACCCCACAATCTATTGGTGCGTGTAATATTGGAATTCTATTGCACCAGAAAATCATAAAACGATCACAATGAAGTTCTTCAAATGCACCGTATACAATAGCAGTTCTTTTTTTTTTCTTTTTTCACCACATGTATCTGACTCTCTAAACCATCTAATATGATTCGAAGATTTATTCTAATATTAAGCGATTTCAACATTCTCCCAAATCGCAGTTATGGAAATTGAACGGTAATACTATAGAATATAGTACAATAGCAGTAATTCAATTCCGATAAGGAACACCTAAAAACATGAAGCTCATTCAATTCAACTCTCTCAAGTGGCTGCGGGCTGACAGTAACACATGACCAACCAAGTTGATGAACCAAAGCAACCGACAAAATCACTTAAAAAAACGAGTAAAATAAACAATTAAATAAACCCCCACTTGCATTTTGCTTACTAGATAAACAATTCATTAGGACAATGACATAATAAAAGACAAATCAAAATTAAAAATTAAAAGTTGACAATGTTGCTTACGCTGCAACAACAACAACCTTCTTAACCGGTTATAATCCTCTCTCGTTCAGAATCTCCACAACGACGTCGTTTACTTCTTCACTTCCACTGTTCTCTCCGATCTCAATGAATCCTCCTCCGCCGTCCATGGCTACCGGAGCAACCATTGATATGCCGATCATGCACGATAGTGACCGTTATGATTTTGTTCGTGATATTGGATCAGGGAATTTCGGTGTTGCTAGACTCATGAGAGATAAACATACTAAAGAGCTTGTTGCTGTTAAGTATATTGAACGTGGTGATAAGGTAAATAAGATTCAATCTTTTTTTTTTGTTTTCTAGTGTGAATTGTTGTTTCCTGTTGCGGAAATCATGGAAATGTTTCCTTTTTTTGAGTTTTCTGTTTTTGTTTTGTTTTCTTAGATTATGCATTTATTACTAGGTATGGTTGAATGAATATTTATTGAATAATTTCATTGTTTATGAAAAGATACAAAAAGGGGTTTATATAGGTGATAATGTATAACAACGACTAGAAAGCTACTAGTAAACTTATAACTAATAGTTAACTAGCTAAGCTAAGACTCTGTTTGGCAAAACCAATGTTGGAATTTATAGTGGATGATTTATAAGCTCATATGACCCAAAGGACCTGTTTGGTAACAATTTTAACTAGCTTATAAATAACATTTTAATGGATTGTGTAAAAAAAAAAAACATTTTTATGGTAAGTTACTTCAAGTTGCATTTGAGCTTATAACTTATCATTTTTCCTGTCAATTTTACCCTTATTATTTTAATTGGAAAAAATTAAATATTAATTAAAAATGTCTTTTTAGGTCATTTCATATTTATTGGCTAGTTCAACAACTGATTTTACCAAACGCTATAAATTCAACCCGCTATTTGCTAGTTTATTTGTTATCCACTAAGCTCATCCGCTATTAATTACCTTATTAGCTATCTGCTACTTTTTACCGAATAGAGTTAAGTAGGACCTAATAGCATTGGTAACCAGTCAATTAAAAATGCCAAGCTCATGTACTGATAATTAATTAGTGCAATATCTTTTATGATCATGTGATCCGGACTTCCATGACTTCCATCCTTGTTACTTGGTCTTTTAAAATAAAGTTAAAATTTCTCATTTGTTGAGGTGGACTTTCCATTGATCTAGCTTCAAGCCCAAAATGACTCTTGTTGAGGGTACATGTTAATGATTAAGCTTTTTCAAATAGTCGGTTCATGATATTAAAATGGGTTAAGTGAAATATAAAGAATTGGTTGGTCATTTGCCTCAGCTTTGAAAGTCAAACATGTTGGACTGGTTCAAGTGGTATGTTAAGAAGTCCCACATCACTTGCGAGATAGCCTGAGTATATGTTTATAAAGTAGAGGCAATCCTCTTCATATAAGCTAGTTTTGTAGGGTTTAGTTAGGCCCAACTCCCAATTCTAAGATGGTAAATGCAATGCAGAGTAGATTTTAGGTTTATATTTGCGAATAAGGAAATAAATTTTGGTGTTCCAAACTGTACTTTTTATTTAAGTATGATATATTTTTTTGGGCAATATTTTAATTGAACTAAATTGTGCAATATTTGTTGCCAGTTTCTTTATAATTTTTGTTGATAGGGTGTGAGACTCATTTTTCCCTATCATGTTATTGTTTGTGCGTTGCAGATTGATGAAAATGTTAAGAGAGAAATAATCAATCACAGGTCTCTGAGACATCCAAATATTGTCAGGTTTAAGGAGGTTAGCACATTTCTATATTTCTATATATTTTTTATGTTGAAAGGAGGAGGATATTTATATTTATGAAAAATGTTCTATGAAATTTCACTCAGGTAATTTTGACCCCTACTCATCTGGCTATTGTAATGGAATATGCATCTGGAGGAGAAATGTTTGAACGAATCAGCAAAGCAGGACGTTTTACTGAGGATGAGGTCCTTATACAATTTGTTTACTTTTCCTACACCTATCCTTCATTGACCGTTTAACTTGTTAACCCAATGGTATGTTGCAGGCTCGTTTCTTCTTTCAACAACTCATATCTGGGGTCAGCTATTGTCATTCAATGGTAATTGAGCTCCTCTCCCTTCCCCACTATATGATATAAATTGCGTTTAAACTACCCTACAATGTAGTATACATAATGTACTAATATACCAAACTTATTAGTATTATGTCTGAGCAACAACAGTCTTATGTATAATATGTCTCCTCATGAAGCAAATATGTCATCGGGACCTGAAGTTGGAAAACACTTTGTTGGATGGAGACCCAGCACTTCATTTGAAGATTTGTGATTTTGGATACTCCAAGGTTAGGGTTTCTTTGTTTATAAAGATTCCTGTTGTTTGAATTTTGTGCTTTACATACTTTAGTATTTTACTGTGATTGGTGTTCCGTGGTCGAGTAGATTTTACCTTTAAATAATGTCGTCGTTCTTTACTTTTCTTATGAATAATTTTTATTTTTGTCATAATTTTTATGGTACATTGCAATTAAAATAGAGTTTTTTGTGTAAATGCGATGACATATTTATGTCCTTGAATTTTTCTTTCATCCTATTCATGAATTCAATTTTCTTTTGGCTTGTAAGCACCTACATATTCATTTCCAAACGGATTTGGGATTTCTCAAGTACAGATCACTCACTATTCTCTTTTATGTCAAATAATTTGATTAGTTATTTAGATCAATTGCCATTTCTTAGAATTCTAATATATCATTTTATTGGCAGTCTTCGGTGCTTCATTCGCAACCAAAGTCAACTGTGGGAACTCCGGCATATATTGCTCCAGAAGTATTGCTGAAGCAAGAGTATGATGGAAAGGTTAGAGTACTCAGTTTATGATCTTGTTCTTTTTCTGTATAGTAAATTTTTCATAATTTGCAAAGAAAAATTTGTGGGCTAGTTACTGGTATAAGAAGCTACATCGAATGATGTGTCTGGACTCTAAACAATGACTACCTTTCTTTTGTGGTTGTCATCTTCACACAATTCATGTCCTTCTAATCTAAGGTTGCTAGTATGTACTTTGAGTATCTTAATGGATTTCTTTAATGTTTCCATAAATTTAATATCAGGTTGCAGATGTATGGTCATGTGGAGTAACCTTATACGTGATGCTAGTAGGATCATATCCCTTTGAAGATCCCGTTAATCCGAAGGATTTCCGGAAGACAATTCAGGTTGATCAGATATTAAGCTGTTTGCATGTTTTCTTTATGCGCCTCTGATTGTGAGCCCAACTGGTTTTGGTTGGTTCCCTGCAGAGGGTTCTCAGTGTCCAGTATTCCGTTCCAGACTTTGTTGAAATATCTCCTGAATGTCGCGACATTATATCAAGAATTTTTGTTTTTGACCCTGCCGAGGTAATTTCTATTTTCTAATAACTCACTTCTACGTAAATGTCACTTTAGGTAGACCATATCTTGTGATTTCTGAAATTTTCGATGAATTTTGATTACAAATTAATATCTTGTATGTGGATATTAATGTGGATATCAAGTGTATTTCAATGAATTTCTGAACCTTTTGATTGCAAATTAATAATCCCTATTTGCTAGTTTATTCGTTTATTTGAATCTTATGAATATGGATATTAATGTGGCAGAGAATCACCATTCCGGAAATAATGAAAAATGAATGGTTTCGGAGGAATCTTCCTGCTGACTTGGTGAATGAAAAGGTATTGGATAACCAATTTGAAGAGCCAGATCAGCCCATGCAGAGCATCGATACAATCATGCAGATAATTTCAGAGGCTACCGTACCAGCAGCTGGGAGCTATTATTTAGACGAGTTTATGACTGATAATATGGATGATGACATGGATGATATAGACTCTGACTATGAACTTGATGTAGATAGCAGCGGGGAGATTGTATATGCCATATAATTTAATCATCATATTCATAGAGACTGCATATTGACAGGGAAGCACCTAGCTTTACGGCTTTCTCAGCATCAAGGATAAAGAAAATATTCTGAGACTATTTTCCTGCAGATTGGATGATGCACGAAGTTCATCATGTTAATTTATATGTTGTATGCTTTTATGGAACAACCAATGTCCACACCAGTTATCAGTGTCACTTTTGCGAGTCGAGCAACATGTTTTTTATGTGTAGGGATCCGCTTTATTTCTCAAAAGAAAGTTCCACTACTATGATTTAAGGTGTATAGTATTAGTGACACATTTTTAGAATTTATAACAATGAAGTTTTTATACACCTAAAATCATGATAATGGAGCTCTCCGTTTCTTGTCACAAATGGAGAGGACCTCTACTCGTTTTCTACGCTCTAAAAGGGTTATGGGTTATTGGTTGAGGGAAATGTCTGTTACCTTTTCCCTCTCTTATTAAATACTTTGTATTGTTGTATACACATTAGCCTTTGTGTTGTGTCCTACAAATTAAGGGAAATCTTGTTTGAACTTCCCTGGATATGTACACATACTCTTCTTGACCTTCTACCTAGAAGTTCTAGTGTTTTTACTGTGATGTAGTACTTATTATTCTTGTCTGCCATCTTTAGTTTTCTCTAATTTGATAGTCTTTGTTTCTATTTCATTTTTAAAAAGGTTAAAACAATGGAGAAGTTAATTTATCTTAGTTATATACTAGTTTATATCATCTCATTACATTTCACTATATTTTTCATTAGATATTCAATTAATTCATTGTAGTCAAGTTTAATCAGTGACTTTTTTCAAAAAAGATAAAAATATAATTGTTGAAGTGTCCCAACATATGTTACAAGCCGAAATACTATAGCATTCAAGTTTTAGTTACAACTTACAACAATGGAAATTTTGTTACAGTCTAATACCATTCGGTTAAATAAAATTTGTTACATCTAATTAATAGATTATGTTACATTTCAAGCACCATCCAACACAAACTCATGCTGTTCACTACAGTTACATGGACACAATTATGGCATAAATAGGAGAAAATAAGTAGAGCAACATTGTTTACAAGTATCAACATGACTTCAAGTCACTTTATCTTCATCAACCAACACTCAGGAACGAGTTCCGTGAAGCCAATTTAAGTTAATTTCTACTTTAGGCATCTCTATCTTTAGATTAGGAATGTTGGGAAAATGTTCCCACAATGAAGCTCCTTCTTCATCACAGATGACAGATATTTTATGCTTTAGATTTCCAAAATTAATGACAGAATAAGGCAATTCACTCAAGTTTGAACAACCCTTCATGTAAAGCTTCTCAAGCTTTTGCAAGTCCCCAATATCGTTTGGTAAATTTGGAAGACTGACACAGTCGGAGATGTCAAAACAGCGTAGCTTGTTAAGGCCTGCAACAGATTCTGGCATCTCTTCTAAATCAGAACAGGAACAAAGCCTTAGCACTTCCAAATTCTCCAACTTTCCAATATCTTGAGGTATTGCAGAAAGCTTGTGGCAGTTTGTGATACTGAGCTTCTTCAATGTGGTAATGTTACAAAATCCGTCAGGCAATTTAATCAAATCATTGCAATAGTCAATGCTTAACTCCACTAGATTTGGCAATGCATCTGAAATTTGGATAGAACAGTTTTCAAAAGCATTCTTTGTATTGCACATATGAAGGGATAATTTTTGCAGATTCTTCATTATGCATAGGCAAGGGACTGAAACTTTCTCCAACCTTATTCTTTTCAAGTCTGACAAAAAACTAAGTAGCTCAAACTTGGTTAATTCAGAACGATGGAAACCATAATTTGTGACTATTAAAACTTTCAGTTTGATCATTTTCTCTGTGAAATCTGGTAATGAGTACTTGTCAGACCGAAGATTTAAAATCAGCACCTCAGCTTCATCAGGTTGCATGTCACACCAATCTGAAGAAAATGATTCATCTGCAAAAAAACACCATATATGACCATAAGCAGAGAAGATGATGTATGACAAGTGAATGAGTATTTCATATTGCATCCTATGTAGCAAAATAGAGTTGATATAGTTTAGACATAGAAACATACCAGTTGATATAGACAATATGCAGGCAGCAACCTTTAGTTGTTTCTGTTTTACCAACATTCCGGTGATGAATGAGTACATACGACTAATGATTCCTTGCTGATTTGGTCCTATCCACCAATCGGGACGATCATCTCCATTCAAATCAATGATCAATCTTTTTCTCTGTTCAAATGGTTCCTCTTTGCTTTGATGGATCGCTAGTTCTCTGAGGAGATCATGCATCACGACATAGTGGTTATTGTAGTACATATCTGTTTCTGTTGCAACTTTCCTGTACAATGAGAGCATAACTTAGTAATCGAGGGAAGAACCAAAACAACAAGACGAATAACTTAATCTATCTGATAGAATAGTTTTACTTATTTGCTTTATAATGATAAGAACCGAAAGATATTGTTTACCTTGTAGATATGACACTAATCAAATTCCTGGTGTTTAAATCATGGACAATGGCCATTGCTTTTGTACCATCTTCATCTAAGTTATACAGTGCCGCCCACATATCAATGAGGGCAGTAACAGGAATCCTCTGGTCATCAGGAAATAGCCCTAGATCCAAGAAGCACTCCTTCTCATTGGTATCCTCCAATATATCCAAACTTTGTTGAAGGCGAGAAAGCAAGTTAGTACTATTAGACTCAAGGATGGTTTGACTCTTTAAACGTTCCTTCATATTTTGCCACTTCTCAAAAGGCTGCTGACAGAGTGATCCAGCAGTGACCTGAAGCGCCAACGGAGAACCCTTGCAACCTTTCACTATCTGTGCATAGAAGTGAAATCAGTGAGTAACATCAAAGGATTATGTAGCTAACTAGTATACAATTGTATACTAACTAGGGGCTATTTGGATTTGCTTATTTAAACTTATCTACTGGCATAAGCACTTGTGAGTCTGTTTGAGAGAGTTTATGAAAACAGTTTATGACATGTTCATAAGCTCTCCGCGGTATCTTATGAAAACAACTTAAAGCAATTATACCAAAACAATTTGACTTTATTTTACCTTTTGTTATAGAAATAGCTTATACATAAGTACCTTATGATAAGTGTTATGCTATAAGTGCTTAATTAAGTTATTTATCCAAACGGGGTCCTAGTCAGTTGACAACTTTGAAAACTACTCATGTTTTTATTCATAAATTATTTGTTTATGTCCAGTTATAGAAGATTTAATTTAACATAACAAAGAAAAATAAATTTGTGTCTCATTGGTATGATAAATTAATTTGGATTGAAGAGAAAGCACCTCATGGACAAGATTTTTATCTGGTATGTATGAGCTGTTGTGATTCAATTGAGCAAAGTGATGGAAAAGGGACACTGCATGATCATGATCAAGTGGATCCAATGGGAATGGGGTGCCAAATCTTCTAAATGCAACCCTTGAAGTCACCAAAATCTTATAATCTGACATTTCGAATTTGAACTTCTCAACAAGGCCTTCTGAGTTAGGCCAAACATCATCCAAGACTAACAATATTGGTTTTCTCCCAACTTGCCTCAGCAGAACTCCCAATCGGTTAATTGCATCTTCGTCGCTATGAAACTCAGGCACCCGAAGTCCACAGTGTTCAAATAGTGTCTGTACAATGTTCTTCAAATTGGGAGTTTTTGAGACGGTAACAAAGAAGATGTTTCCACCAAACTTGCCTAGTCAAAAATAAAATAACTTTATAAATCAAAGAGAATAGATTGTATTACATCGAAATGAAGTCAAATAGAATACAATGAAATGAAATAAATTTGTTTTGATATTTTTTATGATTGAATGCCAAATGAGATGAGATTCATACAATGAAAGCTAATGTAATTCCGTTTCAATCCATCCATAACATAAGGTTTGATACTGTATGGTACCTAATAGTCGATACCCTAGAAACGGGAATAGGACCCTATGCGGATGACAGAGCTTAATAGACAGCAGAGGCATATGGAGCGGACAGGGTGACCGACCCAACTCCTGATCCTTGGGACTGGGTGGCAGACCTACGGAATCACGTATCCTGGTAAGGGTCGGTTTTCCATAACTCGCCACTCTCCATGGTACCATCAGCACCACATCCAATCAATGATAGCTAAGGACAAAATATTCCTTGGGACCTCACCTCTGTGGATTTGGGTCTGGCAATGATTGGAGGGCTTATAAGCGGACACTATAGAACGGAGACTTAGCTTCTAAGGTAGGGGATTAATCACTACACACTCAATACGCACCCAAAAACCCTAGACAGCCACCTCTACCAGAGGCTAAGCCCTTGGACTGTATTCTAGACCAGACCAAATCCTATTTCAAATCAAATTAATGTCATACAAGACAACTAAACAAACAAGTAATTTCACAAGACTAACACCCAGTTTGGATAAACAGCTTAATTAAGCGCTTACACGATAAACACTTACATGATATGCACTTATGTATACTCTAATTCTATAACCAAAGATAAAAATGAAGTCAAACTATTCTCATATAAACTATAACTTGTTTTCATAAGCTATTATGGAGAGCTGAAAACACCTTATGGACATGTTATAAGTTGTTTCCATACAATCTTCGGAACAATTTTACACGTACTTTACTTATGTCAGTATATAAGCTAAAACAAATAAATCCAAACAGACTAGTTTAGTAAAAAAAACAAAGAAATTAGTTAGTTGTTACCTTTGATTTGTGAATCCCAACAAAGCTTCTTAGCAAGAGTACTTTTACCTGATCCACCCAAACCAGTCAAAACAAGCACAGAAACACCATCCTTAATCAACTCAATCTTCAACTTATTTAAAGGCTCAACCATTCCCTTACACTGAGGCTCTTCAGGAGCACCACACAAACCCCTAATTTGATTCCCACCATCAAACTGACCCAAATTATCTTTTCTCATCAAAATCTCTAAAATTCCATTCACCTTAATCAACACATCCATCAAATCCTTTCTATTCTCAACTTGAACATTAACAGCTAAATGTCTCTGAAGAGCTTCATCTTTCTTCTGAAGTTTTGATTGATAACTTGGAAAAGAAAAAAACCTCCATAAAGTAAGTTTCTTACTTTTTCTTACAAGCTCTTTACCTTCTCTTATGTGAGTCTCTAACTTCTTTATCTCTTCTCTTGGTCGATCTAACAAATCATTGAAACCTTTCATTTCTTCAACCAAAGGAGCCAAAGCATTCAAAGTTTGTATGTTGGTTTCAAGAGTTGGACCAAAATCACGACCTTTTTTGATTGTTTGAAGAGCATATTTCACCATCTCTCCCATTACAGCTCCAACAGCACCTCCAAGTGGATCTGCCATAACTATAATGTTTAGTTTTTTGTTGAATCAGATGTTTTGTAACATAGGACGAGGAAGATAAGATATATGAAGTAAAGTACTAAAACTATGATGATCAGAGTTATATAGCAAAAATGTTTCGTTGACTTATGAGTTATGGTCTTTCTTGATGTTATCTAAGATTCTTAGTTTATTCATTTTGTTTTTAGCTTTATTTTTCATAACACACTTATTGTATATCACTCTATCCCGTCATTTTTATAAGGAACAATGTAAAGAAATTAACTACATTCTACTTAGTTATTTTCATTTAATACTCTTCTAATTTTAAATGTATTTCATGTATACTCTTATTAAATTACTCTCAATTCAACTAACTTATTTATTTTTAATATTCCCTCTCATAATAAATAAGGACATAATTGAAATTAAACATTATTTAAAAAAAAACACGTGTATATGATAGGTGGTGGTACTTACTTGGTAGTTATACAGTTGCTTCTAATAGTTTACTAGGTAGTTATTTTTTTATTTTTTAGTATTTTGCTTAGTACTTACCTAGATTTAAATATGTTTTTTTTTTTATGAATTTGGATTTTCTACATTAAAAAATTCTACATTCATTTTAGCGTAAAAATGCTAGGAGAGAGAATGAAGAGAGATAACACGGTAAGTGATAATGACAAATTTGAATTTAAAAATAAACTAAATGGAGGTGAATGTAGAATTTTTGAAGGTAAAGAATTCAAATCAGTTTTTTATTAATCCCATTGAATATCTACTAGCACCCTCTTCCGTCCAAGATTCATTGTTCAATTTCTTTCAATTGTTTAACAATGAAGCTTTTCTCTCTATCTTACTTTCTCAATATCTTTCAATTTTCATTTTATTCAAGATTGATTCAAATTGAGATGTTGAACATTTTCTTTTCCTTCCAAGATGCATCCATGGCTTCAAAAAAATAGTTTCTTGCATCATGAGCAAGAATGTTGACTTTACTGCTTTTGTTAAAGATCCTCTCAAGTGGTCAATTGCTTTTGTTACATAATTTGTGATTATTAAAACTTCCAGTTTACTCATTTTTTTGGTGAAATCTGGTAATGAGTACTGGTCAGACCGAAGATTCAAAATGATAACCTCAGCTTCATCAGGTTGCATATCACACCAATCCGAAGAAAATGTTTCATCTGTAAAAACATCATATATCACAATAAGCATAGGAGATTATGCATTGGCAAGTGAATGAGTGTTTCATATTGCACCCTCCACTATAAAATAATTAAGTCAAATGAACTTTTTGAAACATTTGGCAAAATCTCTGAAGACAATTATTTTGTAACAAATGGAGTTATTTTTCATTTGTAAGTGTGCATATAATTTAGAAATAGAAACATACCAGTTGATATAGACAATATACGGGCAGCAACCTTTAGTTGCTTCTGTTTTACCAACATTCCAGTTACTGATGAGAGCATACGACTAATCATTCCTTGTTGATTCGGTTCTATCCACCAATCAGGACAATTACCTCTATTCAAGTCGATGATCAGTCTTTTTCTCTGTTCAAATGATTCCCCTTTGCTTTGAAGGATCGCTAAGTCTCTGAGGAGATCATGCATCGTGACATAGTGGTTATTGTAGTACATGTCTGTTTCTGTTGCAACTTCCCTGTACAACGAGCATAATTTAGTATTCGAGGGGAAGAACCAAAACACCAACAAGACAAATAATTTAACCTATTTGATAGAATAGTTTTACTTATTTTCTTTATAATGATAATCAAAAGATATTGTTTACCTTCTTGCTGTGACATTAATCAAATTCCTGGTGTTTAAATCTTGGACAATGGCCATTGCTTTTCTACCATCTTCATCTAAGTTATACAGTGCCGCCCACATATCAATGAGGACAGTAGCAGGGATCCTCTGGTCATCAGGAAATAGCCCTAGATCCATGAAGCACTCCTTCTTATTGATATCCTCCAATGAATCCAAACTTTGTTGAAGGCGACAAAGCAAGTCAGTGTCAGTCGTATTATTATGTTTTTGGACACAAGTGTCAGTCTCATTACTGAGAACATAGCTATTAGACTCCAGAATTGATTTATTTTGAAAAAATTCCATCATATTTTGCCACTTCTCAAACGTCTCCCGACGGAGGGATCCAACAATGACCACAAGCGCCAATGGTGAACCCTTACAGCCTTTCACTATCTGTGCATAGAAGCAAAATCAGTGAGGAATAAGCACTTGTGAGAGATTGTTTGAGAGATCTTATGAAAACAACTTATGACATGTCCATAAGTTCTCCAAGAGATCTTATGAATATAACATACATCAATTATAAGAAAACAACTTGACATTATTTTGACTTTTGTTATAGAAATAACTTATAGGTAAGCACTTATATGATAAACATTTATTCTATAAGTGCTTAATTAAGCTGTTTGTCCAAACAAAGCTCTAGTCAGTTGAAACTAGTAAGTTTTTTTCATTCATAAATAGTTTGTTTATATCCCATACTAGAAGATTTAACATAACAAAGAAAACATACATTTCTATCTTTTTTGTTACATGTAATTAAGTCTAATTAGATGGATTGAAGAGAAAGCACCTTATGGACAAGATTTTTATCAGGCATGTATGATCTGCTGCTATCATTCAATTTAGCAAAGTGATAAAAAAGGGACACAGCATGATCATGATCAAGTGGATCCAACTTGCATGGGGTGCCAAACCTTCTAAATGCAACCCTTGAAGTCACCAAAATCTTATAATTTGGAATTTCAAACTTGATCAACTTCTCAACAAGGCTTTCTGAGCCAGGCCAAACATCATCCAAGACTAATAATATTGGATTTTTACCAACATGCCTCAGCAGAAGTTCCAGTTTGTTAATTGCGTCTTCACCATTTTGAAACTGAGGCACCACATGTTGACAATGTTGAAATAGTGTCTGTGCAACGATCTTCAAGTCGGGATTTTTTGAAACGGTAACAAAGAAGATGTTTCCACCAA
The DNA here is from genome assembly GCA_951799995.1 of Trifolium subterraneum. Lineage (NCBI taxonomy): Eukaryota > Viridiplantae > Streptophyta > Magnoliopsida > Fabales > Fabaceae > Trifolium > Trifolium subterraneum. Next base: position 5,490,078 of record OX637467.1, read on the forward strand.
ACTTGCCTAGTCAAAAACAAAATAACTTTCTAAATCAAAGAGAACGGATTGTATTGTACTGAAATGAAGTCAAATGGAACACAATGAGATTGTTTGAATACTTTTTATGATTGATTGGGAAATGAGATGATATTGGTTATTTCGTACACCCAAAATTAGAGGAGTAAAGGAGATGATAGAATGAAAATACATAAATTACTCAAAAAGTATCAGTGCATTATAAAAGATCGAAAGATCTTGCAATTGCAATAACTATGAGTGTTCTGAATACCAGCTGTTCATGAGTTGAAATCACCTTTTTCATCTTTACTTTTTTCCTTTTTCACCAAACCAGTCAAAACACGTACAGAAACGCCTTTCTCCATCATTTCAATCTTCAACTGAGTTAAAAGCTCATCCATTCCCATACAATGAGGTGCTTCAGTCACCTTAGCCAACAACATCATTTGAACATGAACAGATAAATGTCTCTGAAAATCCTCATATTTCTTCTGAAGCTTAGCTTGGTAACGTGGAAAAGAAAAAGATTTCCACCAAGTTCGTTTTAGTTTCTTGCTTTTTTCTACAAGCTCTTCAATTTCTTTCATGTGAGTCTCTAACCTCACTATATCTTCATCTCTAGGTTGATCCAACAAATAGTTGTTGGAAGTGGAACTTTTGATCTTTTCTAGTAAAGGAGACAAAGTTCAAAGTTTCTACACCGGTTTGAAGCGTGGAATGAAATGCTAGACCATTTTTTATTGTTTGAATAGCATATTTCAACAATTCTCCAATTCCAGCTCCAACAACACCTCCACTAACTAGATCCGCCATAAAAGATAGTGGTACTTTATATTAAGATCAAAACCAAGAAACAACAAAAGTAATAATGTTCTGTGTTATTATATCAGATGTTATTGTGGAATCAATCAGATGTTTTTTAACATATGAAGTAAACTAGAACTATGGTCAGTTATTATATAGCAAACATATTTCGTTGACTTTGTGATTTTTTAGTCTTTGATGTTATCTTTGTTTATTCACTTCTGTTTGTTTTAGCTTAGCCTACAAGTTTTTCTCATTGCACGCGTATTGGTATATGGTTGGCAGGGGATTTGGATTGAGAAGAATCGAGAATGTTGAATTTATAAGAGAGTGATCCGTTAACCTAATGCCTCATTTTTTTTTTATCATTTCTAAAAGGCCTCATTTAATTTTCCGCTTTAGGCCTCAACATACGCTGGGACGGCCCTGGAAGAATGTTGAATTTATATGAGAGGTGATCCGTTGACCTATAATGCCTTAAAGTTTTGGGTGATCCATCTCCCTCTCTTATGATATGATCCTGAAGCTTTGGCCCGTTGTTTCTCTAGAACTTCTCCAGACTCCCCAACAGATCCCAATGGAGAGGGTCCAAATTCGGTTGGTAGGTAGTGGGATTAGGTACTTTCGAAATCAGATCCACTCGGATTAAATGTTTGAGCATTCACACATTCAACATATTTGTAGTTGTTTGGCCATTAATGATTTTCTCTATATACTTCTGTAATTTTTATTTAGTCATTATTGGTTTTCTTGTAATTTTCAACCCTATGGTAGTTTAGCCTTTTCATTCTCTATATGCTTTTATGTTATGGTCTTCACTCTTGATGTTAATATTACTACTTAGCTTAGCCTACAAGTTTGTTTTTTTGAAAGCGCGTATATGGTTAGTTAGAAAGATTTTTTGTTTTGTTGTTGAATTGCACTTTTGGACTCCTAACTTGTTAGAGTTTGTTAAATGTAGTTACACAAGTTATAGTTTGTTGGCAATGCCGATATTGCTATGTTACAACTTGGTTAGAGTTTGTTGGCAATGCTGATATTGCTATGTTTGAGGCCTTCACCTGGGGTCGAACTTGAGACTTCGTAGTTGTGTGTGTCTGTGAAATTCAGTGGTGTTTTCTACTTTATCTACAGACAAATAAAACCTATGTAAAGTGTATCCCACAACAATTGTAATCAACTTTTTCATTCATTCAATTCTAAAGTTCACCTTTCTCTTTGTTTATTTTTCTATCTGTTGAACTCTAACATGTTCCTCGACCTCAAGTCTCAACTATGTATATTACATTTACAGTACAGTCCAACACAAATCACTACAGTTATTACATTGACAACATGATAAATAAGAAAACATGTGTAGCAACATTGTTTACAAGTATCAACATGACTTCAAGTCACTTTATCTTCATGAATCAACACTCAGGAACAAGTTCTATGAAGCCAATTTAAGTTAATTTCTACTTTAGCCTTAACTATCTTTATATTGGGAATGTTGGGAAACCATTCCCATAAGGCAAAACCTTCTTCATCACAGATCACATGCATCTCATGATTTAAATTTCCAAATTTGATGACAGAATTAGGCAATCCACTCAACTCTGAGCAACCCTTAATGGAGAGCTTCTCAAGCTTTTGCAAGTGACCAATATTATCCGGTAATTTTGAAAGACTCACACAGTCTGAGATGTCGAGACAGCGTAACTTGTTAAGGCCTGCAACAGATTCCGGCATCTCTTCTAAATCAGAACAGGAACAAAGCCTTAGCACTTCCAAATTCTCCAGGTTTTTAATATCATGAGGTAATGCAGAAAGCTTGCGGCAGTTGGTGATACTGAGCTTCTTCAATGTGGTTATGTTACAAAGTCCATCAGGCAATTTAATCAAATCTTTACAATAGTCAATGCTCAACTCCTCTAGATTTGGCATAGCATCTGAAATTTGGATTGAACAGCTTTCAAAAGCATTCCTTGTATTGCACATGTGAAGGGATAATTTCCGCAGATTCTTCAATATGCATAGGGAAGGGACAGAAACTTTTTCCAACCTTATTCTTTTCAAGTTTGATAAAAAACCAAGTAGCTCAAACTTGGTTAATTCAGAACGATGGAAACCATAATTTGTGATTATTAAAACTTCCAGTTTACTCATTTTTTTGGTGAAATCTGGTAATGAGTACTGGTCAGACCGAAGATTCAAAATGAGAACCTTAGCTTCATCAGGTTTCATATCACACCAATCCGAAGAAAATGTTTCATCTGTAAAAACATCATATATCACAATAACCATAAGAGATGATGCATGGCAAGTGAATGAGTATTTCATATTGCACCCTCCACTACAAACATTGATAGAGTGAAGAAATAATCAAGTCAAATAAACTTATAACCTTTGTGAAGAAATTGGCAAAATCTCAAAAGACAATTATTTTGTAAGAATGCTAACAAATGGAGTTAACTTTTCATTTGTAAGTGTGCATATAATTAAGAAATAGAAACATACCAGTTGATATAGACAATATACGGGCCGCAACCTTTAGTTGATTCCATTTTACCAACTTTCCAATACGAGTAACGATTCCATCATGATTCGGTTTTATCCACCAATCAGGACGATTACCTCCATTCAAGTCAATGATCAGTCTTTTTCTCTGTTCAAATGATTCCCCTTTGCTTTGAAGGATCGCTAGGTCTCTGAGGAGATCATGTATCATGACGTAGTGGTTATTGTAGTACATATGTTTTTCTGTTGCAACTTTCCTGTACAATGAGCATAATTTAGTAACCGAGGGAAAAACCAAAACACCAAGACGAATAATTTAATCTATTTTATAGAATAGTTTTACTTTTTTGCTTTTTAATGATAAGAACCAAAAGATATAGTTTACCTTGTATCTATGAAATTAATCAAATTCCTATTGCTTAAATCATTGACATTGTCCATTGCTTTTGTACCATCTTCATCTAGGTTATACAGTGTCACCCACATATCAATGAGGACAGGTACAGGGATCTCCTGGTCATCAGGAAATAGCCCTAGATCCATGAAGCACTCCTTCTTATTGATATCCTTCAATGAATCCAAACTTTCTTGAAGGCGACAGAGCAAGTGAGTATCAGGCGTATTATTGGGAAAATAGCTCTCAGACTCCAGAATGGATTTATTTTGGAAAAATTCCATCATACTTTGCCACTTCTCAAAAGGCTGCTGACAGAGTGATCCAGCAATGACCTGAAGCGCCAACGGCGAGCCCTTACAACCTTTAACTATCTGTGCATAGAAGCAAAATCAGTGAGTATGAACTAACATAACATAGAAACATAAATTTGTATCTTGTCTGTCACATGTAATCATGTCTAATTAGTTGGATTGAAGAGAAAGCACCTCATGGACAAGATTTTTATCAGGCATGTCTGAGCTGCTGCTATCATTCAATTGAGCAAATTGATAAAAAAGGGACACAGCATGATTATGATCAAGTGGATCCAACTTGCATGGGGTGCCAAACCTTCTAAATGCATCCCTTGAAGTCACCAAAATCTTATAATTTGGAATTTTAAATTTGATCAACTTCTCAACAAGGCTTTCTGAGCCAGGCCAAACATCATCCAAGACTAATAATATTGGTTTTCTACCAACTTGCATCAGCAGAAGTTCCAGTTGGATGATTGCATCTTCCTCGGTACGAAACTTAGGCACCGGACGTCGACAGCGTTCAAATAGTGTCTGTGCAAAGATCATCAAGTCGGGTTCTTTTGAGACGGTAACAAAGAAGATGTTTCCACCAAACTTGCCTAGTCAAAAAGAAAATAACTTTGTAAATCAAAGAGAATGGATTGTATTGTATTGAAATGAAGTCAAATGTAACACAATGAAATGAAATAAAATTGTGTTAATATTTTTTATGATTGATTGCCAAATGAGATGACATGAGTTATCTCATACGCCCAAAATTAGAGGAGTAAAAAGAGATGCCAGAATAAGAGCTTTTCATGAGTTGAAATCATCTTTTATAATCGAACCAAGAACAAATCTAGCAAATGACCAAACCAAAAAACACACCATGTTTGTTTACACAGTTCGGCCTAAATGGACCTATGTCTTATGAACATGTTATAAGTTATTTCCATAAGCTTTCAAAAACAACAGTCAGTAGATAAGTTCAAATAAATCAATCGAAGAATTGTTACCTTCGATTTGTGGATCTGAACAAAGCTTCTTAGCAAGAGTGGTTTTACCTGATCCACCCAAACCAGTCAAAACACGTACAGAAACACCATCCTTCATCATTTCAATCTTCAAATCAATTAAAAGCTCATCCATTCCCATACAATGAGGCGCTTCAGGAGCACCACACAAAGCCGTATTTTGTTTCTCATCAAACTGACCAGAAATTTTCACATTCATAAGAATATCTAAAATTTCAGTCACCTTAGCCAACAACATCATTTGAACATGAACAGCTAAATGTCTCTGAAAATCCTCATCTTTCTTCCGAAGCTTAGCTTGGTAACGTGGAAAAGTAGGAGATTTCCACCAAGTACGTTTTAGTTTCTTGCTTTCTTCTACAAGCTCTTCAATTCCTCTCAAGTGAGTCTCTAACCTCACTATATCTTCATCTCTTGGTCGATCCAACAAATTGTTGGAAGTGGAACCTTTGATCCTTTCTAGTAAAGGAGACAAGGCATTCAAAGTTTCTGAACCAGTTTGAAGCGTGGAACGAAATGCTAGACCATTTTTTATTGTTTGAATAGCATATTTCACCATTGCTCCACTAACTAGATCTGCCATAACAGATAGTAGTACTTTTTTAAGATCAAAACCAAGCAACAACAAAAGTAATGTTTTGTTTTGTTTTGTTGTTATTGTGGAATGATTCAATCAATATGTTTTGTAACAATGATTGAACTAGAAAGAAAGCATATGAAGTAAACTAGAACTATGGTCAGTTATTATATTTGCAAACAAATTTCGTTGACTTATGATTTTTTAATCACTTTTGTTTGTTTAGCTTATCCTACAAGTTTTCCTCATAGCACGCGTATTGGTGTATTATTTTTTTGACAAAACATATATGGTTGGTAGGGTATTTGGATATTCTTTGGACAGTTGTAGAACTTTCTAGAATACTTAAGTAGCTACTAGAACAAACTATTACTAGATTTCTATTAGAAAATATCATGAAGGATCTAGATAGAATGAATTATCTAGAATACCTTCCACACTTATAAATAGGCAAAGATATGTACTATTGTATTCAAGTCTTTGGAATGCAATACCACTAATGTAAAAAATATAGGACATGATCCAAGTCCTTTTTCCATGTTACTAAATACTCCAATAATAGCTCTTACACTACTTACTACCTATGAAGTACAAACTCTGACACGAACACCGCGACACGACACGGATACCACGACACCGCTAATGTAAAAAAATATATGACACTGACACCACTACTTATTTATAGAAGATATAAATTGAGAATCAAAATATATACATGTAAATTTAAGTTGGGGAAGTTATTTCTTAAAAGAAGTTTTAAAATAAGATATGATAGTATTTTACCTTTATTTATCCATCTACTACCGAAAAAGCTAAAAATATTATTAACAAAATGTAATGTTTTCAATCCCTCTTTGATAAAAAATGTTTCGACACACCTTTAACTCTGTTAGATATGTCTGATATGTGCCTAAGGAGAGTACAAGCAAAGAAAAAACAATTTTTTTGGGACACTTGTCCGACACGTTGTCGTACAAGTGTCTTATAGGTGTCCGACACCGATCAAAGGAGTGTCAAATTAAAGGAAAAATTGAATTTTTTTGTACACCGGTCTGAGCTATCTAACACATGTCGTATGAGTGTGTAAAATGCAGTTACGGTTTAGTAAAGGGTCATGTATGTTAGGGTCATGTATGTTAACTAGTGTTGGGGGCATTAGTTAGAATTTGTTGGAACTGGAACCTTGAAACACAAATATACGAAATAATGTGTTTATTGATTGAAAATGGAGCAACTCTTACAATGGCAACTAGCAAAATGAAAGATTAAATGCAGAAGAAAATGAATACTACTACCATGCTTCTCAACTATGTATATTACATTTACAGTATAGTCCAACACAAATTACTACAGTTACATGGACAACATGATAAATAGGAAAACATCTGTAACAACATTGTTTACAAGTATCAACATGACTTCAACTCACTTTATCTTCATCAACCAACACTCAGGAATGAGTTCTATGAAGCCAATTTAAGTTAATATCTTCTTTATGCATATCTATCCTTAGATTGGGAATGTTGGGATACTGTTCCCATAAGGCAACACATTCTTCATCACAGATCACATGCATTTCATGCTTTAAATTTCCAAATTTGATGACAGAATTAGGCAATCCACTCAAGTTTGAGCAACCCTTCATTGAGAACTTCTCGAGCTTTTGCAACTCACCAATATCTTTAGGTAATTTGGAAAGACTCACACAGTTTGAGATGTCGAGACAACATAGCTTGTTAAGGCCTGCAACATATTTTGGCATCTCTTTTAAATCAGAACAGGAACAAAGCCTTAGCACTTCCAAATTCTCCAGCTTCCCAATATCGCGAGGCATTGCAGAAAGATTGTGGCAGTTGGTGATACTGAGTTTCTTCAATGTGGTTATGTTACACAATCCATCAGGCAATTTAATCAAATCCTTACAATAGTCAATGCTCAACTCCACTAGATTTGGCATAGCATCTGAAATTTGGAAAGAACAGCTTTCAAAAGCATTCCTTGTATTGCACATATAAAGGGATAATTTTTGCAGATTCTTCAATATACATAGGCAAGGGACTGAAACTTTCTCCAACCTTATTCTTTTCAAGTTCGATAACAAACCAAGTAGCTCAAACTTGGTTAATTCAGAACAATGGAAACCATAATTTGTGACTATTAAAACTTCCAGTTTACTCATTTTTTTCTCATCAAAATCTCAAAAATTCCATTGACCTTAGTCAACACCTCCATCAAATCCCTTTTATTCTGAGCTTGAACAATAACAGACAAATCTCTCTTAAGTTTATCATCTTGTTTCTTAAGTTTTACTTGTTGACCAGGAAAAGAAAAAAACTTCCTCCAAGTAAATTTCTTACTTTTTTCTACAATTTCTTTACCTTCTCTCATATGTTTCTCTAACCTTTCTATCTCTTCGCTCGGTCTGTCCAACAAATCATTGAAACCTTTCATCTTTTCAACCAATGGAGCCAAAGCATCTAAAGTTTCTATGTTGGTTTGGAGTGTGGGACGAAATTCTCGACCCTTTTTGTATGTCTCAAGTGCATATTTCACAGTTTCTCCCATCAAAGCTCCAACTGCACCTCCACTGAATAGATCCGCCATAGCTAACTATGCAATGCAAACTCTTGTTTGTGTGTTTTGTTTTTACGGAAAACAACAAAGAAAGTAATGTTGTGTTGTGTTTGTTGTTATTGTGGAATGAATGAAATGGTTTCTAAGATTGGATGAGAAAGAAACATTATGAATTGAACTAAGATATGATCAGTTATTTATATCAACGAAAATGTTTTGTTGACTTGTGTTGTGAGTTTTATGGTCTTCGTGTTACTTTCTTGGTAGTTTATATTGTTTCTAGACCGTGGCTACGGCGCGTTTGGATTAAGAGCAATAGTAACATTTTTTTTTCTTCTTTTGATAATAGCAATAGTAAAAATTATGAATTGTCTAAGTTATTTTACACATATCTTTAATAATATACCAACACATAATGTGGCAACACAACATTAAATGCATGTGTAAATAAAATTTATATTGACAGTGCACAACAATTAAACTCAAAAATTATTATAATGTGTATTTAAGATTGGATGTGATTTTTTCAAAAATAAATTTGCACCATATTTTTTTTCTCTTAATAGTTGTAATAAAATGAGGTTTTAATAAATACAACAAAGAATAAAGGAACACCTTTGACAATTTTTTTTCTTAGAAGAAGTGGTAATCCAATGAAATTAAACTCACAAATAATTGTGAGATTCTAGGTTCAAACCCGGGTCACGACATTCGGCCTAACAATTTCGACATTTTTGCCAATTAAGGTAGGACTTATGAGACCAACACCTTTGACACTGCTATCTACTTGAAGTAATTAAAAGCAAAATTTCTCATTTATATTATTTGTTTATAATACTTTTGATTTATTCTTTTCGTTTAAGTTATTTTTTTTTATTTTATAATATCTCTTTTTTGTAACAAGGTTATTTTTTTTAACAAGGTTGTTTATCTCTTATAAAATGTACGTAGTATAAATTATTTTTCTCATTTTTTTATTTAAAACAAATACTGCCACATCAGATAATTCTAATTTTTAAAATATATTTTATTAAACATAAAAAAATCCATATATAAGATGAATATCATCATCATCTTCATATTCCTTAATTTTATTTTTCAAAATATAAAAAAAAAGTCCATAAATAAGATGAAGATCTTCATCATCTTCCTGGAATCTAAAAAATGTCCATTCAAATATTATGATATGTTACGTTCAACTCAATTTTTCCTAAACACAAAATTCAAAACCCTCAAATTCAAAATAGACCCTTTTATTTGGATGATTAATTTAACAATTAATTTTTCAAAATAATAGGAGTTTATCAAATATTTTGTCAAGTTAAATTTAATGAATTTAAAATGACACCAAAGAATTTGAAATTTCTTTCTTTTATATGTTTCAAAATTGCTTAGAAAACTGGAGGTTGAAATTGTTGTGGCAAGTGTGAGTGTTAATTTCCACATTGCTTAGAAAATTGGAGGTTGAACACTTTATAAGTAAGAGGACCCATAAACCTAACGACTTAAAGTTTTGGATTAATGTATGGTGTCCAACTCACTTGTAGAGTTGTTTTTGAACGCAATGTGGATGATCCCCGACTGCGCCTCTTGGTGACCCAACAGCCCCAACCATTTTATGAACCAATTTTCCTATTTATGCAGCTCTCAAACCAATCAGGTTGACTTGTTAAAGCTTCATCAACACCTAATCCACTTCACACTGTTGTTCATAGATATACTTCCCAATATCTGATAAAACACCAAGATGGTTAGTATTAGTTACACCTTAGTTAGAGTTTGTTGGCAGTGCTGATATTGCTGTGTTGGAAGACTTCACCCGGATTAGAATTAGGGTCCTGGAAACTCACAGTCGTGTGTGTGAAATTTAGTGGTATTTGCCACTTCATCTACGGACAAAATAAAAATCAATGTGAAGCGTATTCTACATTGAAATCAACATTTTCATTCATTTCTAGGTCTGTTTGGTTCAACGGAGGGGAGGGGAGGGGAGAAATTTTAATGGAGGGGAGGGGATGGGAGGGAGAGGGGAGTTGTTTAATTAAATACGTGTTTGGTTCATAAGAGGGAATGAGAGGAGAGATATTTTAACAAGGATAATTTTGTCAATATAAACTTTTAATATTCCAACAAGGATAATTTAGGATTTTAACAAATTAATTGAGGATAATTTTGTCAATATAAGAAATTAGATTTTAGTTTCCCTCCCCTCCCCTCCAAATCCCTCCAAATTGGGGGGAAGCAAAAATTGAGCTATATTACCTCCCCTCCCCTCCAAAAACCCCGAACCCCTCCCCTCCAAAAATTTAAAGCTCACCTTTCTCTTTGTTTATTTTCTATTTGTTGAGCTCTAACATGCTTCTCAACTGTGTATATTACATTACATTTACTGTACAGTCGGAATAGGGTTTTTTGTGTTTTTGTATTGCGGAATTTGATGAGATATCTTTTTATGGAGAAATAGTGTTTTGGAGAATACTCTCATATCTTTTTTTTTATAAGCAATGTTAGTTGTTAGTATTACAATGTTATGTTAATATTCTCCTTGTCAGGACTCGAACTCTGGACCTCCAGCTCCTTAACCCCGCTCAACTAGTTTAACAAGTTCTCTCATATCTTATTTTTCTCCGATTCTCATGTTTTCATATATAATTCATAATTATATCACTCTTATCTATATTACTACATAAACACAGATCATATCTTTAAATAACAAACTAATCCTATAAATTCTAAACAAATCTAATAGTTTAAGGAGCAATTTGCCAAATGTGCTATTTCGGAAAATTATAAACAAATCTTAAATATTTTGAAAAGATCGAGAGTTGAGACATTATTCTAAACAAGTCCAACACAAATCATTACAGTTACATTTACAACATTATGATAAATAGGAAAAAACATGTGTGTAGCAACATTGTTTACTGGTATCAACTTCAAGTCACTTCATCTTTGTGAACCAACACTCAGGATCGAGTTCCATGAAGCCAACTTAAGTTAACATCTTCTTTATGTATATCTATCTTTAGATTGTGAATGTTGCGATACTGTTCCCATAAGGCACCACGTTCTTCATCACAGATGACAGATATTTTATGCTTTAGATTTCCAAAATTAATGACAGAATAAGGCAATTCACTCAAGTTTGAACAACCCTTCACGTAAAGCTTCTCAAGCTTTTGCAAGTCCCCAATATCGTTTGGTAAATTTGGAAGATTGACACAGTCGGAGATGTCAAAACAGCGTAGCTTGTTAAGGCCTGCAACAGATTCTGGCATCCCTTCTAAATCAGAACAGGAACAAAGCCTTAGCAATTCCAAATTCTCCAACTTTCCAATATCTTGAGGTATTGCAGAAAGCTTGTGGCAGTTTGTGATACTGAGCTTCTTCAATGTGGTAATGTTACAAAATCCGTCAGGCAATTTAATCAAATCATTGCAATAGTCAATGCTTAACTCCACTAGATTTGGCAATGCATCTGAAATTTGGATAGAACAGTTTTCAAAAGCATTCTTTGTATTGCACATATGAAGGGATAATTTTTGCAGATTCTTCATTATGCATAGGCAAGGGACTGAAACTTTCTCCAACCTGATTCTTTTCAAGTCTGACAAAAAACTAAGTAGCTCAAACTTGGTTAATTCAGAACGATGGAAACCATAATTTATGACTATTAAAACTTTCAGTTTGATCATTTTCTCTGTGAAATCTGGTAATGAGTACTTGTCAGACCGAAGATTTAAAATCAGCACCTCAGCTTCATCAGGTTGCATGTCACACCAATCTGAAGAAAATGATTCATCTGCAAAAAAAACACCATATATGAGCATAAGCATAGAAGATGATGTATGGCAAGTGAATGAGTATTTCATATTGCACCCTATGTAGCAAAATAGAGTTGATATAGTTTAGACATAGAAACTTACCGGTTGATATAGACAATATGCGGGCAGCAACCTTTATTTGTTTCTGTTTTACCAAAATTCCGGTAATGAATGAGTACATACGACTAATGATTCCTTGCTGATTCGGTCCTATCCACCAAACGGGACGCTCATCTCCATTCAAATCAATCATCAATCTTTTTCGCTGTTCAAATGGTTCCCTTTTGCTTTGATGGGTCGCTAGTTCTCTGAGGAGATCATGCATCATTACATAGTGGTTATTGTAGTACATGTCTGTTTCTGTTGCAACTTTCCTGTACAACGAACATAATTTAGTAACCAAGGGAAGAACCAAAACACCAACAAGACGAATAATTTAATCTATTTGATAGAATAATTTAACTTATTTGCTTTATGTTCTGGACTGGGCCAAGGAACTAGCCCAAATTCACTCCTGCTCGGATGACAGGGCAGACCCAATAAAGACTTGCTCCTGCCCGACAGACTAGCAGGCCACAGGCATTCCACGTGCTCCTCGACATGGATCCGTTGAGCTCATCCACTCCTCTTAGGATCGTGGAACCGCTCAAGCAGGATAACTGCTGTCAACAGCTTACCCTTTATTCAAGGAGTTATCCTGTCAGTCCATCTTATTGGGCAGCTCATCGCAGCCCATTAAGGGGACCTTTAGCCCAGCGCTGGGGGCAACTATATAAGCTCTCCTTGACAGGAGAGCCAGGTACACAATTCCATTCTCTCACTCTGACTCTCTCTCTATTCTCTGTATCTCTCTCTGTCTCTGACTTAGGCATCGGAGCACCTGCAGGTACAACCCCCTCCGGTGGTGAAATTGCTGCTTGACGCTGTCAACGACGGACCTCTGGCCATCACTCCTTTCTGATCAACAGGTTAGATCACTTTATAATGACAAGAACCAAAAGATAATGTTTACCTTGTAGTTATGACATTAATCAAATTCACATTGCTTAAATCATTGACATTGTCCATTGCGTCTGTACCATCTTCATCTAGGTTATACAGTGTTGCCCACATATCAATGAGAACAGTTACAGGGATCGTCTGGTCATTAGGAAATAGCCCTAGATCCAAGAAGCACTCCTCATTTTTATCCTCCAATATATCCAAACTTTGTTGAAGGCGAGAAAGTAATTTAGTACTATTAGACTCAAAGATAGTTTGACTCTTTAAACGTCTCTTCATATTTTGCCACTTCTCAAAAGGCTGCCGACAGAGTGATCCAGCAGTGACCTGAAGCGCCAACGGTGAACCCTTGCAACCTTTCACTATCTGTGCATAGAAGCGAAATCAGTGAGTAACTCATAGGACTCGATCTCGATTACGACTAAACATTGATAAGTAGGAAAATATATAGCAGAATAGCAACAACTGTTATATTGATAACTCTATAGAATCAAGTGATTCTATGGCTGAATTACAAAGATTGAATGATAAAAATGCAGAAAAAGTAAATATAGGCTAGGTAGTTCGAGACACCTAGAATCTCCCAAGTAGAGTGACTACTAAAATCAATGCCTAATTCTATTCCAAATGCTAAATATACAGTGTTCAGATCCCCTTGCTCTCTCTTCTATGCCACCTGTCCTACTCATGCCCTATCCCACTAAGTTAGAGCATCCACAATAGAGCTCTCCAAATTTGAGTTTTTAAATGGGTCCCGCGTGTACACATCACTCATTTATTATTTTTTAATAATAGTTCTTAATAAGCACTCAATCTCTCCAACTCAGCACCTCTTCAAAAGTTCTAAATGACTCCCATCAATAAGTCTACATCACAATATATTTTAATTATTAATAATATATAAAAGTAAACGGATCTCATAAAAAAATATATTTTAATGAAAACTAAGGTGGACCCTAGAGGAGAGAGATAATTCTTATTTAAGAATCGGTTCCTATTAAGAATTCAAAAGTGTATTGCTCCAATGATAGTTCCTATTAAGTTATACATAAACACTTATACGATAAACGTTTATCAAAACAAAGGCCTAGTCAGATGACAGGTCTGAAAAATAATCAGGCTGTTTTTATTTTTGTTCATAAATAATTTGCTTATATCCCATAGTAGAAGATTTAACATAACAAAGAAACATAAATTTCTGTCTCATTGGTGTGATAAATTTAGTTGGATTGAAGAGAAAGCACCTTATCGACAAGATTTTTATCAGGCATGTATGAGCTGCTCTCGTTCAATTGAGCAATATCAGGCATGTATGAGCTGCTCTTGTTCAATTGAGCAAAGTGACGGAAAAGGGACACTGCATGATCATGACCAAGTGGATCCAATTTGCATGGGGTGCCAAATCTTCTAAATGCAACCCTTGAAGTCACCAAAATCTTATAATCTGGCATTTCAAATTTGAAATTCTCAACAAGGCTTTCTGAGCCAGGCCAAACATCATCCAAGACTAATAAAATTGGATTTCTACCAACTACACTCAGCAGAATTCTCAGTCGGTGAATTGCATCTTCGTCGTTACTAAACTCAGGCACCTGACCTCCACAGTATTCAAATAGCGTCTGTGCAATGATCTTCCAGTTGGGAGTTTTTGAGACAGTAAAAAAGAAGATGTTTTTATCGAACTTGCCTAGTAAAAAAACAAAACAACTTTCTAAATCACAGAGAATGGATTGTATTGTATTGTATTGTATTGAAATGAAGATGAAATTGGTTTTATCTCATACACCCAAAATTAGAGGAGTCAAAAAGAGATGATAGAATGAAACTACATAAAGTTTCATGCTTCCAATCTCAATTTGAAGTCAGTTTAGATAAATTTCTCAAAAAGTATTGCTAGAATATAAAAGATTAAAAGATCTAGCTATTGTATAACTATGAGTGTTTTGAATAACAGCTTTTCATGAGTTGAAATCGACTTTTTCCTCATTAATTTTTTCCTTTTCTGGAAAGCCTTCTCTTTTAACTTCCCCATAAACGTCTAGAAGATTGTTTACCCAGTTCGGCCTAAACTATTATAAGTTGTTTTCATAAGCTCTCCAAAACAACAGTCTCACAAGTGCATGCATATATATCAGTAGATAAACTAAAATAAGTCAATCCAAACAAATAGTACTAATAATTTAGTAAAAAAGCAAAGCAAATTAGTTAGTTGGTGGTACCTTTGATTTGTTCATCCCAACAAAACTTCTTAGCAAGAGTGGTTTTACCTGATCCACCCAAACCAGTCAAAACAAGCACAGAAACACTATCCTTCATCATTTCAATCTTCAACTTCTCTAAAGGCTCAACCATCCCAATACATTGAGGCTCATCAGGGGCACCACGCAAACCCCTAATTTGAATCCCATCAAACTGACCCAAATTTTTCATAAGAAACTCAAAAATTCCATTGACCTTAGTCAACACCTCCATCAAATCCCTCTTATTCTGAGCTTGAACAATAACAGACAAATCTCTCTTAAGTTTATCATCTTGTTTCTTAAGTTTTACTTGTTGACCAGGAAAAGAAAAAAACTTCCTCCAAGTAAATTTCTTACTTTTTTCTACAATTTCTTTACCTTCTCTCATATGTTTCTCTAACCTTTCTATCTCTTCGCTCGGCCGGTCCAACAAATCATTGAAACCTTTCATCTCTTCAACCAAAGGAGCCAAAGCATCTAAAGTTTCTATGTTGGTTTTGAGTGTCTGACGAAATTTTCGACCCTTTGTTATTATCTGAAGCGCGCAATTCACCGTCTGTGCCAACGAAACTCCAACGGCAGCTCCAGTTAATAGTTCCGCCATAATTTTGCAAATGAACTCAACTAAACAACGAAAGTAATGTTGCTATAGTGGAATCAATGAAATGCTTTCTAACATTGGATGTGAAATGAACTAAGACTATGATCAGTTATTTATAGTGGCCAAAATGTTTTGTTGACTTGTGAGTTTTTATGGTCTTCATTACTCGCTTAGCCTACAATGCAAGTTTAGTTTTTTTAAATGTAAGTGACCATCGAACTCATACATCTAGTTGAACTACTAGTAGTAAACAATGACTAATGATTATGATTTATGTGTATAATGTATTTACCATTGGTTGTGACTTTTTCAAAAATAAATTTGTATATGATCAAGTTGTATATGATAGAGTAATCAAAATTGAGTGATTTTAAAACCGGAAAACCAATCTCTTTACTTACTTTATCACCTTAGAGCATCTCCATTGTTTTTTGTTATTGTTGAATCAATCAAATGTTTTCTAACATTGATTGGACTAGAAAGAAAACATATGAACTCAACTAGACCTATGGTCAGTTATTATATAGCAAACATATTTCATTGACTTGTGATATTTTATTCATATATGTACTTTCTAGTATAGTTTATACTATTGCTTTGAACTACTAGCAGTAAACAATGGTAGTAGTTTATTTATATAGCAAACATATTTCGTTGACTTGTTATTTTTTAATCTTGATGTTACTATCTTTTCGCTTAGCCTACAAGTTTTTCTCAGTATATTTTTGGTAAGCTTAATTACACAATTTCTTGATAATTCGGAGTAATTTATTCAACTATTAAGGAGAACAAGCCAAGTAGATTTGCATGTGATACTTACTTAATTTTAACCAATTTTACTTCAAATAATGCATGTGACTTGTTCTTGTTAATTATTGGATAAATATTTTTAAATTATCAAATGGTAGTGTAGAAAATGTCATATTTTTTTCAACAAAACATGTATATGTTTGGTAGTGGGATTTGGTACTTGGCTACTCTCGACAAAACAAGCTACTCTCAAATTGTTGGGTAAATATTCTCAAATTTCCAAAGCTTATGAATAGCCACCAAGCTACTCTCAACAACATCAGTTCCTTTGGACAAATTTAACAAATAGGAGTAGCATGATTTAGCTGAGAAACCATCACTGGCATTTTCAATCCAATTACACTTGTCCTCAACACCAATCTGCAAATTCATATTGCCAATAATAGCTGCCAAGTCTTTTTCATTCATTCAATTCTAAGGTTCACCTTTCTCTTTGTTTATTTTTCTATCTGTTGAGCTCTCTTAACATGCTTCTCAACTATGTGTATTACATTTACAGTACAGTCCAACACAAATCATTACAGCTACATGGACAGCATTATGATAAATAGGAAAAAATATGTGTAGCAACATTGTTTACAAGTATCAACATGATTTCAACTCACTTTATCTTCATCAACCAACACTCAGGAACGAGTTCCGTGAAGCCAATTTAAGTTAATTTCTACTTTAGGTATATCTATCTTTAGCTTGGGAATGTTGGGAAACTGTTCCCATAAGGTACCACTTTCTTCATCACAGATCACATGCATTTCATGCTTTAAATTTCCAAAATAAATGACAGAATCAGGCAATACACTCAACTTTGAGCAGCCCTTCATGGAGAGCTTCTCAAGCTTTTGCAACTCACCAATATCGTCCGGTAATTTTGGAAGACTCACACAGTCTGAGATGTCGAGACAACGTAGCTTGGTAAGGCCTGCAACAGATTCTGGCATCTCTTCTAAATCAGAACAGGAACAAAGCCTTAGCACTTCCAAATTCTCCAACTTTTCAATATCTTGAGGTATTGCAGAAAGCTTGTGGCAGTTTGTGATACTGAGCTTCTTCAATGTGGTAATGTTACAAAATCTGTCCGGCAATTTAATCAAATCATTGCAATAGTCAATGCTTAACTCCACTAGATTTGGCAATGCATCTGAAATTTTGATAGAACAGCTTTCAAAAGCATTCCTTGTCTCGCACATATGAAGTGATAATTTTCGCAGATTCTTCAATGTGCCTAGGCAAGGGACAGAAACTTTCTCCAACCTTATTCTTTTCAAGTTTGATAAAACACCAAGTAGCTCAAACTTTGTTAATTTAGAACGATGGAAACCATAATTTGTGATTATTAAAACTTCTAGTTTACTCATTTTTTTGGTGAAATCTGGTAATGAGTACTTGTCAGACCGAATATTCAAAATGAGAACCTCAGCTTCATCAGGTTGCATGTCCACCAATCCGAAGAAAATGTTTCATCTGTAAAAAGTCACATATAACAATAAGCATAGGAAAAGATGCATGGCAAGTGAATGAGTAATTCATATTGCAGCCTCCACTACAAAATAATTGCTATTTAAAGATTTTAGTTTGTTTTAAATTGTTAGTAATTTTGTAATAAATGGAGTAAATTTTTCATTTGTAAGTGTGCATTTAACTTAAAAATAGAAACATACCGGTTGATATAGACAATATACGGGCAGCAACATTTAGTTGCTTCTGTTTTACCAACATTCCTGTTACAATACGAGTAACAATTCCTTGTTGATTCGGTCTTTTCCACCAATCAGGATGGTTACCTCCATTCAAGTCGATGATTAGTCTTTTTCTCTGTTCAAATGATTCCCCTTTGCTTTGAAGGATCGCCAGGTCTCTGAGGAGATCATGTATCATGACATAGTGGTTATTGTAGTACATGTGAGTTTCTGTTGCAACTTTCCTGTACAAATGAGCATAATTTAGTAACCAAGGGAAAAACCAATACACCAAGATGAATAATTTAATCTACTTTATAGAATAGTTTTACTTATTTACTTTTTAATGATAAGAACCAAAAGATATTGTTTACCTTGTAGCTATGAAATTAATCAAATTCCTAGTTTTTAAATCATGGACAATGGCCATTGCTTTTGTGCCATCTTCATCTAGGTTATACAGTTCCGCCCACATATCAATTAGGACAGTAACGGGGATCCTCTGGTCATCAGGAAATAGCCCTAGATCCATGAAGCACTCCTTCTTATTCATATCCTCCAATGAATCCAAACTTTGTTGAAGGTGACAAAGCAAGTCAGTGTCAGTGCTATTATTGGGAAAATAGCTCTTAGACTCCAGAATGGATTGATCTTGAAAAAATTCCTTCATATTTTGCCACTTCTCAATAGGCTGCTGACATAGTGATCCAGCAATGACCTGAAGCGCCAACGGCGAACCCTTACAACCTTTCACTATCTATGCATATAAGAGAATTCAGTGAGTAACACAATAGTTTGAGCAACTAATTAGTATAGTGACAAAGAAATGTTTGAATTGACTAATTTGAGTTTATCTACTCGTATAGGCACTTCTGGGACTATTTGGCAGAACTTATGAAAACAACTTGGCTTTATTTTGTCTTTACTTATGGAAATAACTTACGCATACGTACTTATACGATAAATGGTTACTCTATAAGCGCTTAATTAAGCTTTTTCTCCAAACAAGCCCTAGTCAGTTGAAACTAATAAGGTTGTTTTTATTCATAAATAATTTGTTTATATCCCATACTAGAAGATTTAACATAAGAAAGAAACATAAATTTCTGTCTTGTTTGTCACATGTAATCATGTCTATTTAGTTGGATAGAAGAGAAAGTACCTCATGGAGAAGATCTTTCTCAGGCCTAAACAACCTGCTTTCATTCAATTGAGCAAAGTGACGGAAAAGGGACACAGCATGGTCATGATCAAGTGGATCCAACTTGAATGGGGTGCCAAATCTTCTAAGTGCATCCCTTGAAGTCACCAAAATCTTATAATCTGGCATTTCAAATTTGAACTTCTCAACCAGGCTTTCTGAGCCAGGCCAAACATCATCCAGGACTAATAATATTGGATTTTTACCAACATCCTTCAGCAGAGATCTCAGTCGGTTAATTGCATCTTCGTCGTTATTAAACTCAGGCACCCGACGTCCACAGTATTCAAATAGTGTCTGTGCAAGGATCTTCCAGTTGGGAGTTTTTGAGACGGTAAAAAAGAAGATGTTTGCACCGAACTTGTCTAGTCAAAAACAAAATAATTTTCTAAATCAAAGAGAATGGATTGTATTGAAATGAAGTCAAATGGAATATATGAAATGAAATTGTTTGGATATTTTTTATGGTTGAATGCCAAATGAAATAATCCAAGCAATAACACTGGCAACCACAACCAAACAGCCCAAGCAACATTTACCTAACCAAGAAAAAATCTAGCAACCTATGTGTATAGCAAATACACAATCAAACCAAAGAACAAAGATAAAGAAAATAGAGGAAAAATCACACCAAGCTTAATTACACAGTTCGGCCTAAGTTGACCTATGTCTAGGGAGAGGGCAACTCTCTGATCCACTATCAATGAGTCTTTACAAGAGATACAAGAAATTAGCTTCAAGAGTTCAAGATGAACAAACCCTAATTTGGACCCCTTTGTCTTCCTTCTCTCAACCCGCAAGAACTCGAAAAAAAGAAAGAAAACTTAGATGCTTCCTTCAACCTTCATGAGGTTTTACTATGATTTGAATCAATCCATGCAGTAAGTAACATGAACACAAAATTTACTGCATGATTCAAGATACATCAAGCCTTATACGAATCAACATGTACATAAACTGAAAAAACATTGATTTTAAGGCACATTCTCCAAAAAATGCATGTCATACAATACTACTAACTAAAAAAAACAAGTAATTATACAAGAATAACGCCCTGTTTGGATAAATAGCTTAATTAAGCCCTTATCATATCAATACTTATGTATAAGCTATTTCTATGCTAAGCTATTTTCATACGCTGTTGTGGATAACTTATAGAAATAAACTCAAAACGACTTATGAACATGTTATAAGATGTTTCCATAAGCTCTCAAAAACAACAGTCTCACAAGTGCTTATGTCAGTAGATAAGCACAAATTCCACATAAGTTTTGTGAGACGATTTTGTAGAACTTATAAATACAGCTTATATTAATTTTATCTTTTGCTATAAAATTAGCTTATGTAAGCTTATGCAAAAGCACTTATAATGACAAGTGTTTCTGCTATAAGCTGCAAATAAGCTGATTATCCAAACAAGCTAGTTGTTACCTTTGATTTGTGGATCCGAACAAAGCTTCTTAGCAAGTGTGCTTTTACCTGATCCACCCAAACCAGTCAAAACACGTACTAAAACACCATCCTTCCTCATTTCAATCTTCAATTGAGTTAAAGGCTCAACCATTCCCATACATTGAGGCTCTTCAGGAGCACCACACAAACCCCTAATTTGATTCCCATCAAACTGACCCAAATTTTTCATTAATATCTCTAAAATCTCTAAAATCCCATCCACCTTATGCGACAACATCTTCAAGTCAGTTTTATTCTCAACTTGAACATGAACAGATAAATGTCTCTGCAAATCCTCATCTTTCTTCTGAAGCATGGCATGGTAACGTGGAAAAGAAAGAAAGTTCCACGGTGTAAGTTTCTTGCTTTTTTCTACAAACTCTTCAATATCTCTAATGTGAGTCTCTAACCTCTCTATATCTTCGCTGGGTCGATCCAACAAATTATTGGAACCTTTCATCTTTTCTACCAAAGGAACCAAAACGTTCAAAGTTTGTATGCTGGTTTTAAGTGTGGGACCAAAATCTCGACCCTTTTTTATTGTTTGAAAAGCATATTTCAACATTTCGCCTGTTACATCTCCAAATAGATCCGCCATACCTTAAGATCAAAAGTAGTAATGTTATGTTTTGTTGTTATTGTGGAATGAATGATAAGATATGAATGTGAAGTGAAATAGGAGTAAAACTATAAGATTCATTCAATTTTTGAGCCGTGTCAACACGTTTTTCACATACAGTAGGTTTTTTTGTTGTTGTTGTTGTTGACAAAAGTAGAGAACAGAACACACGTAGTATGGTTGGTAGTTGGATTTTGGACTTTTGAAATTAGATTCACCATGGTCAACCCTTTCCCGCATTCATTTTGCGGCTATCCATTTCAAAGAGTAGAGAGTAGTACTAGTAGTACCCTGAAAATAATAAAAAAAAGGATGAACCTGACGTGAATCGAACACGCAACCTTCTGATCTGGAGTCAGACGCGCTACCATTGCGCCACAGATCCATTTGTGATAGTACTCGACACTTGCACGCTAATAAATACTACAAAAGCAAACAAATAATACTTCACATTTTTTTTTTTTTGAAGTAGTATACTTCACATTAACTAAGCTTAATAAATATCACATATAACATTGATATATTAAACGGAAAGATTACGCATATATAACATTAAATTTAGTTTTACTATTTTTTATAGACATATTAAAATATAATATATAACATTCAAATAATATTTGTATAATCCTATAAAAAAAAATGAAGTTAGGAATATAAATATATAATAAACACACAAATTGCAAAAAGAAAATAAGTATAGCATAACGATGTACGTTGTCACGAAAATCAGATGGAAACATTTTTGGTAACGTGACTGCAACCTAAAATAAAAACAATAGAGGTGTTAAATATTTGTATAACAAACCACGGTGAGATAATTTTTTAACAATTTATTTAAATTAAAATAGGTTAATTAGAGTTAGCTGGAGAAATATATATCTTTATATGTTATTAATAATAGATCTTATTAAGGAAAAATATATATTGAATATTAAAAAAAAATTAGGTGGATCAAATAAAAATAATTGGATTAGAAAAAATTCTTTGAATGTTTGATGAAAAAAAAGAAATGGAGTTAATTCAGGTAGATCAAATAAAAATAATTTGATTAGAAAAATAGATTAAATGTGTGATGAAAAAAAGAAATGGAGTTTATTTTCAGGTAAACAAAATCAGGCATTATTATTAAGAAAAAATATATCTTGGATTTGAAAATATATATATATATATCAGTGAAAGTCGTAGTTATTAGTTGGTGTAATCAAAATATATCAAATGAATTCAAATAGCTTAGTGGTACATGAACATATAATTGTGAGAGGACATGAGTTCGATGCTTGGTGAAGAAATTTTTAACATTTTTAATAATTAAATTAGGGTTAAATTAGGGTTACTTAGAGACATAACTACTTTTATATATATAATGATGATAATGATGATATTTTACTAAAGCTACTTAAAAAATTACAACAAGATACAACTGAAGCAGCAATACTACACAGCTAGAGCCACAATGACTCAGTCGGTTAATTGCATCTTCATCGCTATTAAAGTCAGGCACCCGAAGTCCACAGTGTTTAAATAGTCCACGGAATCACATCCACCTTTATGATTAAGCGTGTTGCGTTGTCCGGCACATGTATAATACTCATACGACACGTGTTGGATAACTCATACGTGTTCAAAAAAACTCAATTTTTGCTTTACTTTGACACTCTTTATATCAGTTTCCCAAAAAAATAGTTTTTTCTTTGTTTATACTCTCCTTAGACACATATAGACATGTCTAAAAGAGTTAAAGATGAGTTGAAACAACAATATTGATCAACGTGAGATTGAAAACATCACATTTTAATTACAATATTTTTATTAGCTTTTTTGATGGTAGATAGATAATTAAATGTAAAATATTATCGTATATTATTTTAAAACTTTTTTACGAAATAACTTCCTCAACTTAAATTTATATGTATATATTTTTATTCTCAATTTATATATTTTATAAATATGTAGCAATGTTGATGTCCTGTATATTTTACATTAGCAGTATCGATGTATCTGTATCATGTCAGGTATCCGTATCAAAATGCTTTATAGGTCCACATACCAAACTAACAAATTAATTTCTTCATTCATTTTGCTTGTCTATTACATTCATTCATGGTTTAATTTATAACATAGGTTAATTCTAACAAAATAATCAATGATTCATCTAATTAAACTCTTCTAGACCCTCCTGAAAATATGAATCATCACCTAAAATAACTAATGTAATTTGGATTATTTTATTCTCTAAGACCTATATTGATTTATTACAATAATAAAATGCAAACTTAAGACCAGAGAAAAAATGCAAACTTACAAAAGCAAATCACTTTACTTTCTTCTCATTCTCATTTGGTATATGCTTTTGATTTTTTCTAGTGGCCTTCTCATCTATAATCTCATAAATTCTCTTGTATTTCTCCCTCCACCACACCCTTTTTACTTTTCTTCTTTCTTTGTTTTCTATTATTTTTTCTTTTATTTTGTGTTTGGTTTCCATTTAAGGAGAAATTCATCCAATATCTTTTGACCTTGTCCTTGTTTCTTAAATAAGTTACGGGAAGTGTCATACCAGCCAATATACCTATACAACAAAATAAAATCTAATATCCAATCAATAAAGAGGGAAAAAAAAATACCAAAAAAAAAATAAAGAGGGAAAAAATAGATTATTAAAATATTTAATTTGTATAAACAGATGATGTAAAACTTTTTTACATATGCATCCAATCAAATTGTGTTATAAAACTAATTATAAAAGTGGCATTAGAATGTGATTTAATTGAATGCATGTGAAGAAAAAAAACTACTCCATCTGTTCCATAATATAAGCAAAAATTTTTTTTTACACTTATTAAGAAAAATAAAATGTGATAGTTTGAAGTATGAATTTTTGTGTTTTTCTTGAAATAAGTTTGATTGGAAGATGTAAAAAAAAATTTGATTGGTTGTTGATTATGGGGAAAAGAAGAGAGAGAGTAAATTTTATGATAATAAGTAAAAGTAAACCTTAGAAATGGTAAAAGTTGGTTTTTTTTTCTTATAATTTAGGACAAGAAAAAGTAGTTTTTTTTTGCTTATAATATGGGATGGAAGGAGTATATCATCAATGCGTGGTAAATACTCTCGTTATTAGAAGATGATTAATTAAACCAAACACAGGAATTAACCAATGTTATAAATTAAACTAATTAAAATACCTATATAAATGAATGTTAGGAAGTCCATGCAATTTCCTGCATAAGAGATTGCCAACAGCCCAGCCACAACTCCCACAAACACAGGCCAATTTTCCTTTCTGCTCACAATGAAAAACCAGTTTATTGATTTTTGAATCCATCCTCGAACTGTCTTTGCCATTCTCACAGCTGTTTCTTCCTTCAATTCCAACCTCAACAAGTTTGATGGTTCCCTAAAAAATTTCATACAATTTTTTTTCCACACAATTAAAAAAAGATATACAGGCATATGGATTAGCTACTATATGTAGTAGTTACATTTCAGAATGAAAGCGTGTCTAATATCCAATACTAATGCGACGTTGATATGTTGTTTACTATTAGGGTTTATATATATTGTCCGACGTCCTTATCTTGTGTCAGTAACGTAGATGCTATGTATATAATGGGACAAACAAAGTATTTTGCATTAGAAGAAAGAAGCAGAGGAAGAGAAGGTACTGACTTGCCCAAACGTATAAGCATATTGGAATAGAAGTACATTGAAGCAACAACAAATATGGTGAGCCATGAGATGAGAGTGAGGAAGTTAAATTGATAAATTTCCATCAACACCCATGTTACTGTTGCCTCAACTATAATCATTGTACTTAGTTTCTTCCTCCTCCATAGTACTATGTCATTCATTATGCCATTGCCACTATCTGTGCCACAAAATTAATCCAAGTAATTAATTTATCTAAAAATGATAAATGAGCTATTGTTGCATACAAAGCTTAATCAAATGAGTACATACGACTAATGATTCTTTGCTGATTCTGTCCTATCCACCAATCAGGACGACTATCTCCATTCAAGTTAATTATCTGTCGTTGTTCAAATGGGAAACTTTGATGCATTGTTAGTTCATGGGGAACATGCGTCGCGAAATAGGGATGTTCGATATAATCATACATCATTTGACCGTTTAAACATTCCTTCATATTTTGCCACATCTCAAAAGGCTGCCGACAGAGTAATCCAGCAACGAACTGAAGCACCCATGGCAAACCCCTACAACCTTTCACTATCTGTGAATAGAAGCGAAATCGGTAACTAACAAGTATGCAATTGTATACTGGCTAGGAGATATTATGATTGACTTATTTGAGCTTATGAAAACAACTTATGACATCCATAAGCTCTCTAGGATATCTTATGAAAACAACTTACAGCAATTATATGAAAACAATTTGTTTATATTCCATACTAGAAGATTTAACATAACAAAGAAACATAAATTTCTGTCTAAATTATATGATAAATTAGTTGGATTGAAGAGAAAGCACCTCATGGACAAGATCTATATCAGGCATGTATGAGCTGCTGTGATTCAATTGAGCAAAGTGAAGAAAAAGGGACACTGCATGATCATGTTGGAGTGGATACAACTCGCATGGGGCGCCAAATCTTGTAAATGCATCCGCTCTTGAAGTCACCAAAATCTTACAATCTACTGAATCTTGCATTTGGAATTGTAACATCTCAACAAGGCTTTCAACTAGGCTTTCTGAGCCAGGCCAAACATTATCCAAGACTAATAATACTGGATTTCTTCCAACTAGCCTCAACAGAAATCCCAGTCGATTAATTGCATCTTCATCATTATGAAACTCAGGCACCCGAAGTCCACAGTGTTCAAATAGTGTCTGTACAATGTTCTTCAAGTTGGGAGTTGCTGAGATGGTAATAAAGAAGATGTTTCCACCGAACTTGCCTAGTCAAAACAAAATAGCTTTCTAAATCAAAAACTGAATACAATGAAATTGTTCGGTAGTGAAAAGTCTTACAAGATGAAAAATTTAGACTTGTTATAGCTAATTTTTATTATACTATAGTTTTATCAAATAGAGAGATATACGATATAGATTAAATTGTTTATCAAACATTTTTTATATTAGTGACAAAAATAATTATTTTTTAGTGCTATAGAAGTTATTTGTAATTTAAATTAATGACAATATGTTTTAATTTTTTTGCGGTTTTTCTTTTATTATAGTCTATTTTTAAAAAGTTCACATGACCTCTAAGAAGTTGGCGACAACCGTGTCCACCATATTCAAATATTTTCAAGAATAGAAATGAGGAATTTATGCCGGATGAAATTTTCTTCACTATAAAGATGGTAGATATTTTGTCCTGGGAAGAAAAAATTTTCTTTCCTTGAATACTATGTTTATTATTTTAGGTGAAATAGGGAAGAAAAAAGTTGATGAGAGAGAAGTTAAAGTGAAAGACAAAAAAAAATTGTTAAGTAGTCTAATAGCTTTATGATAGACAAGTGAAATGATTGGTGTTCCAATCTCGACCTTTTATATATATATAATGCAACTGCGATCGGGAGGGGGCTGGAACCACTTGATGCCAAAACTGACCCCCGAACCAGATTAAACTGGTGTGGTGAATACAAAAAAAAAAAAAAAAAAATTACACATAAAGACCAAATTTCTCTTGCTTTATTCAGAGAAGTTGTAGAGAGATTACATTTTGTGGGTCCTGTGGCCGTGGTATTTTAGTTTCTTGACTGAACTGTGAAGAAGGTGGAAAGAAACGTGTTCTATTCTTTTTTGTTCCAATCCTAACCCTTTTGTTGTTGATAATTGATTTCATCTCTCTCTGTTGCATCGCAAACAAATGTACTGTAGTGTGTTGTACCGTGCTGTTGTACTAGTACTAATATTGTGCAGCAATTTTGGGAGATGGGGACTGGGGAGACACGTTTTGGGGTCTCATTGGAGGAGCTGTCCCTACACGGATTCTTGTGTTGTTTGTTGTGTTGTCTTATTCACACGCGTTTTGGAGTCAAGGTTCTTCTTGAGGACAAGGTTAAGTGAACACTTTTTTTTTTATAATAAGATTAAGTGAACACTTAAGTGGGATTAGATTATGACTAGTATGATATAGTAATATTTAACTATTTACATTTTATTAATTAGTTGGACTTATGTATAGATTAAAGATCAGATTGTTGTATAAACAATTTATTTGGATGTTATAGCACAAATGTTTATTATGATAAGTACTTAATAAATTATTTTTATACAAAGATAAAATAAAGTTAAATAGTTTTTATATATATGTTATGAGCAATTTTCATAAGTTACTCCATCTAGTCTCATATATAAGAAAAAATTGACTTTTTAGATTCATTATAGAATTGATGTATCTAGACAATAATATAGTCTAAATACATAAATTCTACAATGAATCTATAAAGTGAAAATGTTTCTTATATATGAGACTATAGGGAGTATACAGTAGAACTTATGAAAATAAGCTAAATTTTTTTATAAAAATTATCATAGATTCTGACAAACAGTTTCACTAGAGTTGAAGAGTATCTAGACATCAAGGACAAAATAGGTTTCGCCTCCATACTAATAAAAAAGGAAAAAAGAAATATACAAAACTGGAGGACATAAACCTAACCTTGTGAGTTCGAGGATAATGGAACATAACAATCAACTTCAAGTTAATCCTAACAGATAAAAAGGAGTTCTAAAATGTAAGGTGAATAAACCGATTGTCAACACGGAAGCGATCCATGTACTAACTACTCCCTGCGGCAACTAGCAAGCAATGATTGATTTTTCAAGCTAACAGTCCAAAATCAATTAATGACACAGTTGAGGCAACTCTCAATCTTTGACGAATCAAGTATTGTTGAAAATCCTAAGTAACTCAGAACCAATCGAAAGCCAGATAGAGTGATGGTCAATCGACGGCCTGAGCACGTACTACAAGCATAAGAATCACCAAAAAACAAGAGAACTCATTAGCATGAGGAACCGAACCAAAAAACAAGAGAACTCATCAGCACGAGGAACCGACTACTACTGTTAATACGGAGTATCTACGCACTAGTCCTTTCGAGCAATATTAGGTCGAACACGTCTTGATGAATCTAGATCGTGGTGGAAAACTTATCACAAAACAACTCACATAGATCAGCAACCCAAACTAGTTTTCCAGGCAATAGGTTGCATATGCATCGCCTACCAAACAACCACCTCCATCGGCGGCATCACATCATAACTCATACTGCCAGCCGAACAAACACCAAGGGCAGTGTTGCGGTGGCGCATAACAGAACCAGATTGGAAAGGATCGGGTCTTAAAAATAAAAAACAATGCACCCTGTTGACGCGTGGAGGAAACCAAAACAACCACTGCTGCGGCGGTGCCGGAGCCGACGGAGCTTGAACAACCCCACATCAAGGGGCGTGGGTGGTACGGTCACTAGTAGATAAACAATCTAAACATAAAAATAATAATTAATAATAATAATAATAATAATAATATTAATAATTTAATAAAAGAAGGAAACAATGAGTAAGTTGGTACCTCTGATTTGTGAATCCCAACAAAGCTTCTTAGCAAGATTGTTTTTACCTGATCCACCCAAACCATGCAATACATGTACAGAAACACCATCCTTAATCAATTCAACCTTCAAATTATTTAAAGGATCCTCCATTGCCACAAATTCACCAGGAACACCCCACAAACCCCCAATTTGATTAGCACTTAAACCCTCCTTTCTCATAATAATCTCAAAAATTCCATTAACCTTAGCCAACATTTCCATCACATCCCTTCTATTCTCAACTTGCAAGTTAACAGCTAGATATCTCAGAAGTTCTTCATCTTTCTTCTTAAGCTTTGTAAAGAGACTCAATTGGAGAAATCTCGTTGTTTTGTATTGATTCACAGGAAGGTATATATACAACAAAGTCTGTGAGTTGCTTCCTATAATTACTAGCTAAACTTATGCTAACAATTAATACATACAGCTAATTACAATTAAACTGTGATACTGTCATACTAATATGTATAGTTGACCAAATATTCTAAATCAAAATGCCATCACAAAATTGATTACTGAAGATACACTCAATACCCCCCCTCAAGTTGGAGCGTGCAAATCGTGAATGCCCAACTTGCGAAGAAAGTAATCAAATTGCTTCTTTCCCAAGGATTTAGTGAAAATGTCTGCAAGTTGTGTGTGAGAAGACACATACTGGGTGGTGATGTTACCACTCATAACTTCGTCACGTACAAAGTGACAGTCAATTTCAATGTGCTTAGTACGCTCATGAAAAACTGGATTAGCAGCTATATGAAGAGCTGCTTGGCTGTCACAATATAATTTCATAGGAAGTGCATGAGCAACACCAAGACTTAGTAACAAAGCTTTCAACCATTTCAATTCACATATAGCAGCAGCCATGGAACGGTATTCGGCTTCAGCGGATGAGCGAGACACAGTATGTTGTTTCTTAGTTTTCCAAGAAATGGGAGAATGGCCAAGAAGCACAAACCAACCAGTGAGAGATCTCCTAGTTAACGGGCAGCCAGCCCAATCAGAATCACACCATGCAGAAAGTTGCAGATCACAGTCAGCACGAAGAAGGATACCTTGCCCCGGATTACCTTTCAGATACCGCACAACACGCAGAGCTGCATCCCAATGTTCTTGTCGTGGACAATGCATAAATTGAGCAAGAATGTGTACACAATATGAGAGTTCGGGACGAGTGACAGATAGATAAATAAGACGACCAACCAAACGACGATATCGCTCCGGATCAGAGATAGGAGGTCCATTGGCCAAGGGAAGCTGGTGATTTTGCTCTAGAGGGAATCCAACAGGTTTGGCCCCTAACAGTCCCGCTTCGGAGATAATATCAAGTGCATACTTTCGTTGACATAAAAATAAACCTGTCGGACTACGTGCCACTTCGATCCCTAAAAAATATTTCAGTGTGCCTAAATCTTTCATATGAAAGCAAGTATTCAAATATTGCTTGAAAGTTTGTATGGCAGTGTTGTTGTTTCCAGAAATAATAAGGTCATCCACATAAATTAAAACATTGACCTGTATAGATCCTTTATGCAATGTGAATAAGGAGTAATCAGCGTAGGATTGCTCAAAACCATATCGCTTTAGTGCGCCAGCAAGTTTAGAGAACCAACATCTAGGTGCTTGCCGTAAGCCATATAAAGACTTACGAAGACGACATACATGACCAGAAGTAGGAGGATGGAAGCCGGGAGGTGGCTTCATATACACTTCCTCCGCAAGATCTCCATGCAAGAAGGCATTATGCACGTCCATTTGATGCAACTCCCATTGTTTTGCTACAGCAACGGCCAAGAATACTCGAACAGTTACCATTTTCGCGACAGGTGCAAATGTCTCATTGTAATCAAGTCCTTCTGTCTGATTGTTACCCAAAATCACAAGTCTAGCTTTGTATCGCTCCACGGATCCATCAGAATGATACTTGATTTTATAAACCCACTTGCATCCTATAGCTTTCTTGCCCGGTGGAAGTGTCTCCAAAATCCAAGTGCCATTATTGTCCAAGGCTTGGATCTCTTCTTGCATAGCCCGACGCCACCTTTCATCTTTCACTGCTTGAGCAAATGTTTGAGGTTCCATGTTTGTTGTTACAGCTGCTAAAAATTGTCTATGTTTCACAGAAAAATTAGCACAATTTACATAATCGGCTATTGGATATTGCGTACCTGAGGCATGAGAAAGGATGGATGAGCTTTGAGAGGGACTCGACTTACAAACTGTGTTTGCCACATAACCTTGCAGACGCGTAGATGGAAATTTTATGCGGTGGCCTTTTCCCAAGCATTCACTCGATGAGGTATCATTGGAACCCCCCCTTACATGTACATTTACTGCATCCGACTCAACTGCAAATGCATCAACAGCTTCCATTCTCTCCGTTTCAACATTAGCGTCATCCTTATCTACACTAACTTGATCAGACTGTTCAGACCCGACAATTTCATCTCTAACTGCCACGGGAATATCATTGTTAGGAGATTCGTGCAATTGATCAATAGTGGTGCCACTTTGACCATTGGTGTCTTCCTCTAACATAGAAATTGCATCGATTGTCGGTGAAGCAAAAACCTGCTCTTCCGAGCTAGTGGCTTGATATGGAAATTCATCCTCATTGAACACAACATTCCGGGATACTACAAAAACTCCTAACTCCATGTCATACATTCTCCATCCCTTCTTCCCATAAGGGTATCCCACAAAAATGCATTTCCTGCTGCGAGTAGCAAATTTGTCACCTTTGTGATTTTGATTGTGTACGTAACAAAGGCATCCAAACACCCTTATGTGTTCAAGTGAAGGTTGCTTACCATGAAGAATTTCATAAGGCGTTTTTCCATGTAGAACAAGTGACGGTGTGCGATTGATTAAATATCCTGCAGTTAAAATACATTCTCCCCAAAATTCAATGGGTAGGTTAGCTTGAAAACGCAGTGCGCGAGCTACATTCAGTATATGTCGATGTTTCCTTTCCACCCGTCCATTTTGTTGAGGGGTTCCTGGACAAGATGTTTCATGAAAAATACCAAGTTCTTGGAAATATGAGCCCAAACACGTAAATTCGGTGCCGTTATCACTACGCACAATTTTCACTTTCTTATTAAATTGTCGTTCTACCATAGTTATGAAATTTCGTAAATTTATAGTTACTTCCTTTTTATTGGTTAAGAGATAAAGCCATACTGCTCTTGAGCAATCATCAACAATAGTTAAAAAATATCGTGCACCGCAATGCGATGAGATTCGATAAGGCCCCCACAAGTCGCAATGAATCAATTGAAAAACTTCAGAACTTTTATTATTACTCAAAGGAAAACTTTCTCGTGTTTGTTTTGCTCTAAGGCAAACATCACAAGTTTGGTTACATAGGCTACTACTTCTACCAAAATTTATGTTTGGAATAAGCTCTACAACCTTAGACGACGGATGTCCCAACCTCTTGTGCCATAAGTCAAAAGACCTTGATCCTCCAGCTTGCATCACTGCTGCAGCACCCACAGTTTGAAAGTAGTAGAGCCCTTCTCTTTGTTCACCCACTCCAATCAGCATCCTCGACATGGGGTCCTGTACAACGCAAAATTTCTCAGTAAATTGAACAACAAGATTAGTATTATCAAGCAACTGAGATACTGATATTAAGTTGAAATGCAAATTAGGCACATAGAGCACATTCGTCAGACTTAATGAGTCACAAAGTGCCACCGTTCCTTCTTTTGTAGCAACCATGTGTTTTCCGTTTGGAAGACTCACAGGACAAGGTTTGACATCTTGTATTTTAGATAGACAATTCAACTGTCCAGTCATGTGATGGGTGGCTCCTGTATCTATTATCCACTGTATTGACAAATGCTTACCAGAGAGTTTTTCAGTAGCTCCAACCTTAAAGTTGTTCACAAGATTCAAAAGTACTTCCCACTGCTCATTAGTGAGATTATTGATATTTTCAGCATTGTTAGTACTTGTTGCTTGCATCACATTAGCTTTAATTGTACCTCCACGTCCTCTGCCTCCTGAGGCTTTCCATCCTTTCCCTCGCTTGGGTCCTTGTCCATCATTGCGAGATCGCTCTCCCCACCATTCAGGATAGCCTATAAGCTCGAAACAATTATTCGGGTCATGTCCTGGACGGTTGCAATGAGTACACGCCATGTTTTTGTCTACTCCTTCAAATTTTTCACGAGTTCTGTTTCCAACCTGAACTGCAAAACTCATTACCTCGCGGGTCTCTTCTTTTCGACGAGTTATGGTACGCAGTCGTTCTTCCTGCACTAGGACAGAGTAAACTCTGTTAAGTGGTGGTAAGGGATCTTGAGTGAGCAAATTTGATCTCACTGTACCATAAGTGGTGTCATCAAGTCCCATAAGAAACTGATGCACCCTTTCTTCTTCACGTTTCTTTTCCAGAACAGATCCTATATTACAAGTGCACAATCCACACTTGCAAGATGGTATTTGTTCGTAATTTGCCAATTCCTCCCAAATCTTCTTCAGTTTACCAAAATAGGTCACGATGGTTGATCCCTTTTGCTTGCAATCTGCAAGTTCTGCCTTCAATTGCTGGATACGCGGACCGTTGACCACCGAGAATCTCTCTTTGATGTCGTTCCATAGTTCTGACGCTACCTCCATGTGCGACATAGTGGAACGCAGTGATGGTTCAATGGTATTCATTATCCATGATACCAACAATGAATTGTTGGTCCACCAATCTTCAAGATCTGGTGACCCTTCTTCTGGTTTCTGGATTGTTTCATCAACAAAGCCAAATTTCTTTCTGGCTCTCAACGCAGTTCTAAGTGAACGCGCCCATTCATCATAATTTTCACCTTTCAGTTGGACTTGTGTCACAACAAGTCCAGGATTATCGTTTGGGGTTATGTCGTAGGGAGAGATGGTTTTTCTTGTCCTCCCTCCATCGACAATTTCCCTTTTCTTGTCGCCGTCATCGACGGTTTCCTTCTTGTTGATGTCTGCGTTATGGACTTCTTCAGCCATGAATACAAGACAGCGAGACACAACAATAATTTAGACCAGGAATTGCTCTGGTACCATAAAGAGACTCAATTGGAGAAATCTCGTTGTTTTGTATTGATTCACAGGAAGGTATATATACAACAAAGTCTGTGAGTTGCTTCCTATAATTACTAGCTAAACTTATGCTAACAATTAATACATACAGCTAATTACAATTAAACTGTGATACTGTCATACTAATATGTATAGTTGACCAAATATTCTAAATCAAAATGCCATCACAAAATTGATTACTGAAGATACACTCAATACTTTGTTTGGTAATGTGAATAACAAAGAAATTTCCATCTAGCAAGCTTCTTGCTTTTTCTTACAAGCTCTTTACCTTCTCTCATATGTTTCTCTAACCTCTCTATCTCTTCTCTTGATCGACCAAACAAATGATTGTAATCGTTGATCTTTTTAACCAAAGGACTCAATTCGTTCAAAGTTTCTTCGTTCTTCTCAAGAGTTGGAACAAATTGTCGACCATTATGTATTGTTTGGATAGTATATTTCGTTATCTCCCCCATCGCAGCTCCAACAGCACCTCCAATCAATAGATCCGCCATAACTGTTATGCAACTCTTGCGTGTGTGTGCTTTTGAGGATGACAACAATAGTAGTACTGTTCTCTGTTGTTGATAATGTGGATTGAATCAAATGTTTTCTAACTCAACTAAAACTGTGAACAGAGTTATTTATAGCAAACAAGTTTTTTTTGTTTAGTTTGGTTTTTTGAAAACACGTGTATATCATTATTAATTAATTATTATTAGGGTTAGTTGGGAGTTTCTTGGTAGTTTCCACTTTCCATTGCTTTTAAGCAGTGGTAGAGGTTGCACATGGATGGATTTCGATCCTTTCCTAAACAAAATCTCATGTTTGTCGCATTGTAACAATCTTTCCCAGACAAGGGAATCGTCCGCTCCCGTCCGTGCCGTTTCAAGCGAGAGTCCAAACGGGGTAGTAGACTAAGAACACAAGTTAACATTTTTCTTTTTTTTCTTTTTCTTCACTTTTCATGATAAACTACTATTCTACTAAGAAAATAAGGGATGCCATGATAGCAAAAATTGGAAAAATCTAAATAGACCTGGATGAGATAACCTTGGTTAGAGACATTCTTGTGTGGTTGGGGTTTTTTGGACATTTTTTTGTCAACACACTCAAAAAAACATCTCATTTAAAAATTTTAATTTGTTTCTTTTTGTATTTCTAACCAAAAGATGTGTGCAAATCTTCCGAAGTAAGAACTATTCCCTTGCTATCCAATAAAATTAAAAAAATGTGTATTTTCTTAATATTACCTTTGACCCTAAATATAAAAGAAAAATAAAAAAAATTTAAGTTCATTGAACAACTGGTGTATTTGATCTATATTATAAGTCAAATACATTAATTATTCAACGAACTTAAAAAAATAATTTATTTATTATATTTAGAACTAGATAGACTCTAACATCTTAATGCCAAACTAACAGAAATGTTATTCCAACATCACACTTCCAACATTTCTACAACATCAATGAGTATATTTGTCATTTTGCTCATTTAATTATTAAAATATAACAACTGAAAATGTCACATGTTGTATATTTGATGAAGAAAATGACCAAAATATCCCTTAATGTTGTAGAAATGTTGGAGGTGTGATATTGGAATAACATTTCTCAATAACGAATACTACGTACTTTACTTTACTTTAGATAAACACAAGTCACAAACAAGTTTACATTGAACTGCTACTTCTTCACTCAAATTAATCTAATACTCCGTATTCTACTAAAGCTACTTAAAAAATTACAACCAGATACAACAGAAGCATTACAACACAGCCCACAATGACTCCAACAAGCTTTTTTATCTTAATCTGCAGTGCATCATTTTTCTTCGTCTGAGCATTCAACTCAATTATCTCCTGCCTTTTTCTTTGTTCAAAACGGTTCCGCTTTGCTTTGATGGATTGCTTGGAGATCCTGCATCGCGACATTATTGCTAATAGACTTAAGAATGGTTCGACTCCTATATTCCTTCATATTTTGCCACATCACAAAAGGCTGCTGACGGAGTGATCCAGCCATGACCTGAAGCACCAACGGCGAACCTTCGCAACCTTTCACTATTTGTTCATAGAAGTGAAATAAGTGAGTAACATCAAAGGCTTAGGTATCTAACTAGTATACAATTGAGAGAGCTTATGGAAACAACTTATATGACATGTTCATAATCTCTCTGTGATATCTTGTGAAAACAACTTACATCGATTATATAAAAACAATTTGACTTTATTTTACCTTTTGCGATAAAAATAACTTAAACATCATCACTTATATGGTAACCGTTTATTATATACTATGTAAGAAGGATCAAATAGAAGCTCATAGCAATAGGCACAAAACGAGCTCAATTTCATTAACTCACAAAACTGATTTGATACAAAAGAGTAACATCCTATATATAGGACTCTAGAATTAGAATCAAACTAACTAAATAAGTTACAAACATGAAACGAATTCTCTAACATAATTGAGATAAGCAAGTTAGGTAGTTATCAACTAACAACTAGTTTGTTGAATAACTTGTATCACAAGTAATGAGCTAAAGCTTCTCATCTTTACATTTGACAATATAAGAGCTTAATTAAGTTGTTTATGAAAACAAAAATCTAGTCAGTTGACAGCTTTGAAACCAATCAGGTTGTTTTTATTCATGAATAAAATTGTTTAGATCCCATATATAGTAGAAGATTTAACATACCAAGAAACATAAATTTCTGTCTATAAATTAGGTGATAAATTTAGTTGGATTGAAGAGAAAGCACCTCATGGACAACCTTTTTATCAAGCACCTCATATATATTTCAACATCTTGAACAGCACCTCCACTCAATAGATCCGCCATAACTATTATGCAATGCAACTCTTGAACTGTTAATGTTCTGTTTTGTTTTGTTGTTCTGTTATAGTAACATTCAACTAAAAAGAAAATGTATCAGGTCAACTCAAACTAAGATCAGTAGTAATAGAAAAAATATATTTCATTGACTAGTGATTCTTTCTTCCTCTTGATGCTATAATAATTTATTGTCCTTAAGATTTCAGAATCTTGAGATTTGAATCATTTGATCACTTCTATGTTCTAGTAGACAAAAAGTGAAAAATTGCAAAATATTAATATGAACCTGACGTGAATCGAACACGCAACCTTCTGATCTGGAGTCAGACGCGCTACCATTGCGCCACAGATCCATTTGTGATAATGTTTGACACTCGCATGTATACGTTACTTATTTCATTACCAAAACAGTAAAAGAAATAACTGTAATATTTTATCTGTTCAACGATAACAATTGTGCAATTTATTATTTGTGTTAACAAATCACAAAGAAGCATAAATTAACAATGACTCCACGGAGCTTTTTTATCCTAATCTGCAGTGCATCGTTTTGCTTCACCCAAGCATTCAAGTCAATTATCTGCCTTTTTCTTTGTTTCACTTTTTTCTTTATTTGAAAGGTCCTTTTTCTTAGTTCAAATGGTTCCCTTATGCTTTGATGGATTGCTAGTTCTCCGTAGAGATCATGCGACACAACATTGAGGTTATTGAAGTACATGTCTGTTTATGTTGCTATTTTACCGTAACATGTTTAGCGATAGAATATTTGTATTTTAGAGACATATTTCATTTGTTGGTATTTAATTTTTTTAGTAATGACTATATATATAGAAATTGTGTTTTTTCATTTATTTAAAAGTTGTTTGTTCCAAAATATATTCTCATAAGATACATATTCTTAACTTTGTAAAAAAAAAACACATATTCTTAATATGATCAAATCTACTTTAAATATAATAAAATTGATTATCAAATTTATTAATTTGTTCTTATCTATTTTATTAACATGCCAAATTTGACATCCTTCATTCTAATTTTACTTTTTTAATAAGATATGCATAAAAATAGGAACAAAATAAAAAACGAGTCCGTCTATAAAAATAAGAACAAAACAAAAAAACAAATAAAAAGATTATAGGAGGTTGGTAAAAAAATAATAATATAAAAAACAGAAACAATAAAAATATTATATAAAGTTTAGTCGATACAAAAAGATTATAGAAAGAATAAGACAAATACACATAAAAATAGGAAGATATAAACATAACAATTTTACTACCAAGTTTACTAATTTGTCCGTATCAATTTTAATAATATTTCAAATTTTCTACCTTATAATAATAATAATATAATAAATTTAATTACTATCAGATTTGCTAAATTTCCGTAAATATTTCTAATCAAATTTCTCATTTAATGGTCCTAATTGTCTTTTTATTCCACTAAACATGCAAACACATTATCCTTATTTGAATTTTCATCAATGAGACAAGAATCTATGAATAAAAATACGAACAAAACATAAACAGTGAAAAGACTATGGAAAGTTTAGTCAATAAAATTATAGAAAAAAATCATAAACAATAAAAAGATTATAGAATGTTTAGTCAACAAATAATAGGCCAAATTACACAAATAGTCCTTTATCTTAATTTTGGCTAACAATTTCGTCCTTTATTTTTTATTTTTCCATTTCAGTCATTTAACTTAACTTTAAATAACAATTTCGTCCTTTATCTTTTTTTTCTTCCCATTTCAGTCATTTAACTTAATTTTAGGTAATGGTTTCAGGCTTTTAAACAAAATCTATTTACCAACCGACAAAAAAAAACAAAACAAGGAGGAATAAACAATTGATATCATACTACCGTAAATATTATCCGAATAAAATTTCTCATTTAAGGGTCATAACTGTATTTTTGTTCCACTAAACATACAAAAATGTTATCATGATTTGAATTTTAATAAATGAGACAAAAATATAAGCATAAAAATAATAACAAAACATAAACAATAAAATTATTATAGAGAGTATAGTCAATATAAAAATTATAGAAAAAATCCGAAACAATAAAAAAATTATAGAAAGTTTATTTAATAAATATTACAGAGAGTTTAGTCAATAAAAAATAATCACAAAAAACAGAAACAATAAAAGATTATAGAAAGTTTGGTCAATAAAGAAATTATAGAAAGAATAAGATGAATACGCATAAAAATGTGAATATATCCATACAAATAGGAAAAAATAAAAATTATAGAAAGTTTAACATGCAAAATAGGAGACATGAAAAATTTATGCATAAAAATAGAAACAATAAAAAAAATTATAGAGCGTGTAGTCAATAAAACATTATAAAAAAACATAAATAATAAATAGATTATACCTAGTTTAGTAAATAAAAACAAATTATACAATAAATATAGTAAGGGGTTCTACTATGTTATCAAAATAAAAATAAAATAAAAATAGAAATAGGGTTTTACACTAAACAAAAAAAAAAGAAGATTTGGAAAACTTATAAGAAGCTTTTTCTCTATCTTATTTTCCCTTTTTTCTCTGACGCGTTCACCATTCTTCAAGTTTCATCCTTATCGACGGGTAGACTCTCTTCCCTTCATATTATTCTCTTTTTCGATTCAATGCTAGTTTTATGTAATCACTTTCTCTTTTTCATGAACAATGCATTAC
This sequence comes from Trifolium subterraneum, assembly GCA_951799995.1. Classification (NCBI taxonomy): domain Eukaryota; kingdom Viridiplantae; phylum Streptophyta; class Magnoliopsida; order Fabales; family Fabaceae; genus Trifolium; species Trifolium subterraneum. Next base: position 5,529,832 of record OX637467.1, read on the forward strand.
AATTGTATATTCTCATGCTATTAATCATACTTGTTTGGTATGTAAAATCAGCTACTGAATCCATTATCCTTATATCAATGTTTTTAGTTGTAGTCAATTCCTCATGAAAAGTGAAAATTAGGGTTAGGGAAAATTTTAAGTGTTTTTCAACACTTTTTTGGTATGCCTAAAAATTAATTAGATGTGAATGTGACAATGTGTCATCATATTGGGTTAAGTTTTTCTTTAAATTTTCAAATACTCAAATTGGGCTATTAAAAGATAGCTTAGTGGGGAGGCTTTGACTACGGAGTGTGCACCTGTCAAGGTCTCAAGTTCGAATCATGTGCCAATTTTTGGGTTGGACTAGTACATATAGAGTAAAACTCTGGCTTCAATTGGGCCCCTAATAGTGGACGGTGGAATTGGTCTCTGACTGAATTAGTCTGGATATCGAGTTATCAAAATAAAAGTAAAAAATTTATCTCATGGAGGAGTAATAGTTCAATATAATCTCAGTAGGCAAAGAAACAAGGAGATATTCATGGCACTCTAGTGGGTTTAGAGGGTAATGGAAGAATTTATTGAAGGAGTGATGTTATGTAATCTTCTATTTAGTGGGTTTACTGTGGCAAATCATGTATGCAGAGTGTGTCTTACTTCTTAATTCTCAATTTATCTATTTTATTAGTTTTTAGTACCTTTAAGGTATGAGTTCAATATGAAAAAATCATTGTTATTGTACTTAGAACTTAATTATGTCTTAGATTGAGGACCATTTGCATCAACTTAACCAATTGTCACCGTTTCACTTTGTGATAATGTACTTGTCATTTTGTGAAGAGTTAAAGGGTGTGTGGGTAGAGAACATACTCAATTGCATGGTAATGAACATAAATCTCAGGGGGTAACATTATGATATGATGAATGAATTACACATGCTCCTATTTATACTTGTTAAGAATCCCACAATGGCTGAATATGAATTTAAAAGTAGAGACAATTCTCACCTTACAAGCCGGTTTTGTAAGGTTGAGGTAGGCCCAACCGAAAAAATTCTAGGAACACTAATACTAGTATAAGTTGTATTATGTCTGTAACCCCTGATAACTTCCTTTGTCCTAAGTCCTAACTAATGGCGAGCTGTGTGATTCTCAACACATTTCACTATGTTACATTTGTAAAACTTCTAGAGTCTGGGAGGGGTTGGAGGGGAGGGCTAGGTCTATATTTTAAAATATTTTCGAAGAACAACATGATAAATGATTATATAATACTTAAATCACATTTAATTGATTTTAAAAAACATTTTATAGTGTCCGTGATTTAAAAGAGAAAAGAAAGCCCTCCCCTTCAAACATACCTAATCTACACAATCTTTTTGGTAAGTAATCTACAACATTTTTTTATTGTTAAAACAAGTTGGTTCAATCCTAAGTGCAAACTGAAAAAAGACCAAAAGTTTATTTCTTGTTGTGTTGAGGACTGTGTGTCTGTGCGCATTTTTTTATTGTTGCTTGAGTTGGTTCTTATTATTCTTATTAGCACATTTTCTTTGCAAAACATCAACTTCCTATTTTAGCTACTGTTAAACGTTAATGACAGCAGTGAACTTGGCCAATTACATTTCCTTAGAAAAAGCTTGAAGCAATTGAAATGCCATTGGGATATATATATATATATATATCTAGAAAAACATTTAAAATACAGTTCAGTGTTATGTCTGATTCTTAATCTTATATCTTATTAGTTGGAAATTTGAATATAAGTTAGATATTATTCTATTATATGATATTGACATAATTGATAATTAGTGTGAAATATTTACTATTTTTTGTTCATTGCAGCTTATGGCTAGCAAAGAAAGCCTTCTGGGGAATTTGGGCAATTATGAAATTCCACAAAAAGCAAAGTGGGATCCAATTAGGACCAAAATGTTACTTAATATTTGTATGGATGAGATTAGTAAAACTAGAAAACCAGGAATTGCATTTAAGAATAAGAAGTGGGAAGAAATACGGTTAGAATTTAACAAGCGTTCTAAAAGAAACCATACCCAAAAGCAATTGAAGAATAGAATGGATAGTTTGAGGGCTGATTGGACTATATGGAAACAATTGACCGGCAATGAAACACATCTGAGATGGAACCAACACACAGGCGCTATTGAAGCTGATTTGGAATGGTGGGATGCTAAGATAAGAGTGAGTTTTCTAAATATTTTAGTTATTTTGTTATTTGAAAGTTAAGTGCAAAACATCATTTGTATAAATCCTTTTTTAACGGTTATGTAGGAGAATGCAAAATATGCAAAATTTCGATATCAAGGATTAGAGTTTCGTGATGAGTTGGAACTCATATTTGGGGATGCAGTGACAAGTCAAAATGCAGAGATACGGACTTTGGGATTGTCAATTGAATCTAGTGGCAAAAATATTGATTCGAATATGCCACAAGAAGTTATTGAATCTAGTGGCAAAGACATCGATTCAAATGTGCCACAAGTAGTTATTGAATCCGATGATGAAGAACCTAATCTTGAAGATGAAGTTATCCCTAACACTGACACTCAATCGAAAAAGAAAAGAAAAACATCACAAGATATAGGTGAGAAAGTAACAAAGGATAGTGGCAAAGTTGAGTTTGTAACATCTATGAGAAACATAGAACGATTAGTTGAAGCAGCAGAAGTTAATAATGATATTGATGGACCATCTTATGTGTATGGACCATACTCAATTCCAAGTTGCATTGAAGTTTTGAAAAACATTCAGAGGGAAGGTCTTCTGAATGATAGACAATTTAGTTATGCTTTAGAATTACTTAGAAATAGCCAAAGTAGAGTCATATTTATGTCTTTAAAAGATTCACATACTGATTTAGTGAATTGGATTTTGTACAAGTATGATTTTTAGATAAACCTTAGAATATAGATTAAGATTTGGCTTTATGTTTGTTATTGATAATAATAATGAACATGTGTTTACATCCTGTGATGTTCTTGTTTCCAAAATGTCTTACAGAAACCATCCAATCAAGTTACTTTTTTAATATAAAATCACTTCATGATCTATACTATCACTTATGATTATAAGTGTTCAGAATTTTTTAAAGAAAAAAGAGATTAAATAGTTGAGAAAAGTAATTTGAATGCACTTTTATAATACCATCAAATGATATATTTAAAAGTAGTTTAGAGTATGCATTTACTTAAAGGCATAGATCTCTGCAATTTTTGCTATCTTATCCATTTCAGTTTCAACGATAATTTTTTTTATTTGGTTATTTTATTTCAAATTCAACACAAGTAGTTGAAAAACTTATTTTGTGACCTTATTAAAAATGTTTGTACCCTTTAAGAACCTCACATGGACATACTGTGAAAAATCCAGTACATTTTAAATTACTAATATTAAAAATTGTGATAAACTTTATAAAAAATAAATATGAATGCATCTCTGTACTGTCAACAAAATTCAAAATAATAGTATCTTGTCGGTGCTCTTTTGACAATTAGATTAACCTGTCTTCCACTTTAATAATGATTAGTCTAGACCCAAAAGAACTTCAACAATGATTAGTACTGGTATATAGTTTCTCTCTGATCCTTTTTATAAGAGACAATTCACTTTTTAGATTTATTGAATAACTGATATATCTGGTTTATATTGTAGATTAAATATAATAATTATTAAATAAATCTAAAAGATTATCTGTCTCTTGTAAAAAGGACCGGGAGAATGGATTATGACAAATTAGAACACAATTATGGGAGACAGTACTTTAGCTGGAAGCAACAGCTAACAAACGAAAACGCGTTACCTGCACCGAATATGAATGATCAATATGCAACCTAAGAAAACACAAAAAAATCTTAAAATAATAATAATTATTAAATGTTAACTTAGAATAATAATTCTCATTCAACCAACCAAATCATATTTTCAAGCTCATTACATTTCTGTATTTATATATACTAAGGTTTCATTGCTAAGTCGGTGTCAGTGTTGAAGTTTGTCACTCTCTTCAAACAAAACATAGATCTGGTACTACAAATTTAGTTCCTTCCATTTATAGTAACCTTAACAGTTATGTTTCATTTTTAGTTCATAGCATTCTAATAATAGTGTGTGTTTCTATTTTCATTTTTCAGTGAAAACAATGGGAAGAAGAAACACTAGTTTGTTATCTCTACTATGTCTTGTTCTTGCATTTATAAGTGTGTCTTTAGTGCAAGGTGAAGATGCATATAAGTTCTATACATGGACTGTGACTTATGGAACTCTTTCACCACTTGGTACTCCTCAGCAAGTGAGTAATGAAATATGAATATTGAATATGGTTTTATATTGGATCTGATATCTTTTTGTTAAAAAAATAATTCTGATTCTGACTTTTCTTTTGTGGTTACTTTTTTAAGGTTATTTTGATTAATGGTCAATTTCCTGGTCCTAGACTTGATTTGATTACTAATGACAATGTGATTCTCAACCTTGTCAACAAGCTAGATGAACCATTTCTACTTACATGGTGAGTTTTATATATGTTTTTGTGCATAAATCAAAACCAATATTTTGAAAACCAAACCGATTGGTACCACCGGTTGAACTGAGCCTCGGCCAGTTCATCAGTTGATTTGATTCTGGTTACATTGTAGTCTGGTTGAATCAGATTGAACAAGAGTTGAACCGTAGTTGGTTCGACTATTTTTTTTAGTACTTTTATTTATTTATTCGTCATCTGATTCAACCAAAAGTTCAATGGTTGAACCAATTCAACTTTGATCCAGAGGTCTCACCGGTTTAATCTTCGGTCCGGTTTTCAAAACATTTGTATCAACTTGTGTTTGTTTGTGAGATTTTCTTTGAGGACATGATTTAACAATGTTGGGATTAAACTAGGAATGGAATTAAACAAAGGAAAAATTCATGGCAAGATGGAGTTTTGGGAACCAACTGTGCTATTCCTCCAAACTCAAATTATACTTACAAGTTTCAGACCAAAGATCAGATTGGAACTTATACTTACTTTCCATCAACTAAATTGCATAAAGCTGCTGGAGGGTTTGGAGGACTCAATGTTTACCATAGATCTGTCATACCAATCCCTTATTCAAACCCTGATGGAGATTTTACTCTACTCATTGGTGATTGGTACAAAACCAACCACAAGGTAAGTAACATAGGATATATTTTTTCTCTTTCCTTATAAACATCCTATATTATTAAAATATCATTCATACTTACCTCGTGGTCGAACTCAGGATTACCGGGGCCTCATTCCCCTGGGAACCAGAGGGTTAAAACTAAAAAATATCATTGATACTGTTAGGCTGTTAAGGATTTGTGAGAATTAGTATTCGTTTGTTACAGATTATAAAAAAAGTGATTTTGACATTTAATAATTTAGATTTGTTTATTTCCTGTTATGTTAACTTGCATTTATTTTGTCTTGTAGACATTGAGCCAATCTTTAGATTCTGGAAAATCTCTCGGCTTTCCTGATGGCCTTCTTATCAATGGTCAGGTTCATTCTACCTTCACTGGTAACCAAGGTAAATTTTTGTGTTTTAAACAATACTCAAAATTCTTTTAACAAATATATTTCAACTTTGTATAAAATTTGTTTTTACCAACAGTTTTGCACTTTGTTTTCAGGAAAAACCTATATGTTCCGGATCTCAAATGTCGGTTTGTCAACTTCAATTAACTTTAGGATTCAGGGTCATATGCTAAAACTAGTTGAGGTTGAAGGATCACATACTATCCAAAATTTATATGATTCACTTGATGTACATGTTGGACAATCAGTTTCTGTGTTAGTAACCTTAAATCAACCTCCAAAGGACTATTACATTGTTGCCTCAACAAGATTTACTCAAACAGTTCTCAACACAATTTCAGTGTTACATTATTCAAACTCTCATTCCTCAGCATCAGGACTCTTGCCTGCTGCTCCCCCTGCTACCGATTATGATTGGTCGATGAAGCAAGCTAGAACTTACAGGTTATTGAAAAAATATTTAAATATGGTTTACTTTGATTTGTTTATAGATTTTAATCTGTTGGAAATTATTTATTCTTGTAGATGGAATCTGACAGCAAATGCTGCTAGGCCTAACCCTCAAGGGTCATTCCATTATGGAACGATAATTCCAACTAAAAGAATAAATTTGGCAAATTCAGCACCATTGATCAACGGAAAGCTCCGTTATGCAGTTAATAGTGTCTCCTATATCAACCCTGATACCCCTCTTAAGCTTGCTGATTACTTCAACATTCCTGGAGTCTTCAGCGATAATTCAATCCAAAGCAGTCCCTCTAATGCACCTGCACATTTAGCTACATCGGTATTGAGAACTAATCTTCATGATTTTATTGAGGTTGTTTTCCAAAACAACGAAAACTCCATGCAATCTTGGCATCTTGATGGTTATGATTTTTGGGTCGTTGGGTATGTTTACATGTTATAGCTTTCTTGATTTGAGTTTTGTAGAATTTGCTTAACGGTGTTTTGACAATGCTCGTTGCTATAAATTGATTGCAGTTATGGTTTCGGCAAATGGACAGATGCTAGTAGAAGTTCATATAATCTAGTGGATGCTTTGACAAGACATACAGCACAGGTAACAAAACAAGACACTGTTTTATTTCTTATGTCGTGTTTAGTGTCCATGTCTGTGTCTATAATTCATAGGTCTTAAATGTATTATGTGCCGAATTTTTGTTTCTTTTCTATATGCTTAATTAACTGATGTGCTTAAAATGAATGTAGGTATATCCAAACTCATGGACAGCAATATTGGTGTCATTGGATAACCAAGGTATGTGGAACTTGAGATCAGCCATATGGGAAAAACAATATCTTGGACAACAGTTGTATCTGAGGGTGTGGAATGCACAACGCACCGCCGCAAATGAATACGATGTTCCTAATAATGCTCTGCTTTGCGGCAAAGCATTGGGACATCATGCTTAGAGTATACATTTTCAACCATTTATTGGTGGTTTTTTCTAGTCATGAGAGCTTGACTGCATTTAGAATTCTTTTTTTTAATGAAGAATATAGGTTTGAGTCTTAAGGTAAATTTGAGAAAAATGTTGTATTGAATTATCTTTGCCAATTTATTTATTTAGCAATTTATTTTCATTCATGCACCTATTTTGCCAACACCGGAAACCTCTCTCGCTCCCCATCAAGTCAAATTGGACTCTGATACCGCTGTTGGACTTTAACCGACACCTGATACATCTCAGCAAAAATTGACAAAGGGCCTAAATAGATGGATCTGAAATTCTGAATAGGATATGTTTTCAACAATCTAGAGACTAATAATATAAAGATAAAATTATAGTTCAGAGGCCGATATTAACAGTTTATTTATCGTTGAACTTCTTGAGTAATGCTTAGTATTTGAATAAACATATTAAGTTGCTAATAATATGTCTCAGCAATTTCTTGAAGATATGCAAAAAGCTCTTTAGGTTTAGAGAACATGGGCATGTGATCAGCATCAACAATCACTTTAACATCATTAGTAGGATTACGTTCGATCATCCATAGTTGAAAATCATGCTTTAATACATTGTCTTGTTGGCACACAATGTAGACTTTGGCAACAGATCCATACTATAGTTGTCTTTTGTGACTCTTGTTTTCTCTTGCAATAGTTCTTGATCACCAAAACTGCAAAAAGGCCTGATTAATGACATTGCAAGGGACAAGTCCTGGTTCATATACAATTTACATCAACATATCACAACATGCCTAAAGAATTTATAATAAACATCTTATTTTCCAAAGAACTTATATGTTTTTTTTGGTCAAGATAAGAATATTGATTAGCCAACATATACCTCAGGTGGAGATAGTTGATACAACTTGGTTGCTACAAATTGTGGTCCAAATGACATGATTCCATTTGGTTTATCTTTTGAGCTATCATCAATTGTGTCCAAGAAGGAATCCAATCTTTGATAATACTGCAATTTGCAAAGTTGATGATAACTATGAAATATGAGAAAACACAAAATAACAATATTAATTAAGTACCTCTTGGAGAATAGTCAAGAAACATAGAGAATGCATGAAAGCTGTAACAAATACAGAAACTGCAATTTTCTTAGGAAAATATTCCATAGCCATAGATATGCATGTTCCACCATAGCTATGACCTACTAGGATTATTCTTTCCTCTTGTGGCAATGATTTTAGAAATTCAATCAATGGTTCATAATAATCTGCAAGAGAATTCAACTCATGCACTTGCTTTGGATGAATTCCAGAAGCAGCCATGTCTAGTGTTGTGACTTTGTGTCCAACAGATTTCAATAGAGTAACAATCTTGTACCAACACCATGCTCCATGACAAGCTCCATGAACCAATACAAAATGTCTTGTATCCATCTATCTTTCCTATTTCCTCGTGCTATGTTATGTGAATGTTACCTTTTGCTCATACTTTTCCATGTTCCTATTTATAAAAATTTCTATGACAGTTCTTTAACAAGTTTACCATTTGCCCCCGTAAATAAGAGTATTTGTTGCTATTACTAGTAATTTTTTTTTTTTTACATAAGTCGTAATATGTTCTTAACTATCTTCTATTTAACCTTTTAATAATTTAATTTGTTAATTATTAACTATTTTACAGTATTCAACAATGGGGTGGTGGTGCAGTTGGCTAGCGGCTAGGTCTCATAGCTTCTGAGTTATCCTGAAGTTGAGAGTTTGAGCCTCTCTCACCCCAAAATATTTTTCCGTTAAAAAAAACTATTTTATTGTATTTGTCTTTGTTTTTGCTTGTAAATTAGATTTCTTTGCATAGAGTACTACCAAAATACATAGAGCGGGTCTACAAAATTTCGTAGCATTCCGACTTGCCGATGTCATTCATTAGGAAAAAAGATGGTATCAAAGTCTATCCACGATTCGCTGGACCACTTCGTCGGTCGGGCCACCTGCAATCAAGTTTCTGATCGAGCCTCCACCATTTATATCCGCGCAATAAGCCCAACAATGCTGAACGCGAGGGGCGCGCTTTCAACCCTGCTCCATTGGCATACACTCTGCTCTGCTCTCCACTCAGTTGTGCCACTCGGTTTTCCTCCGTTCGTGCTGCTCCTTCTCCCTCCCTCGTGCTATTTTCTCACCGTCACGTCGTTGACTGTTGTTCTACTCCCTCTAGGTAAACAGTTCTATATCCCTTAATTGTATTCTTGGCAAAAAATTCTTATAGAGACTTTGATGATTTATTTGTTTTGTTTGCTTTGATTCTTTAAAATTTTGTATTTGCTTTGATTCTTCATTTGATTCTTTGATTCATGTTAGGCTTTAATTCTTTACAAAAATAGACAATTAAAAGGTTTAATTCTTTGATAGGAATAGATTAGAAACTGAGAAACTTGGTATTAATATTTTGGATTTAGATAAACCTTCAATTTAGGGTCATATGAAATATCCCCTTTGTGCATTTGAAGAAATCATCTTAAACTTTGAAACTGTCAGTTACAAAACTCAGTTTCTATTCAGGGGTTTGTTTAGCTTAAGGGAATTAGTTTTGCTCGAAGACTCACTATGATTCCCTCCAATTGTAGGCTCACTGCGATTCATAGCTGAACCCTAATCGAAGCTCTGTTACGTTTTCTTCACTCTACGGTTCGATTCTTCACTCTCTTCAACCACCACTATTTCGGTTTCTTGCCTCAAACTAAAACTAATACTTGGATTTGTCTTCGTTGTTTTTGTTTTGGATCTAGTTGAATCATTCAATTCCAGTTTGAAGCTCAAATCACTATTCAGTTCTCTTCTCTTCTCTTCAGGTTTTTTTGTTACTCAATTTAGGCTCCGTTTGGCCCGGCTTTTTTTTAGCTTTAAATTCTCTTTTTGATCAAAAGTTGGGCCAAACACATTTTTAACAAAGCTCTTAACCGTAAAAAGCAGATTTTTTCAATGTGCAAAATTGGATTAAATGAGCTTCTAGAAAAAGAGGTTGAAATCTACTTTTGAAAAAAAATCCGGAGCTTTTTTTGCAATGATCCCGCTTCGAATCCCACTGAAGGCTCTTTTTATTATTTTTTTCATTTTTTAGGTTGTTTTCATTTAAATATTATTAGTTGTTATTATCTTGTTTTAAATTTTTTATTTTTGGTACAAATCTTTTTTAAAAAAAATATATTTTACTAAACAAATTTTAGATTAAAGATAACTTTGAAGTTAAAAAAAACAATAATTACCAAACAACTTTTGCTTTGTTTTTGAAAGTTCTTATTTTCACTTTTAGTTTTCAATCAGCTTATAAGAGGTAAAAAAGCCGGGCCAAACGGACCCTTACTATTTGTTGTTATTATTTCTTGGAGATTTTTTACTTCCTCATAATTATGTTGTGGAAGGGTTTAATTTTTTTAGTGTTTTATTTACTTCCTCATAATTAGGGTCCGTTTAGCCCAGCTTTTTTAGGTCTCAGAAGCCGACTGAAAGCTAAAAGTGAAAATAAGAACTTTAAAAAACAGAGCAAAAGTTGTTTGATAATTGTTTTTTTAGCTTCAAAGTTATCTTTAATCTAAAATATTTGTTTGGTAAAATATATTTTTTTTAAAAAAGATTTGTACCAAAAAATAAAAATTTACAAAAAGATAATAACAACTAATAATATTTAAATGAAAACAACCTTAAAATTGAAAAAATAAATAATAAAAAGAGCTTTCAGTAGGATTCGAAGCGGGATCATTGAATAAAAGCTCCGGATTCTTTTTCAAAAGTAGGTTTCAACCTTTTTTCCTAGAAGCTCATTTAATCCAATTTTGCACATTGAACAAAATCTGCTTTTTACAGTTAAGAGCTTTATTAAAAATGTGTTTGGCCCAACTTTTGATTGAAAAGAGAATTTAAAGCTAAAAAAAGTCGGGCCAAACGGAGCCTTATATTATTCACTTCTCAATCTCCCTTGCCGTTCTCTCACTTGCCACTCTCAATCGCCCTCGCCGCTCTCAATCTCGCACCGCACCACCGCTCTCACTCAATCTCGCACCACACCACCTCCTTTCACCGCCGCTCTCACTCACTCTTTCACCGCTCAAAACTTTTGAGGTAAGCAAACTGCAAACCTTAACCTTCTCAATCTTTGTTTGATGACTTGATGTTGTTTTGAATTTTAAATTTGTTAAGCTGTTTTGATTGTTAAGTGATTATGTAAATAAGCTGTTTTGATTATATAAATAGGTAGTTCAATTAAGCTGTTTTAATATAATAAGTTTTTACATTGTGAAGCCTGATCGATTGTATGAGAAGATGATGTGTGATGTGTTGATGTGCTGATGCCATGGTTGTGTGTGTTGTTTTTGCTACTACAATATGTTCTGCTGTTTCTCTGTTTTCTTGATCTCTATTGTTTTTGCGGCGGCAGATTATTTTGGCTGCTTCTTAGATTTATGCTTTTTCCTCCTGTACTTTTCTTGTACTGTTTTATGATGGATTTTGTTAATAAAATCTTTGCTGCTCAAATAAAAAACATTGTGAAAATTACTTGTTATAGCTTCCACTTGTGGTACTAATGTGTTTTCTATTTTGGCTTTTGGGGTTACTCTGCTATCAACAACATGGCTATACTCTTGCTTGTTGTTTCTTGTTTAAAAATTCCTTCCAAAATTAAATATTGAAAAACAGGGTTTAAATATTTCTATATTCGAAATTTGGGTTGATAAAATTCCCTCCAAAAATTTGCCCAGGCTCTCTAACATTCCTGGAGTCGCCACTGCTTGGTTGGTGATAGTTCTATGAAGTACTGTATTGCTACTCATGAAATTGCACAGTTTATTCTATGTTATTATGATTTGGAAATACTTCATTAAGTATAATGAAACCATGTTTATTTTGTGCTTATAGTTATCTAAAAGTTGTATAATTAGTATAATATCTTGTTTTATAACAAATTTAGTCAAAGATTAGCAAGGAATAAAACAGTTTAGTAATTCATTTCCTCATAATTAAGTTAACCTTTATTAACTGGCTGATATGGCATCAGTTTCACACTTAGTTCAATCACCAAAAGGTTTTTGTATATGATATTTGCCGAGTTGCATTAAGCTTCATTAAGAAATAGTGCCTATCATTCATGCTTAATGTGCCTATGATTCATGCTTAGATGTATCTATCTATTTATCGATTCCTCCTACGTTATTTACTCTCGCATTTTCTCCACCTATTATTTAGATTTCAACTCCGGTCAAACGTTAACCCTATATCTGTCTCTTGAGGAATTAAACAAAATGTTTTTTATGTTCAATGTGCCCCAATCTATATATGCTTTCAAATTCATGTTATCGTGTTGAACTTGCACAGCATCATGTGTTCAATTCAATTTCACATGCCTTTGATTGGTTATCACAAATGAAAGAACTGAATTTTTCTTTTCTTCTGGTTGTATATAATTCAAGTGAGTCTCTATACTGTTTTTAAGTTGATGTTTCTTTTGCCCACAACTAATCTGACGAGTTTGAAACTTCTATAGTTTCTGCAATATTTATCTATTTATCGGAAGAATCAGCATAAGACCTATAATTAGAACTTTTTTAATGATAAATCTTGGTATTAAAGTTAGTGGTATGTTCCTAGGCTAGGCCCCTTTTATTTATCACTCTACTCTTTAACCCCCGCCCCCCCGCCCCTTTTACCCGAACCACCAAGCCAATCTTAATTTCCTACAATTTGAATGCCTCTGACGGAGCATTAGATCACAGTGGTGAAAAATATATGTATTCACAACTTGTTGCATGGACATGAATTTTGGTTATTAATTTTAATGATTGAGCTATATTATTAAGCTCTCATTTTCACTCACAGTCTAATGCTCAGTCTTATGTTGATGATATCGTTTAAATTTATAAATTATTAGTGTCCTTTTTGGGGTTCTGCATCTCCATTGTGTTGGTGTGTGTGTACTGTGTATGGGCATTCATTTATTAATGTGTTTAACTTTTTATGATTGACAAGTATCTCCCTTGAGTTTTGTTGGAGTATCTCAAATGCATTAATCTAAGATTAGAGATTGAACATTTTTTTCTTCTATTTTCTGAAATGTGTTTTCTTTTTTGTGTTGATTATAGATCCTTGAATTGGGCAATCAATCCTAGAGCATTTCTGAGGTGGTTACAATGATCCCTAGCAGTAGCAAGGGCAGACTTAGCCGCAGCACACTAATCGCTCTCATCAACAAAGCTTCCACATTCTCTCACCTTACTCAAACCCACGCCCAACTCATTCTCAATGGCTACCATTACGACATCACAACCATCACCAAACTCACCCAGAAACTCTTCGACTTTGGCTCCACGCGCCACGCATGTGCCCTCGTGTTCTCTGTTCCTAAACCCGACATATTCCTTTTTAATGTCCTCGTTCGCGGCTTCTCCCTCAACGCTTCACCTTCCTCTTCCATTTCTCTATACACCCATTTGCGCCGCAACACTAATCTTGCCCCTAATAACTTCACCTATGCTTCCGCCATTCCCGCTTGTTCCGACGACAAGCACTTGATGCTTCTGCATGCTCACTCTATCATTGATGGATATGGTTCGCATATTTTTGTTGTTTCTGCTCTTGTTGAATTGTACAGTAAGTTTTCACGTGTTGGGTTTGCAAGGAAGGTGTTTGATGGAATCCCTGAGAGAGATACTGTTTTATGGAACTCTATGATTAAAGGGCTGGTTAAAAATTGTTGTTATGATGAATCTGTTCAAGTCTTTAGGGATATGATTGCACAAGGGGTGAGGTTGGATTCGTCCACAGTGAATGCTGTGCTTTCTGCTTTTGATGAGTTGCAAGAGTTGAGAGTTGGGATGGGGATTCAGTGTTTGGCATTAAAAATTGGGTTTAATAGTTGCGTTTATGTGCTCACTGGTTTGATTTCGTTGTATGCTAAATGCGGGGATGTAAACACAGCGAGGATGTTGTTTGGGTTGATTAGTAAGCCAGACTTGATAGCTTACAATGCCATGATTTCTGGGTTTACTTCCAATGGTGAGATTGAATGTTCTGTGAAGCTTTTCAAAAAGCTGCTTTTTTCTGGTGAGAAAGTCAATTCAAGCACTATAGCTGGTTTGATTTCACTGCATACTCCATCTGGTCATCTGTATTTGGCTTGCTCTATTCATGGTTTTTGTGTGAAATCTGGTATTATTTTGAATCCGGATGTTTCAATTGCACTCACTTCTATATACAACAAACTCAATGAAATAGATTTGGCTCGCCATCTTTTTGATGAATCGCCTGAGAAAACTGTTGTTGCTTGGAATGCTATGATTTCGGATTATGTGCAGAATGGTTTGACAGAGACGGGTATCTCTCTTTTTAAGGAAATGACGAAGACTGAATTCACTCCAAATGCATTTACCTTCACAACTATCCTTTCAGCTTGTGCTCAACTAGGATCTCTGAGTTTTGGAAAATGGGTCCATCAGTTAATTAAAAGCAAAAATCTTGAGCCAAACATTTATGTCTCAACGGCTCTAGTTGACATGTACGCCAAGTGTGGGAACATTTCGGAGGCTCGGCAGTTATTTGACTCGATGAGTGAAAAGAATATTGTCACTTGGAATACTATGATTTTTGGTTATGGGATCCATGGGTATGGGCATGAAGCACTTAAGCTTTTTAATGAGATGTTGCATTTGGGGTTTAATCCATGTGCTGCCACTTTTATTTCAGTCTTGAATGCTTGCAGTCATGCTGGCTTGGTAGGAGAAGGAGAGGAAGTTTTTCATACTATGGTCAATAAATACAGAATTGAGCCCTTAGCCAAGCACTATGCATGTTTGGTGGACACTATGGGACGATCTGGACAGTTAGAAAAAGCTTTGGAATTTATAAGGAAAATGCCTCATGAGCCGGGTCATGCTGTATGGGGTGCATTGCTTGGTGCTTGCAGGATTCACGAAGACACAGACATAGTCCGCATGGCTTCAGACAAGCTATTTGAACTTGATCAAAGTAGCGCAGGATACTATGTCTTACTTTCTAATATATACTCTACGAAGAGAAACTTCTCAAAGGCTGCTTCAATACGACAAGTTATTAAGAAAAGAAAACTGGCAAAGAGTCCTGGGTGCACTCTAATTGAGGTCAATGGGATGGATGGATAGGTTAGAGGATCAGAATTAAAACAATGCTTTTGAATTTTGCAGGATGGTGTGGAGAGATACTTGATGTTATTTTCTCTGGTAATGGAACTGTAACTGTTGTATACCGTCTTACTGTACGCGGATCTGATGGAGAGGTAGGTACCTCTATTCTATTCTATTGCATTCTTTCATTCATGTTTCCTCTTCTTTTTGCCTGTTTCTTATTAGATTTAAAACTTTGTTATGTCTATACTCTATATTTGTACCATAACTCTCTAAATTCAGATTTAAGTTTGACACTTTACTAAGTTCCTCACTTTTCAATCCCAAAAACCTCATAAATTATCACCTATCTTGGATTCTAAGTCAATATTGTATTCTACATATCAACTCTTATGAAACATATATGAAAATGAATGTGGCCCGTGCAAAGTCACTAGTACACTAGACGTCAATATTATAAAATGAACTAAACATAAGCTTCTCATTTTACTTATATTGCACTTGTTCATATTTGCCACTCTATTCTTCGGTTTTTTCCCTTTTAAAACATTTTGTGCAAATTGGACTTTGAACACTATTATGATCTTAAACTTGCTCTGGCCGAACTAATCGGAGGATATGTAGTCTTCTGAACCAAACAATTATTTTGATTTAAAGATTTTGTTCTTACATGGAGTTGAACATGATTTTGCAAAATCTGATAATGATTTAAGTGGGCTGTAATGTTTCTCATATTTGTATCATCTTATAATTGGAGTAATTTTTTATTTTATGGGAATAGGCATCTAATCTTATTAATAACTTGTCATGTATATAGTTTCACCCTAAATATAAATTCAGAGTCAGATTGATTTTAGTCTAATACTCCCTCCGTACCAAAATGTAAGTCGTTTTGACCATATAACACAAATTAAGAAATGTAATTAATATTGTATGGAAAAGAGAAATTATGAGTTAGTTTACCAAATTATCCTTCATTAATAGTATGGAAAAGATAAATTGAAGAAGTAAAAGAAGAGAGTAATAAATAGTTAAGGGTATAATAAGAAAAATAGTATTAAAGTGACTTATATTTTTGTACAAGTTTTTTTCTCAAAATGACTTATATTTTGGTACGGAGCGAGTAGTACATTACCTTCTACACTTTTCAAGCCCAAAAATCACATAACGTATCACCTATGTTTGATTCTAAGTGAATGTTTCATTCTATAGAAAAACTCTTTTAAAAAATATGGCAGTACAAATGTCAAGGCACTGGTATTCTACTAGTTGAAATTAAAAAACGAACTATAGAGCGGCTATCTAATTTCTAAATGATTGTAACTTTCTGTGTTAATGACAGGCCTATCGTGAGTCAATCGGCACAGTATCAACTACTGATGGCTCCATTAGTGATCCAGTTTCAGCAGCAGAGGAAAATGCTTTCTGTAAAGTATGTGTGCTCGGTTTGGTCTTGGCTTGTATTTGTATCATGATGATCAAACAACCAGTATGTAAGCACCGATATTTTGTTTGGTTCGCTGTTTCTAGTTCATATAAATTGAAGTGAGGTAAAGGTGGCGGTTAAACTCTGATCAAGCACTGTTGTGGAAAACTAGAGGCCATATCTATGTTTTGTACGAATCCAAATGCTTATTTGAAAGTTAGGGTGGCCTAAGCCCTAAATTAATGTGGAAATGAACAATTTCATCATGCTTTTATTAGTGTAAACTGTAAAGATATCTAGATATGGAAGATCTAGGAATTGGTTTTGGGTAAACAATATAATTAAGTGTTTATGTATTAATTCTTTCAATAATCAAGGATAAGGTTAATGTATTTTCATATATGGTGGAAGTTTTTTTATTATAAAAGAATTTGCAAAATACAGTCTCATGACACACAAAGACCCCTCAATATATATTAGTTTCTACTCATCATAACTACTCAAAATACAATCTCATTTTCAAAATTTGTATGATTTTTCCACGGTCATTTTATTAACAATATATATCTCTATGAACATAACATATTCAATCATTCATCTCTCAATTCAGCTGTGAATTATATTCATCACATAATTCATTGCATAAATCAAAGGATTCTACTTCCTGGATACTGGATCATAAATTTCTATTTTCCAGTTATCAGTCTATTATCACAATGTCATTCACGTACACCTAATTTTCAACAGAAATAATGTCTACACATATTTTGTTGATCTGGACTCTTTGGGAAGAAGTTGAGTGCCTAAGAGTAAGCATGTGAAGATTCATAGAGGCAATGAATCTTAATAACAATTTTAAGGCCTATAAAAACTTCATCCCTTACCTATTATTAACATGTTCTTTTACTTGATCACTCAAAGAAAGGAAATCTTTTGGCGTGAATATCGGTGAGCTTGCACTACACTACTAATTTAATCCCAGCTGCAATATTAATAACACTACGTGCAACTGAATCCTCATAATGAGTTGTCATGGCACTTCAAAATATATGTAACTTTGAACAGATAAGTTCTCACTTAACCATTCTATTCTTAGGTAGAAGTATTCTCACATAAAACAGTCGCATTGATGGGAGAAGTCAACCTAGAGTTCATGTAGAAGCCAAGCCACACCACCTTGTATTATTTGCCAATATTGTCTAACTGTTGATTTCAAGTTTAGAATTTGTTCCTAGAGACTAATATTTTTTATGATTTTTTGCACATGAGAATTCGTTCGTATGTGTTTCTTATCGTGGAAAATGCTCTATGACCTTGATATTTTTTTGTAGAAGTTGGACGAACCCTTAAATGGCTTAAGAAATGCAAACAAGCAGAGTATATACCAACATAATTCGTACACAATTGTATGATCAGTTCTTGTTGCATTTAATTCTTCTCAGAGATAGACAACCTATAATGGATCTCGTTCAACTACAATTCTGTTTTTCTTTTCCTCAAGGCCAAGGATGGGAATAGATAGGATCTAGGATCCCTGCTTAATACATATAAATTATTAGCTTGACAGTCATTTCAGTCGATGAATGAAAAGAATACTGTCACTTGGAATACTATGATTTTTGGTTATGGTCTCCATCGATATGGACATGAAGCACTTAAGCTTTTCAATGAGATGTTGCATTTGGAGTTTAATCCATCTGTTGTCACATCTCTTTCAGTCTTGTATGCTTGCAGTCATGCTGGCTTGGTAGGTGAAAGAGAGGAAGTTTTTCATACTATGGTCATTAAATACAAAATTGAGTCCTTGGCCTAGCACTATGCATGTATGGTGGACATTCTGGGACGATCTGGACAGTTATAAAAAGCTTTGGAATTTATAAGGAAAATGCCTGATGAGCCAGGTCCTGTTGTATGGGGTACATTGATTGGTGCTTGCATGATTCACAAAGACACGGACATAGCCCACTTGGCTTCAGACAAGCTATTTGAACTTGATTCAGGTAACGTAGGATACTATGTCTTAGTTTCTAATATATACTCTGTAGAGATAAACTTCCCAAAAGCTGCTTTAAAACGACAAGTTGTTAAGAAAAGAAAACTAACAAAGAGTCATGGGTGCACTCTAATTGAGGTCAATGGGACCCCCATGTCTTTGTATGTGGCGATCGTTCTCATTCTCATGCAACATATATTTATGCAAAGTTGGAGAAGTTAACAGGCAAGATGAGGGAGATGGGTATTAGTCAGAAACAGTCCCTGCTTTGCATGATGTGGAAGAAGAGGAAAAAGAACTCGCTGTTAATGTTCATAGTGAGAAGTTACTCACAGCTTTTGGCCTTATTACCACTGAACCTGTTACTGAGATAATGATCATCAAGAATTTTCGGGTTTGTTTAGATTGCCACACTACAACTAAGTTTATATCGAAGATCACAAAAAGAGTTATTGTAGTTAGGGATGCTAACCGATTTCACCACTTCAAAGATGGGGTATGTTATTGTGGCGATTATTGGTGAAGCTAAACTAATATATTTTCACCAGCTAAAGTTATTTGAGGAAGACAAAATCAGTCAAAACTAAGTAAAAAAAAAAAAGGAGTAAGGCAACCTAGTAAAAAATTAGTTCATTATCTACAGTTATGTGCCAAGGTCCAAGGTGTGTGCGTGCGTTCTATACTTGTGTACTTGTGTACCATAAGTTACGTATATACTATAAATAAGCCGGCTCAATAGGCTTTGTATGCTTTTCAATAAGCCTATTTAATTAAATAGACTTTTCTAAAAGCCCGAGCCTTGTCTCTTTACTAAAGAGGTCGGGCTGAGTCGAGCCTTATAGACCGAGCCATAGGCCCCTATTAGGTAGTCTGGCCTATGCCCGCCCCTAACCATAACTCTCTAAATTCATATTTAAGTTTGACACAACTTCTTCAATTTTCAAGCCCAAAAACCTCATAAATTACCACCTATGTTCGATTCTAACTCAATATTGTATTCTACATATAAGCTCTTATAAAACATAAGCTTTCAGCTTCCCTTTCTTACTTCTATTATGATCTTAAACTTGCTCTGGCTGAACTAATTGGAGGATATGTAGTCTTCTGAACCAAACAATTATTCTGATTTAAAGCTTTTGTTCTTACATGGGATTGAACATGATTTGGCAAAATCCGATATGATTTAAGTGGGCTGTTATGTTTCTCATATTATTGTATCATCTAATCTTTTAAAGACATGATTTGTGTATCAACTTTTTTTATCGATATTATTGTATCATCTTTTAAATAGGCATCTAATCTTATTAAAAACTTATAATCAGATTGATTTGAGTCTAATATAGTACATTACCTTCTACACTTTTCAAGCTCAAAAATCACAGAACTTATCACATTTGTTAGATTCCAAGTGAATGTTTCATTCTATAGATAAACTCTTGAAAAATATGGGAGAACAAATGTGAAGGCACCGGTAATCTACTACTTGGAATTAAAAACGGAACTATGGAGCAGCTATATAATTCCAAATGTCCAAAATGACTGTAACTTTCTTTGTTGACGACAGGCCTATCGTGAGTCAACTGGCACAGTATCAACTACTGATGGCTCCATTAGTGATCAAGTTTCAGCAGTAGAGGAAAATGCTTTCGGTAAAGCATGTGCTCAGTTTGGTCTTGGCTTGTATTTGTATCATGATGATCAAACAACCAGTATGTAAGCACCGATATTTTGTTTGGTTCACAGTGCTTAAATTGATGTGCAAAAGAACACTTTCATCATGCTTTTACTAGTTTAAAGGGAATATCCTTTTTTTACTATAAGGTGTTGTCCATATGTTTTGAATCCATGCAGGTTTTGGAATAGAGAGATGATATCAAAGTGATACGCTAAATTGTTCATGGTGATATATACAAAGTAATACGCTATTCACCAAGAGGGGGACTGAAACCCCTGGTTCTAAAGTTTAAACCCAGCTAAGAAACAGAAAATTACAGTTCAAGAACCCGACATTAAAGCTGCACACGGTGCTCCTCACTCTAGTCCTGCAAAAGAAATGTAATGAAACATCAGATACATTATTGCTAACATGAGGATAAGGAGAACACAAACAAGCAGAGCATATATGAGCATAAACAATTCATACACAACTGCATGATCAGTCCTTGTTGCATTTAATTCTTCCTCAAAGTTAGATAACCTATAATGGATCTCATTCAACTGCGATGTCTGTTTTTCTTTTCGTCAAGGCCAGTGATCGAAATAGGTAGGATCTAAGAACTATGCTTAATAGATTTTAATTATTGGTTAAAAGCATAATAAAACAATGGTTGGGTATGTTGGGCCGGCAGCAGCAGCTAACATGTTTAAAAAATGTGTGACGTCAAATAGCTGACGACGGGAACTAAACAGAATGAATAAAAATAATTACATATATCGTGGAAGAATAATGGTTAATCTATCAGAGATCAACAAAAAGAGCTTGAACAACAAGGAAAAATAGACACATACCTGTTCCATTGGAGTAGAATCGGTATTTTTCTGCTCGTGTATCATTAGATTCACCAAGAACAGCGTCTTCGTGTTTTTCATTGACATTATCAGTCAAGCTTTGTATATCTGCAGGAAGTTGGCCAGATTTCGGTGCCTGAAACCCAATTAGAAGACATATCATCAGTCATTATATAAGAAATTAATATTAGGAACATACAATAAAATAGATATCAGAATGTCATAATAATCTCAACTTTTCCCCTCATATCTCCCAAACCACCAGATCAATGTATGACAAACCAAATCCCAACCAACTTCCCTCCCCACATGGCAAACAATCCAGTTTACATAATCTATGTTAGCCAACATATGCTGACAGAAAAACTGAGATTATGTTTTCAAGCTCAAATTACACGATATCATAATATTGAAATGTAGTAATTCAACATTATGTTTTGCATGAGTGTATGACAAGAACAAAACTTGAGATAAATGAAATTATTATCCAATTTAGCAAAGCAAGTACCTTTTCAAGTCTAGCAACCTCTTCAAGAGTCTGTGAATTAACAATGGCAGCCTGCACACAGTAGAAACGTGTAAAACCACAGGTAACCCATAAATAGAGATGGTAACTATAGTTTATTTAGTAAGAACATGAGATGGCCATTTGTTATAATCCAGAATAAGGTGATTCCTTTCCTCAAGATAATATCAAACAGGCACGTAAGATAAATTTAAAAAGATAAGTGTTTTAGTGTATATCAACACAAACATATATATTATGTATGGCTGACTTGGCCCTCATAGATTATAACAGGAAGGTTCCAGCAGGTCCTACTGCTGTTAGTTATAGCTTTCATATTAGTTAGATTGGTACTTATCTAATTTAAGAAAAGTTACAGATGTCTCAATTGTTTGAATCACCAATTGATGCATCAATTTCAGATTCAAGACATGACTTTCTTAGATCAATAAAACTTCAATTTCAGATTCTCAAGTTATCAGTTTTCCCAATCTTACTCTCACTCTTGGATTCTCACTCTCACTTTTAACTAATAAAGAATTTACCAAATGGGATGATGAAACATAAAGCATACACATCTTACAGCATAATTCAATTTATAGGATAATGAGTTACACTTTTAAAATAAGCCACCTTCAAATGTAGATAATTATAAAAGCTTTAGCAATGTATTTTCCAGTTGAGACCTGATTAGTTTGTACGATTCAAGGATATCCATGGCATTTACAAAAAAGCAACCCATCAAAACTGATAGATGTTTTATTTTCTTCAATGGTTGATGAACTCTGTAGTTCTATTCATCCGATAAACGATAATGAAAGTAACAAGTATTAAAAGTAGAAGAGGATATGTACTTCAGGCCAAGCCTTTTGTTTGGACACTGATATTTAATAGGTTTGATTACAAATGAGATGTGGCATGTTTATTGGTATTATTACAAGATATAGTTTAGACTCATTATTGTACTGTAACCAGTGTTATCAAAGGTGGATGAAGGAACATGTCATTGGGGCCGGGATTTCCTTTACAAATTGCCTACGGCAGTTGGCCAAAAATCCTCCAGGCCATGGCCTCCATTTAACAAGACTGATGACTAGTTTTTTACACAAAAATATCAAAACCTACCAAATTTAGATAAATGAAATTATCCAATTTAGAAAAGCAAGTACCTTTTCAAGTCTAGCAACCTCTTCAAGAGTCTGTGAATTAACAATGGCAGCCTGCACACAGTAGAAACATGTAAAACCACAGGTAACCCATAAATAACTGTATGATGTAACAGCCTCTAAGAGATGGTAACTATAGTACAGTACGATGGCCATTTGTTGTTATCCAGAATAAGGTGATTCCTTAACTTGAGATAATAATCACTAGATTATTCCAATGCATGAACCCTCAAACCCCAATGCAGCAACACACCCCATTATGTCAATTTAAACTACCCTATTATCCGTGTCGATGTGTTAGTGTCCGTGACGGTGTGCTTCATAGCATCCAATGCTGATCTGAACATTCTACTATGCATTTAATCAACTACATGCATAATTTTAAAAAAGGAGAAATTCTCACCTGCATCCATTCATCTAAGTTCTTAAGATAGAAAACCTAATTTCCACAACAACAACTAATCAACAGAAAACTATCTCAGAATTCCAATCAGCTGCAGCCTGAGCCCTTTCATCCGAATATTGAGAGATCCCTTTCTTGAATTCATCATAGCCTGCTGCAACTCATCATAGTTGAGTTTGAAGATCCCTTTCTTGAGAGGATCCATTGGAAGTTCTACGAATCGCAATTCTTCGTCTTCCATTGGGCTAAGACCGCATTTCTTTGCGAGTTCATTCATGAGAGCCTTCCATTCATCACCCTTTTTAGTGTAAATCTGATAAAGTAAGACGAATAAAGAGAGAAACGATAAAGGAATCTATACATGCATTTTTCAACTAACTCTTAAAATAGAAACCCTAATTTCCACAACAACAACAAATTAAAGCATTAGTATGATGAACACAAACCCTAAATCCGAACAAGATATCAATTCCATCAACGTTTATCTCATAGATTCTTTCATCGATTTCATTCATTAACAATTAAACTATTATCATGACTAATCAACACAAAACTAGCTCATAACTCATAACTCCGATCAGCGGCAGCCTCAGCGCTTTCATGCGAATGAAATCGATGAAAGCGCCTGCCGCTGATCAGAATTCTGAGGTAATTTTCTGTTGATTAGTCGTAATAATACTTTAATTCTTCGTGAATGAAATCAATGAAAGAATCGATGAGAGAAACGTTGATGGAATCGATACGATCGTATTTTGTTCAGATTTAGGGTTTCTTCGTGTTCAAGAGAGAATCAAGAGGTTTTGAGTGTATCAATAGGCTTTGAGAAGATGAGAGTTCTTTTATTTTTTTGTTACGAGATGAGAGTTCTTTTATAGTAATAGTAACACCTAACAAATTTCACTTTTTCATTTTTTTCCTAATTTGTTTTTTTATTTTTCTTTTTCTATACAAAAATATTATAAATTCATGATTTTATATATTTATGTAACATGTAAAATCATTCTAGAATATGAATCGAAGATGAGCGATCCGTTGACTCCAAGAGTAAGTTTCTATTGACTTATTTCGCTTAATATCTCGATATTGGTATTATATTTCTTCAATTCAACCGTTGAATTCAAAGATCTTATTGAGTAGATCAACTCCACAAATTTTTATAAAAATTCAAAACATATAGATACGTATTGAGATTATTGAAATTCAACGATTTTTATAAAAGTTTGTCGTACGTTCAATTGAAGTTATCAGAAAAAGTATCAAACGGTTTTGAATTTTTATAAAAATTTGTGGAGGTGATCTATTCAATGCAGTGTTTTAAAAACTAGACCGGTCATCGAACCGGTGAGAGTACTGGGTCACTGGTTCATTGGTCGAACTACCGGGTCACTTGTTGAACCGCATGCATAAACCGGATGAATGAACTGGTCTCTTTAATAAAATTATATAGCTATTAAACCGGTCGAACATGATGACTCGGTCTCTTAAAAAGTTAATGACACCTAAAAATTTAAAAAATTTAAAATGTCATAATCTCGCAACTCACAAGTTCTTGAATTCAAATCTTAGATATTGTCACCAGGCACTATAAAATAGTACAAATTACAAAACCAAATAGATTTTAAACAAAGTCTAGTTGCAATATAATCTAATCGCAACATAAACGAAATAACAAAGTCTAATAATAAATTTAATTTCAAGGAGATATATTTGTTTCAGACACTATTTGTTTTAGTTTAGTTTTTTCTATTTACTTTTTTTAAAAAAATAATTATGTAAAAAAAACGACGTCATTTTGATTTGAAAAAAATAAAAAAAACAGCAGACGCAATCAAACCGGCGTTTCTGGAAAACTGTCGGTTCGCCGGTTTTTAGCGGTTCGCTCCGGTCTAACTACATGTCCGGTTCAACATTTGAACCAGACCGGCTACCCCTCCGGTTCGCGGTTCAACCGGTCCGACCGGCCGATTCGGTCCGGTTTTTAAAACACTGATTCAATGAGATATTTAAATTCACCGGTTGGATTGAATAAATATAATGCCGATATCGAGTTATTAAGCGGAGTAAGTTAATGGAGACTTACTCCTGGAGTCAACGGATCCCTCCTCTGAATTGAATATTTACCTACTCGATCCGTATCAAAATATAAGAGAAAATTAGTCAACAAAAATTGATGTATTTGATTAAGAATTTGGTTTAAATACATTAACTTTATTTGATCAACTTTCTCTTATATATTTTTTTGGTACGTAACTTTCTCCTTTTTTTTTTTTGAATCAAACAAACTTACTACATTTCATTAACTACTAAATGTTCAATACATAAAAGAATATTCTCAAATCTATGGAAGCTAGTCCAAGAATTAGCCGCCCTAGCAAGAGTATGAGCAACCGAAGTCGCTCGCCTCCTAACAAACTTAACCTCAAAGTTTAGAAAAGACGACATAAAACTGAGAATATCATGAACAATTGAAAGAAACTCGGAATTGCCTCTACGCTTCATATGAATGGCCTCAATCAACACTTTCGAATCACTTTCAAATTGAACTCGGTCAAATCCTCTGTGTCTAGCTTCTTCCATTGCTAAAAGTAAAGCTCATGTTTCTCCCTCTACAAATGAAGTCACAGTTTGCTGCTATTGTGTCATATCAGCCATGAATTGACCACTATTATCGCGAAAACACAATCCCACTGAGGTCTTTCCAAAACCAGATACGAAGGCAGCATCAATGTTGCATTTTACCCATCCTAGAGGTGGTTTTTCCCACCTTACCAGATCTGTTTCTATAGTCCCGCTCACACTATTACTCTGTAAATGATGAACTGTGTACCAATCATTCCAAGCATCAAAAGCATATCTACCAATTTGGCGTGGCATCTGGACATTATCATTTCAAAGTTTATCATTGCGATTGTGCCAAATGCACCAGAGTAACATAGCCACTCTACCAACTGTATCACTACTCTCATTGCTGCACATAGCGAAAATATGATCCATAGCATTAGATTGTTGGTACGCAACATTATGTAGGACCGAAGCCAGACCAGCTACACACCAACTATCCCGGGCTACTGCACACCTAAAGAATATGTGAAGTTCATCCTCAATATCCTCATCACACACAGGACAATTGAGAGTACACTTCATTCGTCTTTCCAACAATCGATAACGAGTCGGGAGACATCCTCTACATAAGCGCCAAAGTAAATGACGTGCCTTGTGCGGAGCTTGACCTTTCCAAATACCATTCCAATTGCCCGCTACATGATGTTTGTCGCTACCTATTATGTAACACATAACTAACTTATACCCAGATTTCACTGAATAACACTCATTTCTTTCCTCCTCCCAGACCACTTTATCATCACGGACCGAACTAACAAGCGGTGTTTGCGGAATCCTCTCCGCTACATCCCCTGAAAACAAATTTCGAACCTTAGCTATATCCCACACTTTATAATTATCGTGTAACAAATCTCTGACAGATAACTGATAGACACCTGCTAGTTGAGGCGAGGGCATCCATCTACTAGCACTCCCACGCAACCAAGGATCATGCATAACGCGAATATTATCCCCCCTCCCAATACGCCACCTACACCCAAGAGAAAGAATTTGTCTAACATGCCACATACTACGCCATGCAAAGTTAGGGTTATATCCCAATGGAGCCTCAAATAAAGTGGAGCGTGGAAAATATTATATTTTGAGTCGGAGTAGTATTAAATCAACTTACATTAATTGATTATAAAAAAAAAAAACTTACATTAATTAATATATTCAATTTAAATGATTGATCTCCACGATTATGTATAAAAATATTTGAATTATTTCAAAATAAATTATAAATGCTTTGAAAAAAAAACCTTTTTTAGTGTTGAAAGTTGACATATAATGTCTATCATGAATCCAAACTGCATACCGACTCTGTATACCCCCAGTGTACCTAATTCTTTGAGAGTTACGAATCGCGTATCCGAATTCGTACCGCGTACCAAAGTGAATTGCGAATTGTGTGACTATAATTTAAAATGAAACAAAACGCACAAAACATATTCTGAAGTAAGATAACAAAACACGCAAACTCAATAAAAACGAACAAAACGATACATACCTCTCATGAAAACGACAATTCTTCAAACGTGCGCTGCACCACAATAAATGAATACAATATTCCTAATAATGCTCTGCTTTGTGGCAAAGCATTGGGACATCATGCTTAGAGTTAGGGATGTCAATGGATATCTGTGGGGGCGGATAGTATGATATCTATGTCCGCTCTGTTGGATAAATACGATAACCATATCCGCTCCATATCCGTGCGGGTATCCGTCAAGCGGATAATCCATGAATTTTGAAGTATCCGTGGATATTCACAGATATCCATGGATAATAATTTTTTATAAAAAATTGTGATTCTTGTAAAAAAAAAAAATTTAATTACTTGAAATTTGTTTATCTTCTTTCTCAAGAAACAACAAAAAGATTATTATCACATAATAACATTCATACATTTCACTTTCAATTTAACAACAAAAAGTCAACACATTTATTTTTCTTCGTTTCACCGAAATATAATAATATCTATACATTTCTCTTTAGAAAAAATTTCATACATTTCATTTCAAATCAAAACAAAATTCTAAAGAATTAAAAAGGCTCTAATATATTTAATAACTAATAATATTTATATAATAATTTTATTTACTAACGGGTATAGATATCCGCGGATACGGATACCATTAAATCCGCATCCATATCCATTAACTATCGGGTAATTGAAATATCCATTTATCTTATCCATGGATATCCATTAAACTATCCGCTCCGTGTCCGTGGCGGGTTTTATCCACGGATATCCGCGGGTATGGATATTTTTGTCATCCCTACTTAGAGTATACATTTTCAACCATTTATTGGTGGTTTTTTCCTAGTCATGAGACCTTTACTACAATTAAAATTATTTTTCT
Source organism: Trifolium subterraneum (assembly GCA_951799995.1). Classification (NCBI taxonomy): domain Eukaryota; kingdom Viridiplantae; phylum Streptophyta; class Magnoliopsida; order Fabales; family Fabaceae; genus Trifolium; species Trifolium subterraneum. The sequence continues at coordinate 5,557,898 of OX637467.1, forward strand.
TTGAATTAGGATACATGGAGAAATTAATTTCTCAAATGTTTGAGTAGTCTTAAAGTAAATTTGAGAAAAAACTTGCATTGGATTTTCTTTTGCAAATTTGTTTTTGTACCAATTTATTTTCATTCACGCACCTACCTGGAAGTTAATTTTTATCCAAGCACTTAAATTGACAGAGGATCTAAATTGATAGATTGGAATCACATAGGTTTTAACAATTCAAAGACTAATACAAAGAGAAAATTATAGTTTAGAGACAAAATCGATTGTCATAAGTGATACTTACTTGATATTTATTCTTCATAATCATTGATAATAATTTTAAATTCAAATCAACAAACATATTAAGTTGCTAATAACGAGTAAAATGTCAAATACTCCTTGTGTCATACTCCAATTTTTGACCTAAGATCCCACCTCATGTCCATGTGTCATGCATTTTTGTCCGGGATTTTACTTCGCTTTTTCAAACGAAATTTCGGCAGAGAGGTATTTTAAAATACCTCATTTTTGTGTTCATTTATTATTTATATATTTATATTATTATTATTTTGTTTTTTTTCAATTTTTTTTTATTTCTATTTTTATTATTCAATCTTATTATTATTATTATTATTTATTTGTTTCTTTATTTCATTTTCCTGTTTTTTTAATTAATTAATTAAAAAAAGTCAAAAAAAAAGTCAAATTTTGAATTTTTTTGTTTGGTCCAGCAATGTCCATGTCTTCTTCCCCAAAAGGGGAGATTCCATTTTCAACTAGCAAACACTTCTCTGCCATTCCTCAATTAACCAAAACCCTAAAAAGTTTGGGTTATAAAACAGATGAAAAATCAGAGACAAAGGGTAGCCGCAAAAAAAAACATCACAAAACCCCCATACTTTTTTCAAATCAGAACCAGCAAAAAAGAAATAGAAAGAAGCAGCAACACAGTAGCCTTGCTGCTACTGCATTACGATATCCATCACCTTCAAACCAAAACTACATCATTCATCAACCATAACCAAACAAAAAAACAAAACACCAAACCATAACCAATCTTCATCATCCACAAACCACAACTATCTCAAATAAACCGAATCAAAACCAGGAAAGAGAACAAACCGAACCAAACTTTCTTCTTCCATCATCTGTTGTTCATCTAGAAACCAAATCTTACATCCCTAAGCTTGAACCTTTTAGCCGTAGCAAGATTGATAGACTCGCTAAGACCTTCCTTTGCTTGAAAAAACCGAGAAAAGGAGATTGAAATCGAGAGTTTGAGAATCGAGAATGAGAGGAAGAGAAGGTTTCGTCGCCGGCGGATAGATCAGAAAAAAATGGAATGAGAAAGAAAGAGAGAGTTTCGCCGGCGGCGGTTAGATTGAAAACTGAGAGAGAAAGAAACAAAAGCAACCGCGGCGCCGAGAGAGAGGGAAGAAGCAACGCCGGCGGCGGGTGAGAGAAAGGAAAGGAGAAATGAAAAAAATTTAGGTTTTCTTTCCTTTTATACCAATAAGTGATCTGGTGCGTGCAGGTGCACAGCCTTATCGTGCACCTGCGCGCCCTTTGTCCCTCTGATATAATCCATGGTCCCTGATTCATTTTCTTTTTGATCAAATCTGGGACGTCTGATTAATCAGACGGCCCAGATCTCGTCTCTATTTTTTTTGGACAAAAACGTGGCGCCAGTGGGCCTTGTGGGCTGGGCTTACTCAGGTTTTGCTATCCCCACCCCCCTGTTTTGCTATTAACACCCCCTGCTATATTTATTTTTTTATTTTTATTTCATTTATGTGTCCTATTATATTCAAATGTCATTTAATTTATTTATTTTTGTACATTATTTATGTGTTATATGCTATGTTTAAATATCAAAAATGTCAAAAAATATGCTATGTTATTTGTTTCGTTTATTACTGCTTAAATATCAAAAATGCAAAAAATATTATTGTGTGATTTATTTTGTGTAAGTCCAAAGGGAAAAGGGAAATGTTCGTTAACCCCGTGTTACAATGTTGTTTTTGCGCTTTTGCTTGTTCGCTATTTTTGACCTTGAATAAAAATCATTTTTATTTAAATAAAAAAGGAATGAAAAAAGGAGTGGTTTGGCGGATGACTTTTCACTCTCCGGTGACTTCGGATTTCCTGCCGGATGGCTTGCGGTCCGAATAACCGACGTTCTAAAAATACATTTTTTTTCTTAAAATAAAAAAAACTAAAACATTCAAATATTTTCAAAAAAAGAAATCTTTTATAATAAACCTCGACTTTCGTCGAGAAACCTTTTCCAAAACTTTTTCAATAAATGCCCTAATACACTTAAGCATATTTAAATATTTTCACAAAGACTAAAAAATACAAAAACAATCCAAATTTTTTGCCGCTTGGCTTTTTTCAAATTCAAACTTTTTCTCAAGAGAGTTTAGACGTGAGTCATCTCTAGTTGAAATTCATTTTCCCACGTCATATGGCAGGAAAAGATATAAACTTTTCAGTATGTTCGTGGCGAATTTAAACGGAGTTTAAACTTAAGATGACGACTCGTCTTTTCTCCTAAAATCAATCAAACAAATCACTTTACAAATTTTACCCCGAACTACGAGATTTTGATCCCTCGCGGGTACGTAGTGCAAAAGACCTTGTGTCTTCCCAATTCAAAATTAATAAAACTTTTTTCTTCTTTTCTTTTGAATATCCCAAAGTTAATAAAAATTTCTCTCATCGTTACCCAATCATTTATAAACAAATTTTACAAGCAAAACATTTTAGCACAAAAATGCATATTTTACAAGAGGTTCCCGTAGAGTACAACGGATACATAGGATGCTAATACCTTCCCTTTGTATAACTAACCCCCGAACCTTTAAATCTCTAAAAATTTAATTATGGGTTTATTCGATCTTTTCCCCTTCCCTTGGATAAATTAAAGCTCGGTGGTGAATCATAATTTTTGAGAACCAAAGCTAACCAATAGCTTGGCGTCCGAAAATCACCGCGACACCTTGAAATTTTAAAATTTGTCAAATACTCCCATGAAATTTGGAAATAGGCAAACACTCCCCTAAAATTATAAAATGTCAATCAAATTGCCCCCTACTCTGTTTACTCCGTCTAGTTTGATAACATGGTTGTTAACTGCATACGTGTCACGTCGCATGAGGGGGGTAATTGGTCAGGATACAGGTCACAAGTGGGTAATTGACTAAAATTTGCAATATCAGGAGGCAAATTGACTGAAATTAAAGCAATTTGCCCACTGATTTTGCAAATTTTTGTCAATTATCTCATGAGACGTGTATCCTAATCAATTACTCATGTACGTAACACCATGTTCGCAGGTGCATGTATGCCGTTAACCATCACGTCATTAGAGTAAACAGAGCAAGGGGCGATTTGATTGACGTCTTACAATTTCAGAGGTACATACCTATTTCCAAATTTCATGAGGATATTTGACAAATTTTAAAATTTCATGAAGGTATTTGACATATCACTCTACTAATAATATGTCTGAGCAATTTCTTGAAGATATGCAAAAAGCTCCTTAGGTTTGGAGAACATAGGCATGTGATCAGCATCAACAATCACTTTAACATCATTAGTAGGATTTCTTTCGATCATTGATAGTTGAAAATCATGCTTTAGTACATAGTCTTGTTGGCACACAATGTAGACTTTGGCAACAGTTCCATAGTTGTCTTTTGTTACTCTTGTTTCCTCTTGTAATTTTTCTTGATCACCTAAGCTACGAACAGGCCTTATTAATGACATTGCAAGTGACAAGTCCTGATTCATATATAATTTACATACATCAATAATCACAATATGCTCAAAGAATTTTTAAATTATAATCATTTTGTTAAAAAAAAATACCTCAGGTGGAGATAGTTGATACAACTTGGTTGCTAAGAATTGTGGTCCAAATAACATGGATCCATTTGGTTTATCTTTTGGACTATCATCAAACATAATCTTTGTGTCCATGATGGAATCCAATCTTTGATTATACTGCAATTTACAAAATTAAACTATAAAATAGTAATAAATTTTTTTAAAAAAAAGTCACTTAAATTTCTAAATACTAAGAAGTCATGTGCTTTTTCTTATTAATTAATTAAACTGGCAAAAATGATCATTTTATAATTGTTTCCAAGAGATTTGATCTCAACAATGAGATTATAGTTTATGAAGTGCAAATATAGACTTTAGACACGACACTAACACGTCGACATTGATAATAACTTTTTTTAACGCAATATCGATAATAATTTGAAAAATGACACAATTTAAAATAATTATAAGTCTCGTTGTCGTGTCAGTATCAGACATTGACGCATGTCCGACACTAAAATACGGCTAATTCAAAGAGTGTACGTGCGTTAAATTCTTACCACTAAACTAACATCTTAAGTGTAATGACTCACGTGCTTGCTTTTTGGTGAGGCTTATCCCTTCATAATTTAAGGGTATTTATTCATCAACCAATGAGAACAAACCACATAAGTGAATTTACATGTGGTACCCACCCACAACTAACTTGTAACAAACTTCTAGAATTGCATATGACTTATTTTCATTGGTTGATGGGTTAATACTCTTAAATTGTGAAAGTGTAAAGTCCACTTAAGTTGGTTTGATAGTATTAGCTTGAGACATGAGAGTGTGCTCCTCTTAAGGTCTTAGGTTCGATTCTCTCTAATTCGATTCTCCCTGGATTATTCATGAACCACATATGTACCCAAAAGTTGATTTATTTATTATGTTTGAGGCAATGCTCAAAGTTGATGATAACTATGAAATATGGAAAAATATAAAATAATGAATCGGAAGCTAATTTGTCTCCGAGATAAAAATATCAAAGATTAATTTGAATTTTATCTTTATCATGAATTGAAATGACTCGTCAGAAATTTGTAAAGAATTAAAATGGATCTTCAGTCTAACAATAATTAAGTATTTCTCGGAGAATTTTGTAAATAAAAAAAAGAAAGTACCTCTTAGAGAATTTTGTAAAAAAAAAAAGTACCTCTTGGAGAATAGTCAAGAAACATAGATCAGGAGAATGCATGAAAGCTGTAACAAATACAGAAACTGCAATTTTCTTAGGAAAATATTCCATAGCCATAGATATGCATGTTCCACCATAGCTATGACCTACTAGGATTACTCTTTCCTCTTGTGGCAATGATTTTAGAAATTCAATCAATGGTTCATAATAATCTGCAAGAGAATTCAACTCATGCACTTGCTTTGGATGAATTCCAGAAGCAGCCATGTCTATTGTTGTGACTTTGTGTCCAACAGATTTCAATAGAGTAACAATCTTGTACCAACACCATGCTCCATGACAAGCTCCATGAACCAATACAAAATGTCTTGTATCCATCTATCTTTTCCTAGTCCCTCTTGCTCTGTGAATGTTGGTTGCCTTTTTGTTTATAGGAGTATTTTTTATGTTCCTATTTATGTCTTATAAAAAAAATTGACACTTTTTATGCATATTAAAAAATAATAAAAAATGTATATACACAAACCGTGTAAATTAATTTTACATTATCTATCAATACGAATAATGTATGATATGGAGAAATATTTGATTTCTATTAAATGTTACTGTCAAATTAATTTACACCAATAGAGTATATTCATTAAACTCTAAAAAAAGTTACTCCAAGACAAATTAATTAATGTTTATAATTTGTATATGTTTTCAATGTTAACTTTTTATTTTCAAAGGCAAATTAATACTCGATAGTTTGGAGGATAAGATGATTTAAATTGGTTGGCTTTCCGAAAAACATAAAATGTAAAATGACCAAATGGTTCAGGGTCATGTTAAACATTTTCTAATGTTTCATTATCAAATACGTATAAATGAAAGTTCTATAAAATAAAATATATAAATAAAAGTTGGTAAAAACCTTTCCAAAAAAGTTGAAAAAAAATCAATATATTTAAAATCAATTTTTTAAAAACGAAATACGTTAAAAAAATTTAATCAATAGAACGGATGAATAACTCAAATAATTTAAGCTAAGGATTAAAAAGATTAGAAGTCTCAAGTTTAAACTCAAATAAAGGAGAAAAATTACAACCTAACAAATAATTATTGTTGTGGCAAGTGTGAGTATTAAGTCTCACATTATTTAGATAAGTGGATGTTGAACACTTTATAGGTGAGAGGATCCATAACAACAATCATTTAAAAAAAAATTAAAATGATTTTCCGATCTTAGGTCAAGTGATAAAAACATTTATATACAAGTAAGAGTCGAAGTTCAAATCCATAAGATTTTACTTTAATATCTTTTTGTCATCAATGCCGATTGAACTTAATAGTCCAAAGAAAAAGTTAGGGGCTACAAATTTAGGGTGGAAATTGATTGTTAGTGTACCAAACAAAGATCCAAATTAAGATGGGTCATTAATAACATAAGGATCCGTAGCCGGCTTGCCAACCTCTATTTGCCTCTTATCTTAACTTGAATATCAAGTTAGGTTTCAAACAATCATTCATTCAATTCACTTTCTTCAAAGATATTTTTCTTGGATATATCTTCAATCACACATTCTAGTAAACGATTTTCGAATATTTCTAACCATTTTATCAAAGACGTTTTATTTGGTTCCAAATCCAAACTACATAATTTGTCACAAATCATATCAAAGGAATTAAGGATGACGCACAAATCATAATTTGTCACAAATCATACCAAACTACATATTGAAATATGAAAATTCAACATTGAATATATTTAACATAAATGAAAAATTTATAATAATCACATATATTCTAGACAAATTTACCATTTCAACAATTTTAATATATTTAAACAGTGCAGATCAAATGGAAGGAAAAAATGATAACTTTTTTTTTCATCATTATAAATAAGATAACTTATTCCCACAAAAAAGAAGGTATATGTACGTAGTATTTCTTTTACACAAAGAATGTAGTTAGCAACTACTTTATTGTAGTAAAAATATATTAAAATAATATTCGTGGTCTGTATTATATATTAAAATAAAAATAATATAACATTTTAGTTTGTAACTGCCGCGTCAATATTTTTTGCACAAGAAATGAAAAAAATATATATTACGCATATTTTAGGAGATAAAGGATTTAAAAAGAAAAAATTACTAAATTACTATTGGAAATAATATAAAAAACTGCAAACATTTTATTCCATAGTTAAAATACAAATGTCCTGTAAATTTATCTCAATTGTTAGGACGTTGCATTATATATATAGGGGATCAGGATTCGAACCCTGATCATGGGCAAGTATCCAAAAAATACAGGTATGGGTATTAAAATTTTATACACACGCAAATATGGATATAAGTACGGCCATTATTTTAAACCACAAATATAAGAACAAATACCATAATATCTTGCCCATACCTTATTCATTGTTACTCCTAATGCAAAAATGTAGCAATTATTATCTGAAAAAGAGTGCGACCAAATTTTAACCTAACGTGCCATATAAACAACAAAAACATAGCAAAGTGAAGCGAAAACATAATGTCAGAAGAAAGGAAAATGATAAAAAGTACGACAAACATTGTCGTCTAAATTGCACGACTCGATGTGTGCTACAATTGTTATTTGATTTCTTTCTTTTAATTGATTTTTTGAATTAAAACCATCGGTTTAACTTCTGCCTATTATTAATGACAAATTATCACAATCATCTCTCTTCCTACATTCTGCCTAGGATTTACTTTATTAGCAAGTAATATTTTTACAACGAATTCTTTTTTTTTAACAAAATGCATTTATAAGTTTTTAAAATTTTACGTTTATAATATATAAATTTTTAAGTGATTAATAGATACTTTAAATTTTACGTTTATGATAAATATGTCCTTTAAATATTTCAAGTAACAAATAGTTTCCCACTTTCTCCAAATGAAAAAGTAGTTCTTTGTGGGACATAGCATTGGTGGAATGAGTGTAGCTCGTGCAATGGAAAAGTTTCCTGAAAAATTAGTAGTTGGAATTTTTATAGCTGTTTTTACTCCTGATACCCACCACAACCATCACATGTCTTGCAACAGGTGATAATTTATTATTGTCAATTTGTCATACAATATTGTCATTTATTTTAGTCCAAACTAGTTGATGATATAAATTATAATGTTGATCAAATTTATAATATTGATTTTTAATCTGAATAATCGAAATAGTTGGTTTAATTTGAGCAATGTTCCATCCAATTGGATGTGTATATTTACAGATATTCTAACATTCAAGTCAGTAAGAGAGCATTTAAAAAAAAAGCAAAAAATAATAGATTCTAAGTGGAAAGAAAATGTATCTTTCATTTGCTGAAAATATATATAATTATAGGATCCAAAAAAGAACCGTTAGGCGGCAAATCATGAGATGTTACAAACAACACACTTCAATGCCTTGATTCGATAGTTGTTGAGAGACGTTACGAATTGGAAGAGTTGGGAGATTAACTTTATTGGATTGAGTCATTTTGAAAATGGGTCTCTAGGTAAGGAGGGATCGGGCATTAAGCTTGTCTAGAAGAAATTCGTAGTTCATCATGTGAGAAATGTAATTTGTTTAGGAGACCTACATTAAGTAGATAAAGGTGTTCAATGTTGTAGTACTTAATATAAAGCTCTATAATTTATTGAATTAATTTTTTTAGTTGTATTTTCCTCATGTGCTTAAGTCTTAAGTACAATTGGTATTTTCATTGAGATATGAGCCACATAAAGGGCTAGCTATAAGATGGATTAATGTGTTTCACCGAATATTGATGGTTGAAAATTAAATGTTCTTCCTAATAAACATAAATAAATATATTTTATTAATTTCATTTCATCGATCTTAATTATAAAGTTTTTTTTTGAACAAGATCTTAATTATAAAGTTGATTTTTATCAAAAAAAATAAATTATTATAAAGTTGATTTTGAATTTACCTTACATTTTAATGTCATGGATAATATATTGAGAGATATCCAATTACGGGATGGATGGACTCGAGCTCTAATTCCATGGAAACAAAACATTGTTGCTTTTGAAACCAATATTTTTCATCACCGATATGATTTGGAGGTCGGTTCTAATATCTAGTGATTTATATTCATTCCTGATTACAGTTGTGAAAATAGAACCATAATCATTCCTACTAAATTTAGCATCAATCATTACCGTACCAACTAACCATAGGTGGAAGCAACTTTTTGTCAACAAAGTTCTTTCAACTCTCCTCGAGAGAGATATTTATTATTCTTAATTAGCTGGTCTCACAAACACACGTTACTGTAGTTGTTTGTACTATTAGAAAAAGTTAAAACAACTACGATTTTTTTTTCCTCGAAAATTCAATCTATGATATTGTCGTTAAATGTTAGAGACATTAAACATTTCATACAGTATGATGTGATTAATAAGATTATTTAAGGTAGATGATTATGAGAGAGAAAACATATTTATCATTTTTTTTGTTTATGTTCTGGACTGGACCTAAAGTCCAACGCGTGGAGGACCTCCATCTCTGGGCCGTCGTGCAAGGTTCAAAGAGCATAGACCCAATTCCACTTAACCGTTGGTCGGCGTACAAATTCTCAGTGGTTTGTAAATTGTAACGCTCGACACTGGAATGATGAGCATTCAATGTTCATCACAGCTCCTCAGCCGTTTCTCGACAGCCATCGATGGTCATTATTGTTCATCAACGGTCTTGGTCCAGCGCTGAGGCTATATATAGATCATTTCCACAACTTCACAAGTACATATTCTATATCAGAGAAAACATATGTTTCACCTCAACTGACTTGAGCGTCGGAGCATCTGCAGGTACACAACCCCCTGCGGTTCCACCGGAGAGGAGCAAAAGACTAAAACCACCTTACACCGTCGCAGTTGGTCGATTCTGATCAGGTAAAATCAGTTTACAATATTTAATCATTGTTTTAATTATGAGTTAAACATTTCATATGATATGATTAATATACGGTGAATCTATCAACAAAGTTGGGTCCGGCGGAATATATTAGACTGTTACAACGTTAGTAGTTTTTTTGACCCCTTTCTACCTTTCTCTTGAATTTTCTGTTTTAGTTTATTTTTAGGTGAGATGGAAACTATTTTTAGGCTACTTGATCAAAAAAGAATTTTTTTTTTATAATTTAGAGGTATTTACTCAACAATTAATAAAAAATATATTTAATCATTTTTTAATTATATGAATTTGAATTGATATTTTTTGTTCTCATTTCATATAAGGGCCGATAGTGTCTAAATTACATTGAAATCTAAATTACATTGAAATCTTCCTATAAGTGATCAAAAAATGAAAAACATACAAAATGTAGGGAAAACCATAATGCCAAAATAAATATGAACAAAAAACAAAAGCATTTTGTTCTGGTGCATTTGTGCTTGTGGTGGAGCCTGGAGTTGGTACAAACTGAAACCACAGTTAGAATCTGTCGTTCACAAAGTCACACCACTTGACCTTGAAGCTTGTGGCATCAACACACACACAAAATTGAAGATGTTCATACTTTTTCTGAGTTTTCTAAACCTTTGTTAGAGTTCTTAGCTTCACTTGATCCAAATGAAAAAGTAGTTCTTGTGGGACATAGTTTTGGAGGAATGAGTGTAGCTCTTGCAATGGAAAAAATTGAAGTTGGAGTTTTCATGTTAGCTTTTATTCCTGATATCCAACACAAACCATTATATGTATTACAACAGGTCAGGATTTTTTACTGTCATATAGTACTTAATTAATTTATTGGAATTATTGTCATTTAATTTGACTAAACTAATAGATGAAATAAATGAAAATATAGTTAAATATCAAGGTTTTTAATGTGGATAGGATATGGTCGCAAATTGGTTCATAATTTATTGGAAAAAAAATGAAAAATAAACGTCAACAGCAGGGTTCGAACCTGCGCGGGCGAAGCCCAACAGATTTCAAGTCTGTCTCCTTAACCACTCGGACATATTGACTGTTGTGATTAGTTTTAAGTTAATTAATATTACTTGGTTTGGTATCACTCGTTGTATTTGATTATTTTCATTTTTTTAATTGTTGTCAATTTTATGTTTGTCTTGACCTTTGCATTTTTGTCCCCTTATTTTATCATATTCAAGAAAATACTCATGGTATTTTAAACTCAAACATTTTGATCTTCTTACATTTTTAACTCTAAAACGATGATTTATCCCATCTTTGATTGTGATTTTTTGATATGGTTGTTGGTTCTTTTTTGGGTGCTCTTATTTCTACTAATTTCTCTATTATGAATAATTGATATGGGTGTTGCGCTTTCTTTGGTTGTTTATCTTTTTGTTGGTTCTTCTCTTTAACTAGGACATCCTTCTTTGGTTGATCTTTTCTTGATTGTATGATTGTTTCTTCTTCTTTAGTTGTTCATATTAGAGGTGTCAAAATAGATGGATTTGATTGCTAATGGATGAATTAAAGTAATCCATTTATTTATCCATTAAAATTCATTCAAACAATCAAATTCATTCATTGGAGATAAAATTCATTCGGTATCATCTTTCCAATGGATGGATATCCAATTCACCCAACAAAATTAATTTAAATATTATTGTTTAATTTTTAAAATATCAGTATTTTAATTAATTAATTTTTAAAAAATTGCGGTATTTTATAGTAAAAACTGGAAAGAAAAAAATGTGAAGGAATAATTCGTTGGATTTTTAAAAATTGTTTGATGAATCAAATCCATCCATTTAGTTAGATGGATGGAGTGAATCCAATTCCGTAACAATTTTATTGTCTAATGGATAGATTGGATGAATTTAAAATTGATGGATTTGAATGGATAATGGATAAAGTTGACATCCCTGGTTCATATATCTCTCTTGGTTCTAATATTAGTTGGTTTGATTTGAAGTTTTAACATTATTAATGGATTGTTTTGACATTCATTTTGGATTGGTTATATATATATATATATATCTTTAGGTTTGAATGTGTAAAATGTTATATTTCATCTTTCAAATGGTATATTTAGAATGAGCTTACTAATAAGCTTTAACTTTAGGGGAGTGTTAGAATATTAGAAAATGAGTAGTATTAACAACACTCTTTTTTAAACATTTTTACAATCGTTCGCTCTATAATTGAGTAAAACTCATGTGAGTTTCACCATTTTATTTGGTACCTATTTTCAGAACAAGATCTCTAGATTAATTTCAACCGATTAGAGAGTGGGTAAATAGAAAAAGGAATTGAAAATAAGAATCCTAGTACTCCCCTTAGAAAATATATGTGGTATTATGCAAGAGTATATGTATCTCCTTTATTTTTATTAAGATTTTTCCTTAATATATGATTGAATATCTATTTTAATCTTTTGTATTAATTAAGTATCAAGTCATCATTTAGTCAATTGCTCTCCTTACTCACATGCATTTTGGCAACTACATGGAGTACAAACTCGAAGCAAAATATAAGTTCAGGGGCGGCCTGCACACATGTTTGGGATGTGCAACAGTATTGGGTCTCAAAGTTTTGAGGGCATCAACTCAAAATTTTGAGGTCCTATAATATTACTTATATATTATTAATACCTATAAAATATCATATGTATATTAATAGATTATTTTTAGGCCCAAAATCAATAGTTATACATTGTTAATGTTCATAAAATATCATATGAGAATCAATAGATTAATTATCTATACTCGTAAATATAGTTCTAGTCCATTTTAATCTTTGCATAAAATTTAATCTTAGATTAGGATGTTCATTTTTGACCGTTATATACAAAGATAATTATTTTGTATTTCTTGTCCCATTTAATTTAATGCAATTGGTTTAATATTGATAATTTATATGTTTACAAGAATAAATATGATTTTTTATTTATTTATATTATATGTCATTTAAATCGACATTTTTTTTTTATTAAGTAACCACCATGATATTTTACACAGAGCCTCCTAAAATTCAGGAACGCCCCTGTATATCATGTAAAACATCAAAACACCACCAAAGTAAATAGATCCAAAATTAGGGAGAGATGGAGTGCCAAAACACAAAAGATGACATGATGGCTTTCGAGAGGGTGTTTCAAGGTCGATTCTGCCAATGAGGTCACAACCATACGACCAAGATTGGGAGACAGGGTACACGTTTGGATTAACTTATTTTTGAACTTATGCAAATAGTTTATGTAATGTAAATTAGATTTTATGCTATTTTATAAGTTCACACTAATGAAAATTGTATTTTTATAAGCTATTTTATCATAAACTACCTTGACAAACTTATAATAATACATAAAAAAATGCAAAAATTGTTTGCATAAACTCAAAAATAAGCTAATCCAAATGGACCTTAAATAAGGTGGACGATGATCTACTGGAGAGAAGCTCGAAACAATACAATGTCGATCATCGATTATAATAATGTGAGTTGACAACGATGAAGCCATGGAACATAGAACACGTGATAAAACTCCAAAAAATTGGATAGATAAATCTACAAAAATTACAACAGATTTTTCCCTTTTTGGAGGATAAATTTACATATTTAAACTATGTGTCAGATATAAGAATACCCTATCCTATCCATCTGGAAATCTTAGTTCAAATCCTTCGATACTGGGTGAAAGATGCCCTTTTTTCATTTATTACGGTTGTTTCTTTATCATTTTTGTAATTGGAATCGTTTTATTACTACCAAAAAATCGATTTCTACTTTTTCAAAAAGTAATCCAAGATTATATAAAAGACAAAAAAAAAAACTTTTTGACATCAAATTTTATGGTCCAAAATCTTCCAATGAGCATCTTGCAAAATAAAATAAAAACAATGTGAGCTGCTCCAAACAATTAGCCAATCATATATCACCTTTGAATACTCAACAAATTGTAATGTGAGTTAACAACGTGAAGCCATGGAACATAGAACACGTGATAAAAATCCAAAAAATTAGATAGATAATTCTACAAAAATCGCAACAGATACATAAAAGACAAAAAAAAACCACTTTACGACATCAAATTTTATGGTCCAAAATTTTCCAATGAGCATCTTGCAAAATAAAATAAAAACAATGTGAATTGGTCCAAACAATTAGCCAATCATATATCACCTTTGAATACTCAACGGATTGTAATGTGAGTTGACAACGATGAAGCCATGGAACCAATGTTGTCAGAACCGGATCGGGAACCGGTGGTACAAGCGGTCCAGTTGGGCCTAAAAAACAGCCAACTCAAAAAATGGTGGAAAAGGGGTTGAACCGGCGCCGAACCGGTAAACCGTCCGCCTTTAGCGGTTCGGAGGTTTTTTTTTTTTATTACGGCAAAACGACTCCGTTTTGATTTTTTTTTTAATAAAATCACAAAGAATTGGTAAGGTTGATTTTTTTTTTTGTTAAATAAAAAAAATTGAAACTTGCAAAGAAAGAATTAGAAAGGTTTAGTCTAAAAAAAATCGTACGCATACTGTTTCTTTCTTTTTGTTTTTCACATTCCCTTCCCTCTTTGTGTTTAAGAACATATTCAAATACCATGAATATTTATTTTATTAGATAGATCATGAACTTTGACAACATCATATTTTGAAGATAAAGAAGTTTTGAAATAAACAAATAAAATAAAGAAATGAAAAAGGAAGAGAAAGATGTAGATGTGAACTTCAATCAATCTATAACAATAAAATGAAGGAGGAGGGGTGTTAGAATAAAAGGAGTGAAAGAGATGATGAGAGAAAATGAAGTCACACATAGTCAAATATGACATGAAAAAATTAAGAAGGATTGCCTGAGGCATAGAGAAAGAGGAAAAAAAAGATGAAAATATGTGATATGATGCTAGCGGCAGCTCTCAGATTCATTTAGAATATTAGGGTTTCCATACAATACAAGTGGGTTGGGCCTTTTATGTCTTGGCACTTGTGAGTACTAGTATTACTATTTTTTAATTTATAAATAATAATCTATAAATAAAATAAATAATTATTATATAACTATTATAAAAATTACAGTACTTCAATTGTACTGTATGTGAATGCCTAATTGCACGTGAATCTTGTCTTTTTTCAAAAAAATATTCTTAATTATTTATTATATTATAATAAAATATACATTTTTATTGAAATATTGTAATAAAATAATAATAAAATTTATATTTAATTAAAAACGGTCCGACCCAATTGAACCCCGGTCCGACCAGTTGAACCTTGAACCAGTAAGCTCGCCTGTTCGATGACCGGTCCGGTTCTGACAACCTTGCATGAAACATAGAACACGTGATAAAACTCCAAAAAATTGGATAGATAAATCTACAAAAATCGCAACAGATGCATAAAAGACAAAAAAAACACTTTACGACATCAAATTTTATGGTCCAAAATCTTCCAATGAGCATCTTGCAAAATAAAATAAAAACAATGTGAGCTGCTCCAAACAATTAGCCAATCATATATCACCTTTGAATACTCAACAAATTGTTAATGCCCAAATAATTTAACCCAATTTTTTTATATTTATAATAAAAGTGATAATCGAACCCAGAATCTTAACATACCGTACTACTTAAATTTCTTACTTTTTTTTTTTGACTCAAAAAGAACAGTTTTCATTCATTCAAATTCATAGAGAATACATCAATCAAAATCATTACATGTTCAATTTCGCTAAAAACTAATAAGGATGAATCTGCGAACATGCTCACAGCATCCGAGTTAATAGCATAAAACGGCCTAATGTCTGTGACAAAGCCTACAATTGATTTGACAAAATTCAAATGTCTGGAATAGCAATGCATCCAGATCTGCAACGTTGACGGCGCTAAAGTCATTGAATCTGCACTGAATTTGGATCGAAGCAAACCTGCAAATATGAACAAAAACAACACCGTATCAAGACGGGACAAAACCAAAACTCCGCACTAAGACGGGATTAAATAACACCAAATAAAAAAACACGAAAAAAAAGACTCGAACAAAACCTAAAAATACGTGGGTATCACTTATTTTAATAAAAAGAAATAAAAAACGATCAAGAGGGGTGATTCCGGATCAAAATTGATCCTAAACCACCCATCTCTAATTGATCAATAAAAAAGAAACAAACAAAAAGAAGAAGAAGAGAAGGGTGGTGGCAGAGAGCCGAGAGAATTAGGTTTGGTAATCTCTACAATAATTACGTTGAATTAGGGTGGCGGCAGAGAGCCGAGAGAATTGCTTAAATTTCTTACTATTAGACCAAATTTTGTGACTTAATTTAACCCAATTTGAAAATTGAAATCGGATGAATCAAAATCTTTCAAACCTCCCCTTCAAAAAGAATAAATCTTTCAAACCAACCAATAGTAGTAATTTTATTTATTTAGAGAGACGGGTCCAGGATTGGGTCTTCATTTGAATATTCGTAAAACGGAGATCTTTTGGCCTTCTTGTGATGGAAGAAAACTTCATAAAGGGTTATTTCCTTCGGACATTGGGAGGCCGTTGTCTGGTGTGAAATTGCTCGGAGGTGCTGTTAGTCGAGATAAATATTTTATTGAGGAGGTAGCCATGAAGAGAGCTGTCAGTGCTGTTGAGTTAATGCATCTTCTTCCTAAGCTAAGAGACCCACAAAGTGAGCTTCTTCTACTTCGGTCATGCATGGGTATTGCCAAACTGTTTTTTGGCCTTAGGATGTGCCAACCAATTTATATGCAAGAGGCAGCTATTTTGTTTGATAAAGAGCTGAGAGTGGCAGTTGAAAATATTGTGGTTGGGGGAGGTCCGTTCTTTGGAGACCTTCAATGGAGAATCACTTCTTTACTCATTAAGTTTGGAGGGTTAGGATTGTATTCAGCTGTAGAGGCCAGCTCATATGCCTTTGTGGCTTCCAGGGCCCAATCTTGGATTTTGCAAAATCATATTTTGAGAGACATTGGAATATGTGGTATGGATTTGGACTTTAACAATGCTTTGGACGGTCTTCGGGATGCAATTCCGACTTTTGACTTTAGCAATTTTGCTAGCAAAGACACCGTCCCCCTAAAGCCCAACATGTTTTGGCGAGTGTTCTTTTTAGTAAAATTGTTCAGGACATGAAAGTTGATTTTGTCATGACCAAAAGACAAAAAACGGTTTTTGGGTGTTTGAAAGCGGCACATGCTCAAGATTTTCTCTTCGCTATCCCCATTGATGGTTTGGGCCAAGACATGTCTCCAGTTGAGTATCGCACCATCCTTAGGTACCGCCTCATGATTCCGTTATTCCCTAAAGATGAAGTTTGCCCTGTTTGTCGTAAAAAGTGTCTTGACACTTTTGGGGAGCATGCAGTTCATTGTCGGGAGCTTCCAGGCTTCAAATACAGGCATGACTTGGTCAGAGATGTGCTTTTTGATATTTTTAGGCGTGCAGGAATTTCTGTGAAGAAAGAGGCACCTGTGAATTTTTTGACTGACCCACAAGAAAGAAGATCGACACTTCGTCCAGCGGATGTTGTAGTGTATGGATGGGTAGGTGGGAACATGCTTGTGTAGATTTAACTGGAGTTTCCCCACTTGTGGGACTAGGGGTTGGTGATTTTACTGTGGGACAGACAGCCCTCAAAGCTGCTTCAAGCAAGATGAGCAAACATGAGAAAGCATGCTCTGATAATCAACACGTTTTTATACCGTTTGCATTTGACACTTTTGGCTTTCTCGCACCAGAGGCGGTAAACCTTTTGAAAAGAGTTCAAAAGGTCATGCATAGTAATGTTGTGTCGCCTAGGTCTAGGAACGTAGTTTTCCAAAGATTAGGTTTTGCTATACAGAAAGGTCTAGCGGCGCAGCTTGTTGCCCGTCTACCTTTGGTTCACGTGTAATTATCTCATTATATATATATATATGAAAATCTTCATCCCAATGTGCACTAAGAGAAACACACATCATGTCTATACCAAAAAATTTAAGACTTTTTATATGTAATTTAATAAAATTAAATGTTATGCAGTAGAATGCAAAAGAGAAATGATCTGTCTATAATAAGTAGCTGAAAATGATTGCTAGCTACAAAACTCAACTTGACATATATCTTTCTATATTTAGGCAAAGACATTTCAAAGTGACAAAGTGTAGAGAAATGATAAAATCTGAATTAAATATGAGCCAAAAACAGCATAAGCATTTTGTTATGGTGCATGGTGCTTGTGTTGGAGCCTGGTGTTGGTACAAACTGAAACCACAGTTAGAATCTGTCGGTCATAAGGTCACAGCACTTGATCTTGCAGCTTGTGGCATCAACACAAACAAAATTGAAGATGTTCATACTTTTGATGAATATGCTAAGCCTTTGTTAGAATTCTTAGCCTCACTTGATCCAAATGAAAAGGTGATTCTTGTGGGACATAGCTTGGGAGGAATGAGTGTAGCTCTTGCAATGGAAAAATTCCCAGAAAAAATTGCAGTTGGAGTTTTCTTAACAGCTTTTATTCCTGATACACAACACAAACCATCATATGTTCTACAACAGGTCAGAATTTTAAATCATAAAATTTAATGATATCATAAATATAAATCTAAAATATATTTAAATTTAAAATCTTTAAAAGATATTTAAACATATTATTCTCATCAATTTGTTGATTTATTTGATTTGTTGTGTGTTAAATGAAATGTACAAGTGTGGCAACATTAATTAGTTCTATTGACTAAAATATTGTGATCTACACAATTTACGATTGGGATCCTCGGCAACACCTGTGTCTGCTGCAATCTCTCCTGCTATGTGTATTGACCGTCAGATTTGTTTCATTTTTTCTCAACCGTTGGACTTAATTGTACATATACAGAGAAGTTCTAGTTGCGCGTCTCCTTTCTTTCATTAACTCACTTTATTAAATTTCTTTGTTGTGCATAGTCAAGCTTTACATAATATTAATATTTTATCAAAAATTCTAATAATTGAAAACCAAAAAAAAAAAAAAAAAAATTCTAATAATTATCGACAATAATCTTAAGAAATAAAATTCATGACCCTCATATTTTTTACGACTTAATCAGCAACTTAATTTATGACAATTCAATATCATATGCATATTTTTTTTCGTTGTTTTAATCAAACCGATATTATTATAAAAACATTATCATCTAGATTCAAGATATGACGATATTTATCATTGATGATGTTTTGAACATTTTTATGGACATCTCCACCGTAGACCATGTTCTTATTTACTGTACAATATATATATTCGGCTCAAGTGGTTAAACTCCCTTTAGAATAAATTGTTTGAAAAGTTCAAGTTCGATTTTTTGAGAGAAACAATTCTTTATCAGATTTTACTTACCTTTATGCCAAATTCAAATTACCAAAAATCCTTCATCTAAAAACGGAAGTTTTAACACTAAAAAAATTAATTATAGAGAAAAAAATAAGTTATTTGGTTCAACACAAAGAATGACAAAGTGAACAAAGTCATTGTGCTCAAGTGGTTAATAAATTTGTCTTATAAGAATCCTTCAAAACAAACCAAGTTCAATTTCTAGTATGAATAGTTTTTTGCTAGATTTTACTTACGTCACAGTCGAACTCTAGATTATCGGGTTATTAAAAAAAGGTTATAGAGAAATTAATATTATTATTATTTAATTAATTAATTAATTAATAAGAAAAAAAATACACCAATACATGTTATATACTTTATTTTTAATTATGTTTTTCCAGAAAAAAGAAAATACTTTATATATAGATACGTAACTTTTGGCTTGGGGGAATAATTAGATGCTGAATAATCTACAACTTTGTTGTTTTAATTATAAAAAAAAAATGTTGCTGCGTTAGAGTAAGTAACTGTGAAAATATGAAAGATGCAAAGTAAACAAAAGCTGTGGCGTAATTTATATCTATGAACTATGATCGGATGGCTTATATTATGCGGCAGGGATGGCAGCAGCCAGCAGATATTGTTGCAGCCGAGGATCCATATGCTTAACAATTTAGCCTTACTCCGCTAAATTTGCGGATTTGGATCCTCTCCAATTTTTCTCTCCAATTCCCTCTCAAATTATTTTTATGTGTCTTTCTCTCTCATTATTTCTTCTCTCTCATCATTACTTGTTTATTTTTTATTATTAATTTCTCTCTATTCACATGAGAGAGAAAGACACATAAAAATAATTAGAGAAAAAAAATCGGAGAGGATCCAAATCATTTGCGGTTAGTGTGTGATTCTTCATGTTGCTAGAAGTATGTGCACCCCCACGTTTGACTTTTTGTGTCCTACACACAATTTTTTGTTTTCTCTATCTACACTTACATTTCTTCTTGAAACGTGTCTCCATGTAGATGGTTGTTTCAATTAGTGACGCTATAAACATGAAACACTTTCACTTAACTTTAAATGATTCTAACACTCCACAACCTTTGTGATATCTATGTGGACATGAAAAGGACACTATTTCTCGTATTCGACCTGTTTTTTGTTCAACAAGTTGACCCTAAATTCACTTGTTTACCGTTCTCGAATATACCTTGTTAATTTTCAAGTGTAACGACTTTTGATTTAATTTGACTAAACTAATAGGTGAAATATTGTTGATTGATCTAAATCTTCACTGCCAAATGTAGAAGGCAAAAATATCCATACCCGCGGATATCCGCGGATAAAATCCACCACGGGCACGGAGCGGATAGTTTAATGGATATTTACGGGTAAGATAAATGGATATTTCAACTATCTGATAGTTAATGATACGGATGCGGATTTAACGGTATCTGTATCCGCGGATATCCGTAGCCGTTAGTAAATAAGAAAATTGTATAAATATTCTTAGTTATCAAATATACGAGAGCATTTTTAATTCTTTAGAATTTTGTAATGAACTTTGTTTTGATTAGAAATGAAATGTATGAAGTTTTTTCTAAAAGAAATGTATGGATATTATTATATTTTGGTGAAAAGAAGAAAAATAAATGTGTTGACTTTTGTTGTTAAATTGAAATGTGATAATAATTTTTTCTTGTTTCTTTAGAAAGAAGATAAACAAATTTCAAGTAATTAAAATAATTTTTTTTACAAGAATCACAAAATTTTTTAAAAAAATTATTATCCAGGGATACTTCAAAATCCATGGATTACCCGCTTGACGGATACCCGCATGGATATGGAGCGGATATGTATATCGTATTTATCCAACGGAGCGAACACAAATATCATATTATCCGCCCCCACGGATATCCATTGACATCCCTAGATATGATGAGTACATTAACTTTCACACTTCAAACATATGCATGACTTTGTTTGGGATGACTTTTTTTATATTTTTAAGTGCGCGGGAATATCTACAGAAAAGCCGCATGTAATTTTTTTTACTGACCCGCATGAGGGAAGTTTGACTGTGAGGTCGGTGAATGTTAAATGTACAAGTGTGACAACATTAATTATATTGGCCAAAATATTGTGGTCTACACAATTTAGCCTTACTTGGCTAATTCTGACATTGGTGTGTGATTCTTCATGTTGCTAGAAGTATGTGCACCCCCACGTTTGACTTTTTGTGTCCTCCTTCACACAATTTTTTGTTTTCTCTATCCATGCTTGCATTTCTTCTTTGAAACGTGTCTCCATGTAGATAGTTGTTTCAACTAGTGACGCTATAAACATGAAACAGTTTCACTTAACTTTAAATGATTCTAACACTCAACCTTTGTGACATCATGTGGACATGAAAAGGACACTATTATTTCGTATTCGACTGTTTTTTGCTCAACAAGTTAACCCTATATCCAGTTGTTTACCGTTCTCGAATATACCTTGTTAATTTTGAGGTGTAGATACTTTGATTTAATTTGACTAAATTAATAGATGAAATATTGTTGATTGATCTAAATCTTCACAGCCAAATGTAAATTGGGATGGGATATAATTAGTACATGAACTTCCACACTTCAAATATAGGCATGGTTTTATTTGGGATTACTTTTTTTATATTTTTAAGTGTGCGGGAACTATCTACAAAAAAAGCCGCATGTAAATTTTTTTATTGACCCGTATGAGGGAAGATTGACTGTCAGATCGGTGAATGTTATTGTTATATATGGTCTATGAGTGTGTATGAGGAAAATATGCATGTGTGGAGTTGATCGAAACTTTTATTGTGTGGCCAAACATGAGAAAACATGCATGTTTTGACAATCAATATTTGCGTTTGACACTTTTAGCTTTCTAATATCAGATGATGTTAGTCTTTTGAAAAAATTTAAAATATCATACATAACAATATTTTTTCTCTAAGTAAGTCTATGAGTGTTGTTTTTAAGAAAATTATTTTTGTCAATTAAAAAATAATTAGTTGCATAATTTATTGTCATGTTTGTCTTTTATTCATGTGTAATTATTTTATATTTATTTAATTTGAATATTAATTCTAAAACTAAAAAATAAAAAAAAATCTAGATTCTTAATGTGGATCTCGTGGGAGCAAACTAGAACTTGCAATGCATAATACTGTCCTGCAGTTAAATGTGAAACCGGTTGGTTATTGAAAAGAAAGAAAAGAAAAAATAAGAACGTCAACAGCAGGGTTCGAACCTGCGCGGGCGAAGCCCAACAGATTTCAAGTCTGTCTCCTTAACCACTCGGACATATTGACTCTTGTTGTTATTATTTCTTAATTACATCTTACATAACATGAGTTATTTTAATCACTATATAAAATATATCCTGCACCAATTGTACATTAGTAAATCAACTATTGTCATGCTTCTCAACATAATTGTAGACGCATTGTAAGTTGTAACTGCGGAGATATAAAAAATCTGAGCTATAATATTATATTTCTCGTTAAAACCTTGATAAATTTGATTTCCATTTCTTTGTTATTAACATTTTTGTTTAATTTATCTGACTTGATCATTTTGTAATATGTGTAGTATCTTGAGAGATACCCACTTGCGGGATGGTTAGACAGTGAATTTTCATTTGATGGAAAAAAAATGTTGATGCTTCCTGGCACCAAGCTTTTGTCCACTAAATTCGTTCAACTATGTTCCACTGAGGTACTTAATTATAGCATCTATCTTTGCACCTTCTTACATATGTTTGTTATTTGCACCCATCTACAAATAATAATTAATAATCTATGAAGCACGAACACTTTTTAGATGTATGTTTCGATGTCGAATAGGCGTTTGTTTCGGACATTGACACGACACTGACTTTTATAATAGTAATAAATTATATCATTTTCTCTAATTATTATCGACATATGCGTGTCAGTATCTTTGTCGTGTCTGGTGTTCGTGTATGTGTCCATGCATAATAATTTGGTTTGGATTTTGTAGGATTTTGAATTGATGAAGATTTTAATAAGGAGAGGGTCACTTTTTGTTGAGGATTTGTCTGAGGCAGAGAGTTTTTCCAAAGAGAAATATGAATCGGTTCCACGTGCTTATATTATTTCCAATGATGACTTGGCAATTCCTTTGGAGTATCAACAATGGATGATCCAAAATGCTGGGATTGATGAGGTGAAAGTGATCAATGGAGCAGATCATGCGATTATGTTTTCTAAACCTCAAGAACTTTGTTTGTCTCTTCTTGAACTTGCTGAAAAATACGATTAAATGGATTATATGCTATTTAGATATCCATTTTAACTGTAATTTAAGAGTGTTGTATTAATGTACTAAATTAAATAAAAAGATTTAAGATAGTCTCTTAAAAAAATGCCAACAGGGTTTAATATAGCAGAAGTTGTTAGACTCTTATTACGAAATGAATTAATGTTTGCAACAAATGCATAAAAGACAAATTAAAAAAAAAAACACTTTACCACATCAAATTTTATGATCTCAATTCGTGAGATGGTCCAAAATCTTTGAATGAGCATCTTGCATAATAAAATAAAAACAATGTGAGCTGCTCCAAACAATTAGTCGATCATATATCACTTTTGAATACTCAACGGATTGTTAATGCCCAAAAATTTAACTCAATTTTTAAACTGAAATCAGATGATTTAAAATCTTTCAGTCCTTCGATCTACAAGTCTTAGATTAATTGGTAAAAATATCGAAGTTGTTAGGCCGAACATTATGACTGGAGTTCGAATTCCAACTCCTTCATTCAATTATGCGTGTGAGTTTATGATAAATTTTTCATTTTATCTATGTAAAAAAAAAAAAAAAACTTTCAAACCAATCATTTACTAATAGTAAGTATAAGTTCCCATGGCCACTTAATTAGATATTCAAATGTGAACTGTCCCAAATTGACTTCCACATCATCTGTGGTGTGCCGGAAAAGGATTTCCTGCAGTAACTGCAGGACGCAGTAATCACTCACAGTCATCCGATCTGAATTAGTGGTTGAGATTGATTGGTGAATCGTGATACTTTTATATCAACCGTTTGATCTAAAATGAATGGTTCGGATTCAAAACAGTGGAAAACTTTGTGAATAAAAACCGTAGCAAATATGGATCCGTGGTGTGGCCACCTCTAGAATGCCAATGATAAATCATAAATGATCTGTCAGTCTACAATGAGTGGCTGAAAAAGAGTGCTAGCTACCAAACTCAATTTGACATCTTTCTATATTTATAGCAAACTCAACTCAAGTGCAGAGAAAATTATAATGTCTGAATTAAACATGGATCAAAAACAGCAAAAGCATTTTGTTCTGGTGCATGGTGTTTCCATTGGAGCCTGGTGTTGGTACAAACTGAAACCACAGTTAGAATCTGTTGGTCACAAAGTCACACCACTTGACCTTGCAGCTTGTGGCATCAACACAAACAAAATTGAAGATGTTCATACTTTTTCTGACTATTCTAAACCTTTGTTAGAGTTCTTAGCTTCACTTGATCCAAATGAAAAAGTAGTTCTTGTGGGACATAGCTTTGGAGGAGTGAGTGTAGCTCTTGCAATGGAAAAATTCCCAGAAAAAATTGCTGTTGGAATTTTCTTAACAGCTTTTATTCCCGATACACAACACAATCCATCATATGTTCTACAACAGGTCAGAATTTATTCCTGATACATCTGTATGGACTTGAGAAAGACACTATTATCTCGAATTTAACTGTTTTGTGCTCAACAAGTTGACCATAAATTCAATTGTATTGCTCTCGAATATACCTTGTTTATTGTCATATGTAAATACTTTGATTTAATTTGACTAAACTATTAGATGAAAATCATGAAATGTTGTTGACTGATCTAAATCTTCACCATCAAATGTAAAGTGGGATAAGATGAGTACATTGCAGAGAACTCTCAGACTTTAATTACATGCACAACTTTGTTCATGTTGTCTTTTTGATATTTTTAAGCGCGCGGAAATATCTGTGAATAAAAGATGTGTCTGTAAAGGATATTAATCTTAATGGTCATGTTAAACAGTGTCATAGGGCATTAGTCAAACATCTGTGAAAACAACAGCAGGGTGAAAACAAGATGTGTCTGTAAAGGATATTAATCTTAAGGGTCATGTTAAACAGTGTCATAGGGCATTAGTAAAACATACCAAAAAATGAAATAGAACGTCAACAGCAGGGTTCGAACCTGCGCGGGCATAGCCCAACAGATTTCAAGTCTGTCTCCTTAACCACTCGGACATATTGACTCATATTATCATTTCTTAATTATAGTTTATATAATTTATGGTTTATCTGACATGATGATTTTGTTATACGTATAGTATGTTGAGAGATACCCACTTACTGGATGGTTAGACAGTGAGTTTTCATTTTCTGGAAACAAAATGTTGTTGCTTCCTGGCACCAAGTTTTTGTCCACTAAATTCTTTCAACTATGTTCCACTGAGGTACTTAATTATAGCATTTATCTTTGTGCCTTCTTACATATGTTTGTTATTTGCACCCCATGTACAAATAATAATAATAATGATTTTGTTTGAATTTGGTAGGATTTGGAATTGGTGAAGATTTTAAGAAGGACAGGATCACTTTTTGTTGAGAATTTGTCTGAGGCAGAGAATTTCTCTAAAGAGAGATATGAATCGGTTCCACGTGTTTATATTGTTTCCAATAATGACTTGGCAATTCCTTTGGAGTTTCAACAATGGATGATCCAAAATGCTGGGATCAATGAGGTGAAAGTGATTAATGGTGGAGCAGATCATATGGTTATGCTTTCTAAACCTCAAGAACTTTGTTTGTCCCTCCTTGAGATTGCTAAAAAATACCATTAAATAGATTCTATGCTATTTAGAGATCGATTTTAACTGTAAGTTATGTAGTACTATACTATTGTACTAAGTTGAATAATTTATTCTAAAACACTCTTTTAGACAAATTCCAATGACGTTTAATCTATCAGAAGTTGTTAGACTATGTAATGAAATAATGTTTAAATTTTTAGGATAAAAAACGAGTTCACATTTAACGGTGTCTCGAATAAGATTACTTTTAATCTATGAAGCACAGACTCTGACACGGACACGCCGATACTGCTGATGTAAAAAGTATAGGACACCGACACCGCTACATATTTATAAAAAATCTAAATTGAGAATCGAAATATATACATATGCATCAAAGTTGAGCAAGTTATTTCTTTAAGAAATTTTTTTAAAACAAGATAGGATAGTATTTGACTTTTATTTATCCATCTAATATCGAAAAAGCTGAAAATATTGCAATCAAATGTAATCTCGTTAATCCCTCTTTAATCAACATTGTTGTTTCGACACATTTATAATGTCTAATATGTTTCTAAGAAGAGTAGAAACAAAGAAAAATAATATTTTTGTAGGATACTTGTCCGATACGTGTTGCATGAATGTCTTATAGGTGTCGAACATCAATCTATGGAGTGTCGGAGTAAAGGAAAAAATAATTATTTTTAGACACCTATTTGAGTTTTCCGACGGGTGTCGTACAAGTGTCGGACACTGACACATGTCCGACACTCTGACACGCCTAATTATATATGTGTTCGTGCTTGATAGCTTCTAATAAAATGAACACCTGTACTGTTTGAGGAGATTATTAAACACTAGCAAATGCAAGTGCAAGTGTTCCATGAACAAACTATTATGTTTCTGTGTAACGGATACTCTTCTGCTACAAAAGTGCAGTATCACAACCTCACTGAGAGAGGCGCGTCAACTCCACGCCCTCCTTTTAACTACCTCCAACGTTTATGCCTCCAAATCTGCATTTCTATACAACAACATCATCTCCATGTATTCACGTTGTGGTTCACTCAAAGACTCTCACCAAGTGTTCGACAAAATGCCTCACAGAACTCTTGTTTCTTACAATGCACTTCTTGCCGCATATTCACGTGCATCAGAAGACTATTCGATTTACGCCCTTAATTTGTATACCCAGATGGAAAAATTGGGTCTTAGGCCTTCCAGCTTGACTTTTACTAGCTTGCTGCAAGCATCTTCGTTGCGTGGAGATTTGTGGATTGGATTGTTGCTTCACGCTAAGAGTTTGAAGTTTGGTTTTTTGAATGATATTTGTGTGCAAACTTCTTTGCTTAATATGTACTCAAATTGCTTGGATTTGAGTTCGGCTGAATCGGTTTTTTGTGATATGAATGAAAGAGATGATGTTGCTTGGAATTCTTTGATTTTAGGATATTTGAAGAATGATAAGATTGAGAAAGGTGTTTATCTATTTAATAAAATGATGTGGGCTGGTTTTACACCAACTGGATACACGTTTTGTATGGTTTTGAATGCATGTAGTCGTATGAAAGATTATTTTTCCGGGAGATTGATTCATGCACGCGTAATTGTTGGGAATGTGTCGCTGGATTTACATCTGCAAAATGCACTGGTGGACATGTACTGCAATGCTAGTGATACACGAACGGCGTATATGATTTTTAGTAGAATGAAAAACTGGGATTTAGTTTCTTGGAATTCTATGATTACTGGGTATTTTGAGAATGAGGATGGAGAGAAGGCGATGAATTTGTTTGTCCAGTTGAAGGCATTGTGCTTTCCTAAACCAGATGACTACACATATGCTGGCATTATATCTGCAACCAGTGCATTCTCTTGTTCCAGTTATGGAAAACCTCTTCATGCTCAGGTTATTAAAGCAGGATTTGAGAGAAGCGTATTTGTGGGAAGCACTCTAGTGTCAATGTATTTCAAAAATCAGGAAACTGAAGCAGCTCAGTGTGTATTTTATTTAATCCCGAGAAAGGATGCTGTTCTTTGGACTGAAATGATCACCGGTTATTCTAAAATGGCTGATGGAATGAATGCAGTCAGATGCTTTTCAGAAATGTATCATGAATCCCATGAAATTGATGACTATGTTCTCAGTGGAGTTTTGAGTGTTTGTGCTGACCTTGCACTTTTAAGACAAGGTGAAATAATTCATAGTTATGCTTCCAAATTAGGTTATGACGTTGAAATGTCTGTTTCTGGGAGTTTAATTGATATGTATGCCAAAAATGGTAGCCTTGAAGCTGCATATTTGATGTTTTCTCAAGTTTCAAACCCAGATTTGATGTGTTGGAACTCGATGCTTGGAGGTTATAGTCACCATGGAATGGTGGACGAGGCATTGAAACTTTTTGAGGAGATTATTAAACAAGGTCTAGTTCCCAATCAAGTGACTTTCTTGTCTCTATTGTCTGCATGCAGCCACAGCAGATTGGTTGAGCAAGGAAAGTTACTATGGAATTATATGAGCAGAATTGGTTTGGTTCCTGGGCCTAAGCTATACTCTTGTATGGTAACTTTGTTGAGCCGTGCAGCATTACTGGAAGAGGCGGAAGAAATTATCAACGAATCACCTTATTTTGAGGACAATATTGAATTATGGAGAACTTTGCTAAGTGCATGTGTCATAAATAAAAATTTGAAAGTGGGAGTTCGTGCTGCTGAGGAAGTTTTAAGATTGAATGCCAAAGATGGTCCGACACTTGTTTTGCTTTCTAATCTTTATGCTGCTGCAGGGAGATGGGATGAAGTTTCTGAAATAAGAAGAAAAATGAGAGGATTGATGTTGGAGAAAGATCCTGGGTTAAGCTGGATTGAAGCCAAGAATGACATTCATGTGTTCTCTTCTGGGGATCAATCACACCCTAAGGTTGATCAGGTGCAGGCTGAATTGCACAGGCTTAAAGGAAATATGATTATAACACAAAATGCTGACAGTGAAGCACAAAATGCATGCTATATGAGTTACAGAAGCTAAGCCTGTGTATAGATGAGATGTTTTATTTTATTTTATTTTAAAAAAATGTATATAAATGGAATGAAGTTTTAGAGATAATAGATAAGGATTGAAATTTCTATCAATAGGGATATTAGATTGTAGTTCGTGCTTATAAAAAGAGGTTGATTACTTTATGGTGCAAATGTTATGTTACAAATGTTCTCGTCTGAAAAACGAGTCAGCCTCAAGCGAGATTTACCAGTTGGACGGCCTATGTGGTGCGATGCCAGTCCGAGAATGTACCTACAAAAGGCACTCCAATCAGTTTCAATATAACATGATAGTGAATATAGAATGCATAGTCTTTTGGACAATTTCTCAAAGGCACTCCAAAATAATTCTTTTATTTAACTTTGTATTATCCCTACACTAGTATAGTATCCTACTCTTTCAACCTGTTTTCTGGTAAGGAATAAGAGAGAATAGGAATAATAAATTTACCTTAATCTATTTTAACCAAAGGTTCATTAAATAAAACGGATATAGTATTGTAAAAGCAATACAATAGTGTGGCACAAAGTAATAGATATTTGGATCATTTAATCATTTTGTCTAGGATTTGATTTCTAACCGAGCGTATGTAAAAACATCTATTGGCTCAATTCATTAAATAGATTTCAATTATTTCAAAGACTTCGTCCTTGCATTTGCGCGTCCATCAATTTGGCTGTTTTCCAGCGTTCGAACATTATCATCCACCAGTGGGTACTTGGGTGGATGTCCCCAAGAAGCAGTAGACTAACCTCACGTTATTTACAATGTGTTTGTTTATCCAGTGACAACCGTTATCACACATTGAAGCTAGAGTTGGGTATACGGGCTGGCCCGCCCCGTTTAACCCGCCCCGCATAAGCCCACACATTAAACGGGGCTCAAGTCCGCGCAAGCTGCGGATTAAACAGATCAACCCGCGGACCTTAGCCCATATACCCAGCTCTAGTTGAAGCAGAAGCTTCAGATTGTAGTAGCTTTAAACCAGTCGTGCGTTTAACATTTATGACCACAAACAAACGGGGGTTTAGTTGGTTCAAGGAAAACGGAAGGAGGCTTGAGTGAAAAGCATTCTAAAATAAAAATCGAAGGTCAATTATCCACAATATAAATACATCAGTAAAATGGAGCGATACTACATTGGATATAAGATACCTTTTACAACAATGAATGATGGATCAAGCTCAAACTAGAACCAGGAATGAAGCTAAAGCTACGGAGCGTCATGAAATTTAGCATTCAAATCACCTAACCTAGACAAATGTTAAAGAAAATGTGTTGCTGTAAATGCCTAATGGAACAACTCACAACAGACTGAAACAACGCAGAACACGTCCAGTGCCCTCAATATAGTGTCTACATTCCAAGATATTAGACTAATAGCAAAAATCATTTTAAGACCATCTAACAAGGAAAGTCCAATATTTCAAGTGGTACATCCATATTTGTTTGGTGGCAGAAAAAGATCCCATCAACTTCATGATGTCAGACTGCTTCTATTAGCGCCGAGCAGTTCTGGATTTTGGCCGTGGATTTTTCTGCAATAAACATCATAGAAAAGAAGGCTTAGAGGGTGCAACCAACGAAGACATAACAGATATTAAAAAAAAAAAATCAGCAGATCACAATGCTTTAATTAAAGCTGATATGACATAATACACTAGGATTGTTTTGACTAAAACAGAAATAGTATATTAATAGCCCAAGAGGCTAAAGTTTACTTACGGATCCCCCAAAGCTTGATCCTGATCCTGTTGCAGCCCCTGAGTAAGAAAAATTGGTCAAAGTGATATCAAAATTAAATTAAGAAAGATGAATGAAATCCCAACCACCCTCCGTTTTTTCTTGTCGTAAAAAGAATGAGAGGGAGGAGACATCATTCAATTTCTTTTTCATCGCATCAAGTTCAATAATAATCTATGCTGTCAATCGGCCACTATAGCAGGCGATCACGGAGTCGCAGAGTGGTGACAAGGTCATGCACGACACATTCGACCAGCAAGTGGCGTTCAACATAAATTATTTCAATGACTGGTTTGGTTATTATAAACAGTTATTTCAATGACCTAAATGCAAACAAAAATTGCTTTGCAAAATCTGTGATCTCCCAATTTTTCTTCAACGTTCCATTACATTGAAGAAAAATCTAAAATGAACCTAAAAAGCTATGAAAAGCTACAAACAATTGAAAACTGTGATCTCCCAATAAAATCATTCTGCATCAACTGCATTGAAAACCAATATTGGGCACATATAAAGCTACGAAAAGCCTTTGGTGCTGAGTCCAATCCACAAGACACAAGATTAAAGATCAGAAAATTCTAATAATTTTTTAAAAATTTAGTATTAGGATAGAATGCAAGTAATTCCTTTGTAATTTACAAATATGGGTCTACATTTGCGTATTAAGGATCCTACAAGACATCATCTAGCTGCATGTGTGTTTGTGCGCGCTTCCGAAGTAAGTATAAGGAGCTGGTCATTTAGCTCGGGCCTTAAGTTGTGGAATAATTGGTCCCTGAGTTTCACATTTTATATATGTGATAAAAGTCATAAAACCAATTAAACAAAATATATATATAACAAATGAAGAGAATTCACTGACAAAAAAAAAACAAATGAAGAGATTTTCAATATGTGATGTGGCTTTCTCTTATATGTGATATGTTAGTTAATTCTTATACAATACTATTTTTCCCTTACAAGTCATAAGATCAATTTTCTACGCAAGAAGCAATGAACATTCACCTTATCAGATTCCTAATAATTCATTGCCTGAATATTT
This sequence comes from Trifolium subterraneum, assembly GCA_951799995.1. Lineage (NCBI taxonomy): Eukaryota > Viridiplantae > Streptophyta > Magnoliopsida > Fabales > Fabaceae > Trifolium > Trifolium subterraneum. The sequence goes on from OX637467.1 coordinate 5,589,815, forward strand.
CAAATATTCCACAAAATCCCAATCTTGCAGGTTAACCCTTATTATTTTCGCTTGTACCATTCTTTCTCCCAAATATTCTGTAGGAACCCTAACTTCCCTTAACTCCTTCCTTTAGTATCCCAAGAAAACTTAATTTTGATCTTTTAAGTCCTATGTCTACTGTTGGGGGAAAGAATGGTACACTACAAGCAAAAAAAGTCCTATGTCTTCTGTTGTGCTGCATTAGCCCTGATTTTCAAAACCATGTTCCATCTAAAATAACTAAACGTTTTGTTAACACTTCGAACATCAGATAACTAAGAAAAAGTATGACCCAAGAAAGTACCTGAAGCAAACGGAGTTGAAAAGATTGAGCTTCCAGCCGGAGTTGAATTAAACAGCGGAGTACTATTACTGAACAAAGAGGGAGTTGATGTCGCAGGAGTTGATGATGCAGAACTAAAAATTGATGGGGTATACCATGAGGATCCTGCAGCAGGAGTTGTTGGTGTTGCAAACAAAGATGGCATGGATGATGATGATGGGGCAGAAGTCGGTGTGCTAAAAAGAGATAAACCACTTCCTGTTGACAAAGATGAAGTTGTTGCAGCAGTATGTTGGGAAGTCAATGCTCCTTGAGTTCCTGAACTGGAAAACAACCCAGCAACTTGAGTTGAGGGTTGTGAATTTGCGGGTAAATGCAATGTTGGATGAACTCTTTTTGATGCTGCTTCTTGGCGTGCAGTTTCTCGACGATCAGCCTCTAGAAATGGATCATTCACCTCCCCGTGGCGGCGCTGATCAGCTAGGTATGCTGATTTCATAGATTCCATGTACTGGTGAATGCTCTCCACCTGAATAAGCATTATTAAATAACACATTATTATTATTATTATTACCATAAATTAGAATTGGTAAATATTATGGAGCACAGTTTTATATCTGCGTGAAAAAAAATTTGAACAGCAGGAGAACCACGTGTTATCATCTCTAATACACAGTTTTGCTCTAGTTTGATACAAAAAGCAGGGAATGGAAGATGGTGCAAGACTGCAAAGTATAGCATTTTGATAGGAATTGTCATTTTACAGATTAAACAATGAAGACTAGCTCTTTACAACAGAAACTACCCTATGGCAGCAAAGCAAGAATGTTTTCTCTGCCCTATGTCAGAAAGGCAAGAACGTTTTCTCTGCCCTATGGCATTAGCCACCCTATGACTAAGAAAACTGATCTCATACTACCCCCATGCGTCCCACACCCTTTCTCCAACATTCTCTTGTTACATGTCCATTATGTTGGACACTACTTTACCACCTTTTTCTCCTAATAGACTTCTCCATACACATTTTCAGTCCTTCCCTTCCTCTGGTAATCTTAGAGATTTATCAATGATTTAAAGGTACGTCATAATTGCACATATAATAATTTCAAATTGAAAGCAGTGTAAGCATGTAGACAAGAGGCAAATGAATGAACTGCATAGTAGAACAAATTTCAACAAAAGCCCATAACTTGACATGAACAACAACAACCAAGCATTATCCCACTAAGTGGGGTTGGCTACACGGATCAAACGACACCATAATGTTCTATCAAGTACAATATTTCTATCCAACTCATTAATCTCTACATATTTCTTGATAGTTTCTCTAGTGATTTGACTCCCGTCGATCTGATCTACTCTAATTACTACAAAATCCACAGGTCTTCTCTCTACATGCCCAAACCACCTAAGTCTAGTTTCCACCATCTTTTCTACTATACGTGCTACCCCAACTCTCTCTCTATCTCTCTCTCTAAAATTGCCATTTCTAATCCTATCATGTCTAGTCTTACCACACATAACTTGACATGAACACATGGAAGAAAAAACAATCTTTTGGTAAGTAAAACTAAAAAGTTGATAAAAACAGAGGTAAGATACAAGTGATTAAAGTATCAAGATTCAAAAGTTCTACTGTCATAGATGTTCCATGATATATTCGGAAAAGTAACAACGAATAGATGGAGTTTAATTCATAAGATTCATAACGAAATGCATACTCTCGTAGCTGTATGGTGTGATATCATTTTACAAAGTTATATTAGTTTCTCTTTACCTTTGCAGCCACGTGAACAAAAAAGTCATGCACATTTGTCATGACTTTCGGAAGAGATTGCAATAACGAGGATCCATTACTGGAACCGTTTTTTTCAGAGTCTAAGAGAAGCAGCTGCTCTAACTCTTGAATCCACTGATGACATTCACAAAGATATTTCTCAAATCTAAGAACTGTTTGTTGTAAAAAGGGTGATGGTTTCTTTGGAAGACCACTGTAGAAATCAAAAACAGGCACTATAGATGTAGATGTTGGTTGGATGCTCGAACTAGGTGCTGTGGCTCCAGGGGTCTGTGATGGGGCAGTGGCACTTGATGCTCCCGCACTGGGATGAAAGAACCTTGGACGTAGCATCATAAAGGAACGAACAGCAACCTCTGTATTACGTAACATATCCTTAACAGCTGACATCAGTTCCTGTAGTAAAGTTTTCTGTCGTTCCATAGCAGTGCCGATTCCACCAAGTTCCTATCAAACATCAGAAAATATGAGAGAGAGAGAGAGAGAGAGAGAGAGGAGCAGTTTGATCATTTCAATGTTAGTTGTATAAAAAAAAACTGCTTAACAATATGCTGAAAGCCTGTAAGTTGACAAAAATAAAATTTTAAGAAAAAAAAGGATTTCAACCACATCATAAAAAGCCAGCATACTCTAAAATCTCTCAAAAACAGGCTTGTAGGTCTGGCCATTTGCACTTGATGCATCCATTTCTGAATGCTAATAACCACACACTTCCCTTAGATGAGAAACAAAATAAATTCAATGCTAAAAGATCATGTTATTGACATCACATATGTTCTTCCCAAATGAACTATTAAATTTTACAAAGAATAATAGAAAGCAAATCACACGAGTCAAGAACAAACTATAATTTTGATTTTTTTTGCTATAACTTCTTACCTACTTTATGTTATAGAAACTTAAATTTTGTACAATGGTCAACTAAGTAATATGCACACAAGACTCTAGTTACATAAACAACTCTGCTAATTGTCAGCTGAACATTTTATCATATAAATTCAAACAAAATCATACACACAAAACTCAATTTAGCACATAAATTCAAAACAGGATTATAAACAAGTATTCCCATTATGCCTCAACTAGAAAAACCAACAACATATACTACATTTTATCATATAACAAAGTGGTGTAATAGAAAAAACCTGAACAATATGGCTTGCATCAACCTCAAATCCATCGTTTGAAACAGACGAATCATAAAGACGATTACACTGATCAAGTCTCTGACTTTCATCTCTATACTCCAATATCCGTTCCCTGCGTAACAAATAACAGTAATTAACCAGCAACCAATAAAAAACCTCTCTTTACATCGAAAATTAAAGCCGAGAATTATAACATACTCGATCTGAAGTAGATATTTCTGGGAATCAGGATGTAGATCCGCCCAATTGGTGCTGTAACTCGCCGGAGTTCTATCGTTAGTGAACAAAAACAATTGCTGCTGCTGCTGCTGCTGTTGCTGCTGTTGCACTTGAAATTGTTGTTGTTGAAATTGTTGCTGTTGTTGTTGTTGTTGTTGATTCTGGAACAAATTACTCTGCTGCTGAAAAGGAGATTGTTGTGGTTGAAAGAGTTGTGATTGTTGTTGCGGTTGTTGAGGAGTGGAGAATAAAGAAAACGACATTGTGAAAGACGAAATTAGAGCAGTGAAGAAAAGCCCTTGTTAAACCCTAGAAAACAGAGTGAGAAAAATTGAGTGGGTTCAAGCGTTGAAAATCTTAGTATATTCACTACTGAATAATCGTTGTAATGGAAATTGTTACAGTTTCGTATTGAAGCATTGAGAGAATCTTTGTGTTCTTATTCTAACTCAAATCTCAAACCAAATTCTCAAATCCCGCCACCGTCGAGAACCACTGCGTGCGTGCGTGCCTTGTGCTAAACAAAATTAAAAATAGGTTTTTTTAATGTCTGCGTCCAATTTACTTTTCAAGTTTATTTTCGACTCTTTTTTTTTTAAGTAGTTTGTGACTAATTTTGTTTTTTTTTTCAAGTTTATTTTCAACCTTGAACACTTTATTTTTACAATAAAAATCTTAAACACTTCATAGACATATCTATCTATAAATATTAAAGAAGTATCAAATAGATCGGTAAATTACATCTAACAATTCTACCTTTCTTTTTGTCATTCGATGCTCATCCAATAAATGTTAAGTGAATAATAGAGTGAACCTTCCACTCATAAGAGGATTATGGGTTGTACGGAGGGGTTGTATATAGAGCAATGAGATATTGGAACGACGATGATCATAAATATGCATCTATCTTTAAAAGTGATTTTTTATTAAAAAACCAAATGACAAAAACATACTTATGTTCATGGCCGCTCCAGTGTATCCTTTCTCATGGGTCCTGTTTGGATCGGAGGACAACTTGAAAAGCTTTAAATATCAATCGCAAAAAGTAACACAATATAGAAATATTAGGTTTCAAACATATAACATATAACAAGAAATAGCAAATTAGAAACATGAAAAACAATGCAAAATAGAATAGCCATCATATAATAACAAGAATAATCAAAGAGATTGTTGATTTAAAAACACCAAGACTATATATGTAAGACTATACTAGAGAAAAAGTAAGAGCAAGAGATTGATGAAAAAGAAGATATATTGAAATTGAAACAATACTAGGAAGAACTAAAAACCATCATAGCAATTTTTCCCATGATATGTGTGGTTTCCCATCATAGCAATCTATATATAGCCTTCCACTAGATTAATGGATTTGGAAGTTACTTGATCATGAAGAAATGGTTGATGTATATCCAATCTATACAAGTCTTCAACTAGATTAATGGAATTGAACAAGTTGCTTGATCATGAAGAAATAGTGCATGTATATCCAATTAGTTTGAGTTCACTAGATATACTCATGGGGACATTTGTGACAGTTTTGATTTCCACAAAAAATTGTAATTTTGATTTTCAATTGTAATCGTGTGATTTTAGTTCTCATTTGATAAAAAAAAATTACTATTTGATTTTTGTATTAACAAAAAAAAATTAAATATTAAATTCTAGAAATAAATTAAGTTATTTGACATAAAAATGAAGGGTTCAATTACATTTTTTAACGGTGAAGGGTTTAATTACTTAGGTTTTTTAAAATTTGGTGAGTTAAAATGAGTCGTGAGCAAATTTATAGTGATAAAATAAGATCACTTGAAATTATATAAATTGCCACTTGTATTCTCGGTCCGAGAGTGAATAATTTATTGTCACATCATCAGATTGGATTGTTAAAATTATGGATTGATTAATATTTATGAAATGGAGAGCCTAAATTGTGCAATTAAAAATTTAAAATATGGGGACTAAAATTATAATGTAGTCAAAATAAGTACAAATTATTCATAGCTAAACTAAAATATGAGACAAAAAGTTACGATGAGTCAACCTCAAAAAAATCTCATACAATAATCTCAAATAATATTCTTATCTAATAGTTAATAGTAAGAACTAGAGGTGGAAATAGGTTAGGCTGAGCTAGGTTTTTGCCAAGCCTGAGTCCGACCTATCAAAAAATTAAAGGCCTGAACCTGACCTGTGACCTATCATAGGCTTATTTTTTAGTCCTGAGTCTGACTTTTTGAAAGACTGACATAGCCTATTAGCCTGTTTAAAAGCTTATTTCACATAAACATATTTAAATAAATAATTATATTTAATTTTAAATATACTAATGAACAAATAAATCAATGAGATTAAACTTCCTTTTGATTTTTAACATGATATTTTGGAGAATTTGACTATATAGGACATCATATTTCGATTTTAGTTTATAATAATACATTTTTATATGTGAAAAATTAATGTGAATTAATAAACTTGAATTACTGAAAAAGTTAATAGATTTATAATTTAATCAAAGTACAAATTTTAATATATAATAACAATAGATGTAAAAATATTATTCATATTTACTTAAATAGACTGGCCTAGTAGACTTAATAGGATTTTTATTAGCCTGAAACCTGACATTTTTAGCTAAATAGGCCTACAAAAAAGCCTTAGCTTGCTTTATTTAAAAAAATAGGCTGACCTAGTCTGAGCCTATGTAGGGTAGGCCGTAGGTTTATGTAGGCCGGTCTGACCTCTTTCCACCTTAGTAAGAACCAAAACTTAGTACAAAATAATTTTCTAAAAACAAAAAATATAATAAAAATGAAACTTAAAATATTAAATTTTAGATCAAAAGGAATATGTACTAATGTAAAATAATTTTACACTATCAACCAATATCAGCTGTGTTTTCCCCCACATGACCAAACTTTCTTAATATGACATAGCAAAATGATAATTATTTATGGGATGACCATATAAAACAATTTTAGAATAGAAAGGGTGAGAAAAATACTAGGGTTGTTATAAGAGAAGAATAAACTAGACTCCAACCCGTGCGTTGCACGGGTTTTGTGGAGTGTCAGTTATATGATTTAAATTAGTCTAAGATTATAAAAAAATCACATATAGAAATCACATAAAATAGTCTAAGATTATAAAATAAAATAACAATCGAAAAAATGAGATATATTTAAGGCAACTTTTATATTTTATTTGTTATGATTTATTTTTGCGAGACAGAATATTTGTTGTGACAAAGCGGGATATATTTAAAAACGAAAAGTAAATCGAAAAATAAAAAATGTTGCATAATTATCATATAAGCCATAACAACGGGTTCTATTTGTATTTGTAAGGCAAGATTTTTATTTTTGCCAAGGCAAGATTTTATATTCTTAGTTGGACGTAATTTTGTTGAATAAAATTAAAATATCAGAATTTATAACCAATATGTTCAGTTTTTTTATAAGAATAACCAATGTTCTATTTGTTGATCGAATATATTAATTTATTTGAAATTTGTTATCCTAAATATAAGAAAGCATAAGAACAATAAATATATTCAACTCAACATAAGAAGACAATGGATTTCAAATGGCTGGAAACTTTTGCATTTCTTCAAAATCATATTTTTCATTATAATAAACAGGTTAATTGAAAAGTTAAAATACAAAAACTAAAAAAATAAAAAAAAAATTGATAAGGTTCCCAACTCAAAAGAACAACATTAAGAGAGTTAATATAATAATACTAATAATAAATAAATATTTAACATGGTGAGAGATTCCATATTTATTAGATGTTGATTGCAAAATAATAATAATAATAATAATAATAATAATAATATATAATATAATATATATAATATAATAATATTAGTAGAAAGCTAATAATAATAATAATAATAAATAAATAAATAAATATTTAACATGGTGAGAGATTCCATATTTATTAGATGTTGATTGCAAAATAATAACAACTTGATTGATGTAATGTAGTGGCAAAAAACACAAAATAGATCTTAAATGTTGCGGGTTCGATTCTCAGTGAGGCCATTTTTAAACATTTTATTTTAATATTTTAGGGTAAAATGAGAGGAAAAAAGAGCGGAAAAAAAATTAGGGTTAAGAATAGCAAAACGGAACAAGCTTATAATATAAGAGATACATATTAAACCCTAAATTTTATTATAGAATAAAATAATAAAAACATATTAAACCCTAAAATATATTTATGGTAGTTGAATAAATAGTCAAAGAAGAGACCAAGACACATTTTGTCTTCCCTCATCCCTTTCCAAATTCCCAATCAAAACCCACTCAATTCGACCGTTACAGACTCTCTTTCCAAATTTCAAGCTTCAAAATCAAATCAATGCCGCCTCTGGGAAAACGAACTCGAAGAGAAATCGAAAATCCTCTTCAACCTGTAATTGCAATGGACAATCATCAAAGCAAAATGTCTGAATACGAACTCTCAAGAGAAGAAAGAATCCGTGAAAATCGCGAAAGAATGGGAAAATTGGGTATTTTCGACATTTCACTTTCCCTCAAGCTCAAACCTAATCCATCTTCACGACGAACTCCATCTAACGCCAAATCCCCAATTTCTCTTAACCCACCTGCCCCTTCTCGTCGATCTTCCAGGTACTTCAATTTTACTTTCATTTACGTCTTAAAAATTCAGTCTTTTATGTATTTAGTAAAATCCCAACATTTAATTTTGAAATTTTGGTTTTTAGGTTACAGAATGTTGCTCCTATTAGTTACTCTGAAGTGCCATTGAAGAATGAAAAGGGTGAGAAAAATACTAGGGTTGTTATAAGAGAAGGTACTCGGCCTGAGATTTATACTGAAGAGCATGAGAAGCTTTTGGGGAATACTGAGAAAACTTGGGAGCTGTTTGTTGATGGTGTTGGGACAGATGGGAAAAGGATTTATGATTCTTTTCAAGGGAAAACTTGTCATCAGTGTAGGTAAATGTTACTCATCAATCTACTTCCATATTTATCCCTAAGCAAGTAATCAGTATGTATAACGAAGTGCATGTTTGGTATCACAATGTCTTTGCCAAAATCACGACGAGTCACTGATTTTGACAAACTCACCGTGATACCAAACATGCACAATGTGTAGCTTTGGCAAAATCATTGGCACATTGTGATTCTGACCTATAAGGCACGGACACCTCTATGATTAGGTGTGTCGCGGAGTCCTACACTTGTACGATACTCGTACGATACTTTTAACTTTTTGATAGTAGATGGATAAATAAAAGTCAAATACTATTTTATATTGTTTTAAAAATTTAAACTTTTTTTAATGAAATAACTTGCTCAACTTAGATGCACATATATATAATTTGTTTCTCAATTTAGATCTTTTATAAATATGTAGCAGTGTTGGTGTCCTATTTCTTTGCAATAGCAATGTCGACGTGTCTGTGTCGTGTAAGGTGTCCATGGTGGAGTCTGTACTTTATAGATTCTGACAAATTTACTGTGATACTGATACCAAACATCACGAAATGAATTTGTTAATGAGTTGTTTGACGTACATTGTCTGCCATGATATGGGTTTTGCCATTTAATTAATTTAGTGTCTGAGTAGCACTATCCATTCAAGACATGCTTTGCTTGCTGGTAACATGACATACTTTTTGCTAGAAATTAATAAAAAACTATTACTACTACTACTACCACTATTTTTTTTGGTATGTGTGCTTGTATTTTATGTACTGTGTTAGTATATTATAACAATGCTTTAATGGTAACTGGTAAGTGCATTAATTTAATTTATGTTGAAAAATACGATGTTGCTATCTATTGTTAGTGTATGTCAGCCATTATATTGTATTTATTTTATGTTTTTCTGTTGTTGGAGATGCTAGTATTAAGTGTGTTTATGTGGTGTGCGGGTGCCTTCTTCACGTGGAATAGGAGAGTGATAAGATTACTGTTATGTGGCTTTAAGAGGGTTCATGTGTACTACCTCAGGCTCTAGTCATTCCAAAATAGAAAGGATTGTGGTTGGCAATGTTGTCATAAAGAAGCTATAGTGTAGCAGAATTTGTACAAACCACTACTGTTTTGCAATAGTACGTGTCGTCAAGGCTTTAACGTAGCGAAATTTGAACAAACCACTATTTTTTGCGATCCACAATCAACAATACTGGTGGTTGACCGTTTTAAAGTCAAGAATTTTTTGCAAGTTTAACCTAGTTAGAGTTTGTTTTAGCTAAATAACTGTTAAATGCAACCTGAGTGAACTTGACTCCTTCGAATAGAAATATTGGATGGAGTTTATATCTATGTAAACATAAGGTGCACTGTTTCAAGATGTGCCACAACATTTTTGTTAAAGTGACTTTGGGAATATACTATTTTCTAGTTTGGTACAGGTGTTTTTTAAAAAAAATCTGGGTATTATTGCTCACTCTTCATACCTATGTTACAGGGTGGTCATCTAATGTTTTCATTGGAATACAAGTTATTTTAAAACTCAGCCAACTATAACTTTCTATCTTCCTAGGTTTTCTTTCTACCGTTGCCCCATCATCTTTGACTCACGAAGCTGTTTTTTGGATTCTGATGGGCCAGTAGCTTTTGATTCGAGATTGGGAGTTAGCATCTAGTAGCATCTTTATGGGTCGGGTGATGTTTTATTTGGTGGTCTGGAAGCTGCGGAGTGTTCTTCTAAGAATGGGATTAGATGTGGACCTCTATTAGGTGGTGTCAATTTTGGTATTTTCATTGGTGTTCCGCTTATATACGGCGCCTTTGTTTTTGTAGTTCCGCTTTTACCGGTCTCTGTTCGTCTTATGCAGAGACCTAGTTATTAATAATATATTATATTTGCCGTTCAAAAAAAAAAAGCCAACTATAACTTTCAACACCACCTCATTAATCATTATAGCACATTTTTCTTCTTCTATTTTAGGACTAAATAAATTTTAGAAACATTCTTAGGAATATTAAGTACTTACCAAACATATTTGTGTATTGTACTTGGAATTAATATTGCTTGTAGTGATATTATAAAGAATATAAATATGATCCGATAACTTGAAACAAACTTCTTTATATGGAAAAAACATCCTTCTTGTTTCAACTTTTAAGCCACTAATTTTACGTACAAAGAAAGTTCAGTGTCAGAGAGTGGGGTGGGGATTTCTTACTGTGGACTTGTTTCGTGAGACTCTTTTGAAGTTATATCCATTAGTAATGGATTTTCTTTCTGTTTCTTCTCAAATCATGAGCTTTGTCCATAACTATTTTTACCCTGCCTCATTCATGTGATGAATTAATTATGTGGTCTATCTGTCTAATTTTCTTGATGAACTTGCTCACTAAATGAAAATAATATTTTGTAGGCAAAAAACTCTTGGTTATCGGACACGCTGTTGTGAATGCAATATGGTCCAGGGGCAGTTTTGTGGAGATTGCTTGTATATGAGGTATGTTTTTGTCGTATTTCTTCCGTAACATCTATGGTAAGAGGTATTACAGTTTCCTTGTGCTGATTTGGTTAGCCTTTTTTATGGACATATCAGGATAATGTTGATGCTTCAGTTTCTAAGTTGATACTTTCCCTATCTTTCTTGATTTCTTGATTAGTAAAACAACAGGTTGAGACAACTTTGGCGAGACCTATGGATTAGGTGTTCATTTCAATTGTTATTGTCTTTGTAAATATGTCATTTGCTCATTTGAACCATGTGATGCCGTCTTTGGGTTTTTTCTTGGATATGTTTCAACTCTGGCATAATTTATGCATAAAAAAAAAATCCAGAAAATGGTTTTAGATGTGTTTCCACGTGTGTGGATTAGAGATTAATGATATCTCGGAGTAACCTTATATGGCGCTTCATTTTCTTATCCTGGTCTTGTAGATATGGGGAGCATGTACTAGAAGCCTTAGCGGATCCAACTTGGAAATGCCCAGTTTGTCGTGGAATTTGCAATTGTAGCTTATGCCGTCAAGCAAAAGGTTGGGCACCTACTGGGGCTCTATATAAAAAGGTTACTCCCGATTCTTAAATATTAACCAAAATTTTGTTACTCTTAGTTATTTTTCAAAAGATTGAGTTATAGCTAACAAATATCGCCTTGTTTTAGATATCACGTTTAGGTTACAAATCAGTTGCGCACTACCTCATTCAAACACGGCGCGCAGATACAGTTGAGGAAAATGATGACTCTTCCAACCAAGTTTCAGCTAAAAGGTCACTACCTTTCTCTGATGCCGATGACAATACGTCCCACGAGGTTCATGAGAATAAGCTTGGATCAATGCAACCTCTAGCTAAAACTGAAACTGATGGTGGCGAGGTTGCAACAAAGAGATCGTTGATTTTCCCTGATGAGCAAGATCACCTTGCAAAGCTTGAAAAAATTGAGGGTTTGGATTCCGATGACAACAAGTCTCGTGAGGTCAATGAGAATAAGCTTGGATCAATGCAGCCTCTAGCTGAAGCTGAAACTGATGGTGATGAGGTTGCAACAAAGCAATCATTGATTTTCCCCGATAAGCAAGATCAGATTGCAAATCTTGAAAAAGCTGGGGGTTTGGATTCCGGTAAGCCACTTGCTTCTTCCACCAAACCAAGCCCAGATGAGCAAGATCAACTTGTAAAGCTTGAAAACATTGAGGGTTCGGAGACTGTTAAGCCGCCTGCTTCTTCCACCAAACCAAGCCCAGGCAGTATTGCTGGAAGACTTAGGTCTAGGACAAAAAAACCATGACGAGGATAATTTCCTTAATTTGACCCAGGGGGCATGTTGAAGAGAACATTCAACATTGTGTTTTGAAATTATCAAACTTGATAATTTGGTAAGAAAACCTCTTTTGACATAGTACTAGTTGTATCCGTATGCGAACGTGAAACACTACAAGTATCACTATTTATTTTGATTAAAGGGAGTAGTATTATGTCCATTTCTCTTCAAAAAGATTTAGTGCATCAAAGGGAGAATATTCAACATTGCGTTTTGCAATTATCCCTTTGCCATAGTAACAGACTAACAGTGGTATCAATATGTGCATTTCTTTTCAGAAAAAATTTGTACATCGAAGATCTGTGTGGTCATAGTTTGAATTTCTGTCTTTTTGCATGAATCCTTTCCAAACTACTGCCAAAATTATGTCAGGTGACCAATTTTTAGTTGACATGTTTGTTGAGTTGAGTCTCATGAGAACAAACAAATACAGTTAAGATAATTCTTGCCAGTGCCGTAAGTTGCTGATATAGTGATATGCATGCAATCCGAGGTTAGACATTGTCTGTCAATAACATGTCTATCCAAACACTGAAGGACCAACCTTCCCACAGCTATGAATCTAAACGTGAGTGAAGCAACCTTACTAACGCAGCGCTCCTAATTACTAAGGAAGTTATTTTCATATACAGTTAACATGACAAAATACAAATACAAAAACTAGTTTAGAAGATAATCATTGTCAGTGCTATTAAGTTGCTGATATTCATGCAATACTAGTTGAAACCTTCTCTGTCCGTAACCACATGCCTATCCAAAAAACACCAGAAGAAGCAGCGTGAATGAAGCAACACTACCTAATTACTCGAAAGTCATTTGTTAAATGGATTTGGATCTTACTCTCAAAAGTTAGCTCATAAGATGAGGTTGTTTAACCACACATATACATCCAACGGTCATGGAACTTTGAGAATGCGAGACTCCAATACAATTTCAATTTTTAGCTAACATGACAAACTATTATTGATATTATTGTGAAATTAGTATTTTGTTACAAGCACTCAATATTGACATGCTTGTAATAAAAGGTTGATACTAGTTCTTTTTAAGCCACTTATTTTACAAAACAAAAATGTGTTTTTGATTGACTGATAGAAATTTAGAAACTGAACATGTTTTCTTATTAATTATTATGATGGCCTTTGGTTTTGCACCTCCCTTTTCAAATACCCTTCCTCCTATAGTACAAGCGCTTATTATGATAAGCATTTATGTGTAAGTTCACGTAAACTATTTGAAAGAACTTATAAAAAAAACACTTACGTAAATTGTCATAAGCTATCTCAAATAGCCTCGTAAAGTTTATATATATCAGTAAACAAACTCAAATAAATCAGTCCAAAAAGACACCAAGTACTAAAGAACTCATTTCCACCATTACCAAAAGTTAACTTTGGAAAACCCCTTTTCACCCCCTTCACTGCCCCTCCCTTGACCCCTCCCCATAGCCCTTTTCCACACAGAACGTCTTGTTTCTCGACAACACCCACCTACACAACGACCCTACCATATGCATGTCACCCACCACAAACACTCGGAATTATATTTCTGAAACACCTAAGTTGCACTTAATTTTTGGTTTAATGACAAAAAACTCAATTTATTATTAACATTTTTAGCATGTTTACAAGATACTACTCTTTATGGCATTTTCCAATCATTAAAATAAAATTTATTGAAAAGTGGTTTACCCTGAAATATCCACACTTTTAAACACATTTCATTATATATTTTTTTATACTAATTATAGCACGAAATTTTTACCATTTTTTATCGATAACTAATGTTTGTGACAATTCAATACGCATTAGTACTTAGAAATTTAACCGCCGACTATTTATTTAAGAGATTTAAATTTCTTACCACTTGAATTAATCTACCGTTAGTCATATTTCATCGATTGCGATTTATATAATTCTAACCAATTTCATATTTAACCCATTATCACAATCAATTTGAATTTCAACATGCAGCCCTTTTGTGGCAACTTGGCAAGCAACTCAGATATATATGATACACTACACTGTTGACAAATGTACATTTGGACCACCTAGTTATGCCAAAAACACAAGGATGAGTACACTGAAACTTCATTGTTCAAATGTTGGAAAAAGTTATAGTAGGATAGCTAGGTTACTGTACTCATATGGCATAATAATGCAGCAAGTTATCTTGTTCAAAAAAAAAATAATGCACCAAGTTGGATGACCAGAATGGAATTGAAATGGTTATTTTTGGACAAACTAAAGGAAATGATGTCTTTTACGGTCGGCTAGAAAGAAGTCTAGAGGTCGTGAATTTCAATTAGTATGGTGCTAATTGGTGCCCTAGGCACCGGAATTCAAAAAAAATACTCTCTCCGGTCTCATATATAAGCAACAAAAAAAAAAAATTGGAAGTCTTAAATATAAGCAAAAGCTACTATAATCATTGCATTTATTATCAATATTCCAATTTTACCCTTAGTTTCACTTTTACCCATAATAAATATTAATTTAATTTAAAACAAAAAGTAAGGGTAAAAGTGGAAATGACATATTTTTACTAATCATTTGCTCCACTTTCTTAAAGGGTGTGCATTTTTTTTTGTTGCTTATATTCAAGACTAGAGGAGTATATTCAAATTAAAAATGACATTCTTTAGATTTATGAGGAGTTGACCGCACAAGTTCCAATGTCACATTACTATATGAGTCTTGCTAACGAGTGCCCCCGAACACTCTTTAAGCATTCAATTTAAAGAAAGTTTTTATTTAAAAAGTTAAACAACACAATTTTCAATGCGTTGACTTTACACATTTTCATAAAAAATTTATAAAAAACTTACTCCCTCTAGTCTTGAATATAAGAAAGAAAAAAAAATGCACACCCTTTAAGAAAGTGAAGTCAATGATTAGACAAAGTATGTAGTTTACAATTTTACCCTTACTTTTTGTTTTAAATTAAATTACTATTTATTATGGGTAAAAGTGAAACTAAGGGTAAAATTGAAATATTAATAATAAATATAATGATTATAGTTACTTTTGTTTATATTTGAGACTTTCAATTTTTTTGTTTTGTTGCTTATATATGAGACCGAAAGGAGTACTATTTAAGGGCTTAAAAAGTGTCTCGGGGTACTCGTTATCACTTGCCTTACTATATTTATTTCCTTAAACAATATCTTTGAGACACTGTTTAATATTTTCCTTTCAATTAAACCGTAGACAATAATGTTAATTTTTTTGAGAGAGAATTTATAGTCTTATCTAATTTGAAAAATTAATCTTTATGATGAGCAGAAAATATCCGATTAAAAAAGAAACAAAACAATCTTATGCAC
Organism: Trifolium subterraneum; assembly: GCA_951799995.1. NCBI lineage: Eukaryota > Viridiplantae > Streptophyta > Magnoliopsida > Fabales > Fabaceae > Trifolium > Trifolium subterraneum. The sequence continues at coordinate 5,605,376 of OX637467.1, forward strand.
CTTTAAGAAAGTAAACA
>OX637467.1:5605592-5762713 GCA_951799995.1 Trifolium subterraneum
ATTTGATATGATCATGTTAAATTTAGATATAAGAGGATTTAAATCTTTCAACCTACTCTCTATTTTTTTACTAAAAAAATTGGATATTCATTCAAATTGACGGAAAATTTCAAAAACAATACAAATTCAACGTTGTTAAAATTGAAAATGATAAATCTATGAATAAATACATATCACTCAAGTTAGTAGCGTAAAATATGAAAATGCTTACAAATGTGTTGAAAAGTTTGGAGGTAGCATTAGGAACATGTCAATACTATAGGGCCACAAGAGAGGAAAACGTATCTTCATCCAAAATCTTAATGACATTAGATAAATGCGTTACTTTTTTAATCACCGACTCACACAATCTAAAAATCCTTATATAAAGCCCTCTAGTTTAATTTGGTAGCCAACAAATCACCATGGATGAATTTCTGCTCAAAACTCTCATTTCAAGCATTCTCACCTTGTTAATTGGTGCCTTAATTTATCACATAAAGAAAACACATGGTCATCACCACACACCTGCACCTCAAGCAAGAGGATCATGGCCTATTATTGGCCATTTGCACCTCTTTGGAACTCAACAACTTACACACAAAACACTTGGTTTGATGGCTGATAAACATGGACCAATTTTCACTATCAAACTTGGTTCATACAAAGTTCTTATACTTAGTAGCAGTGAAATGGCCAAAGAATGTTTTACTCTCCATGACAAAACATTCTCCACTAGACCCTATGTTGCAGCCTCAAAGCTATTGGGTTACAACTATGCTATGTTTGGATTCACTCCTTATGGTCCTTATTGGCGTGAGATAAGGAAGCTAACTACACACGAGCTTCTATCGAACAACCGACTCGAACTGTTGAAGAACACAAGAGTATCTGAGGTAGATTCTGCGGTGAGAGAGCTGTATAGGTTATGGACAATAAAGGGTTGTCCAAAAGGAGGTGTTTTGGTTGATATGAAGCAGTGGTTTGGTGATTTGACACAGAATATTGCTTTGAAAATGGTGGGAGGGAAGCCATATTATGGTGCTGGTGAAGGTGAAGCTAGAAGGTATAAGGAAGCTATGAGAGATTGGGTGCGTTTGTTTGGTGTGTTTGTGTTGTCTGATGCAATTCCATTTCTGGGTTGGTTAGATATTAATGGTCATGAGAAGGCTATGAAGAAAACTGCTAAGAAATTAGACACTCTGGTTGAAGGGTGGCTGGAGGAACACAAAAAGAAAAGAGCTTTGGGTAATAAGAATGGGAAGGAAGAACAGGATTTCATGGATATCATGTTGAATGTTCTGCAGGATGCAGAGATTTGTGGTTATGATTCAGATACCATCATCAAGGCTACTTGCCTGGTATGTTTTCAGCTATAGCTTCTTTTATTTTTTCATGTTTGCTACAGTAAAATATCACGTTTGACTTACCATAAAATGGATAGTGCATATTTGAATTGACGTGAGTTTAGCAAAATCACGGTGGCACCGTGATTTTGTTAAAGCTCCAAGATGTAATTTTTGCCAAAAGGTCACATACACTGATTCTGCTTAGTGACAGGCAATCCAAATATGCATAGGGACTTGAGACTTCATGTATGAACACATGTTACTGTATCAACTTCTCCAATTTTTATGTCCTTTTTGTCATATATTTCTTATTCATTACAACATCATTAGAAGAAAATTTCAGTTTTTGGTTCATATTAATACCTTTTTCAGTTTGACAACTAACTTCTAGTATATATTGGTAGAATCTGATTTTAGCAGGAAGTGACACCATCATGGTGGCTCTAATATGGACACTGTCCCTATTACTCAATAATCCAATGGAACTTAAAAAGGCACAGGATGAGTTGAACACACATATTGGGAAGGACATGAAAGTGGAAGAATCTGACATAAAGAACTTAGTCTACCTCCAAGCCATTGTCAAAGAAACGATTCGCCTCTATCCACCAAGTCCAATTATCACCTTGCACGCAGCAATGAATGACTGCACTTTTTCATGTGGCTATCACATTCCTGCTGGTACACAGTTGATGGTGAATACTTGGAAGATCCACCGGGACAGTCGCGTTTGGACTGATCCTCATGATTTCAAGCCTGAGAGGTTTTTAACAACCTACAAAGATGTTGATGTGAGAAGTCAAAACTATGAGCTTGTCCCTTTTGGTTCTGGAAGGAGAGTATGCCCTGGGGCCTCACTGGCTATGAGAGTGGTGCAATTGACATTGGCTCGACTGCTACACTCTTTCAATGTTGATACTCCTTCACATCAAGCTGTAGATATGACAGAAAGCCCTGGACTCACTAATTTAAAATCAACCCCACTTGAAGTTGTATTAACACCGCGCCTAGATACCAATCTTTATGAGTAGATTATAAATGGAAGTGTCTATTAAATGGAGAGAATCTCGTCTCATCATATTAGGCTAGTTTTTCTCTAAATATCGACAACACTTCTCTAGGTTGTAATAAGATGTTTAATGGAAGTTTATTCAAAAAAAAGAAAAGATGTTTAATGGAACTATAATGTATTATAGAAGTTGGTATTTGGTACAATGCAGTATTATGATAGTTCTATACTTTTGGTTCACATTTACCGATTTTACAATCTACCACTATATCTCTATTGCCAAAAAGAGTGGTTGAATAATTATGTATTTTATGCCATCCATAAACAGGATAAAATCAGAGCCTGATTAGAAGCTTAAACCAGAAATATCTTACCACATGTATTGCATACAAAAGTGATTTGCAACCAAAATATAAGTTGAAGGATTGGAAAACAGCCATATACAAATTCAAACATCAAGATATAACTTTACCATGTAAAAAATATATGAATTTGAACAATACACCATGATTTGTGTGGCATGTGCTAACTGTCTCACCAGCATTCCCTGACCACATAAAATCTTTCCTACATGTTTCTAGTGCATAGCTTGTAGAAGTTACATTCCCTGTTACTCTCCTAGTTAGCAATATATGTACAAGGACAGAATTCAAGTCATACACAAGTAAAACTTGCAACTCGTGCCTGAACTAGCAATCAATGAGAGAATGAACTCGCCTCAGTGCTATACATCGAGTACTCACTTGAGTTAAAGTTTGGTTTCTCTTCACTCCACTTCAAAATTTCCTTGGCATATTTAAGGGATGCATCAACACTATCTGGTTCCAACCCCTTCACCACAGAAACATACAATTTTCGTCCTGTAAGCGATGAATAAAGCCTTTTAAACTTAACCGCTATGTAATGGGAAGCCAGCTGACCAAGGGAGGGATTACTATTAATGCTGTTGCTATTGCTGTTGGTGCGATTGCGGGTAGTTATTGGATGAAAATCAGAGAACCAATCACACTTGGTCAGAGGAATTTGTTCGATTTTCTCCTCAAAAAGATCAAATTTGTTCAATATCAACAGGAATTCCATATGCTCAAAAGTTGGATGCGTGACAATGGTTTCAAAAAACTTCATGCTCAATATCATCTTGTTAGTTTGATAACCATTTCCATCGTCAGAAAACTGATCATAGTCACTCAAAGAAACACAGAAGATGACCATTTCAACATCCTCAAACATCTCTAGCCACTTGCAATTTTCTCCTAGCCCCCTTGCATGCACTCTAATTAGTTGATATCTGCTAACCAACAAAAAAGTACAAATCATCAGAACCATTCAATAGCAATTGAAACAATATATTTTTATCCTCCAAATAATTATAAAGAAACAAGTTACACATCTTTTAATCCTCCATTGTTTTTCTTAAAGATTTTATAGTCAGGAGGTGGAAAAAGATGTGTCGTCAATTTCACAGGTACTACAATTCTACCATAATCCTGATGTACTTGCATTTACAGCCCCATCCTCTAGGCAGTTTTACTAGTGTCATTTTCCAAGAGGAAAAACAATCATAAATTCATTATAGCAATTGGGTTAGTCAGCGCCACAACCCATTGCAGGTATATAACAATAGAAATAAATAAATTTGCTGTTGAAACAAACACAAGATATTTACACCTACCTAGCCAAAGAATCGTACTGATCAGTAGTGTCCATAGTTTCCTTGGGAGCTGATTGAGGAAATGAAAACTCCACACAAGCCAACCCATTTGAGGAAGTAACTCCTTCCGCATAGAGGATATCCAAATCTGAGGGTTCATAATCTGTCCTTAATATTTTGACAGCCTAAACAAAATGTGCCATGTTAGATTCATTGTCCATTACCAGCACAAGATTGTCAAAGATAATAAACCAACAATTACAATTAATTTGATGAAAGAACAGATACAAATTAATAACAAGTAACAATCAAAGAATGGTCTTACCCGTTCTAAGAAATAACTGGCAACACTAGGCATTTCCAATTCACTTCTTCTTTCATATGTGGCCTTAATGGCAGCATCATTCCACAATTCCTCAATCAATGGTGCATATTCACGAGTAGCAGCAGGAAAGATAACGTCCAGTTTGCCCGATGCCATAGTTTTCAGCAACCAATCAGAGAATGCTTTCAGCCTTGGGCCAATGGAATATACTGTCTTATCATCAGATTTTGGACCGGTTCCTGTAATAAATCATAACAGACAATCTTTAGGAATAAATGGACAGTTAAAATTTGAATCCTACTTGCTGGAGAAATTTATATCCATTATCCAATCAAACCTTGGGAGATCCAATTATCTTACTAACAATCATTCAGTTGCATATCTACTCAAGTACTTGGAACATGAAGTACAATATGTATAACATTTCAAGTTCTAATGAAGATAAAGATATCCCACTGCAAAGCAAACTTTGAACATCACTCAATAATTAACAAGGCTTTAATGATTTGAAGATAAACATACATATAGATTATGCACCTGAGTTATTGTACAAGACAAAGAAACTGATTTGAAAAGGCATCTCATATTTTCAACAGAATAACACTTTTCATAAGAAACTAATCCTGAGTTATTGTCAAAAAAAAAATCTATCCAAATATCCAATCAAGCCTTGGGAGATCCTACTATTTTACTGGCTATCATGTAGTTGCATATTGCCTAAAGTGTTATGAAAAATGAACACTTTTTAATAGTTGAGCATGGTTTGGAAGCACAATATTTATATAACATTTCAAGCGCTAATAAAGATATCCGATTACAAAAAAAAAACTGTGAACATCACACATAGATTAATAAAGCTATAACCATTCAAAGATAGGAATAAGATTCTACAATCCAAGTTAATGTACAAGATAAAAGAAACTGATGACTGATCTGAAAAGCAACTCATATTTACAACAAACTGATACTTTTCATAAGAAACTAATCTACAATGAAATTGTTTCATACTCTTAAGAATTATGAATGAGCTGGTTATATTGTGCCGTTTATGAAGGGACAAAAGATAATAGAGAACTATGAACCACAACACTTCACAAACGCCTTACACACACACATGAAAGCATGTTAGTAACTGTTTGGACTGACATGTGAACACTAGATGGTGCATAAATGGTGGTTTAAAAGCAAAATAGCTTGGTGTATTGAGTCAACGACAAAAATAATGATAAGAAGAATATTTTAGAGAGAGAAGTTTAAGGGAGGGAGACAACATTATCTTACTTGTTGTATCAAGCACAGAAGATTGCCTTTTCTTTAAATCTGCCAATATTTCATCCTCAAAACGCTCGCGGCCCTCAAGGAGTATGCCAAGGTAAGCATAAACATTACTCTGAATGGTCAATATTATATTTTCATGCTCATCTTCTGAGAAGGGGATGCTTTTGTAAAGAATCTTGGCCTGCGATAAATTTTTGCAATACTATGAATACATCAAATATTATTTGCAAATACCCACGTATGACCAGATACTATGTCAAACTATGACGTTAATTGTTGACTTGTCCTTCAACACCAAATTTGCTTTTCTGAACAAGGAGATACTTGACGACAGGAAGGAAAATATTATACTCCCTCCGGTCCTATTTTTAAGTGTATTAATTAATTATATAATTTCCTTTTACATACCTGATTCATTGTGTGTCTTTTTTTTTTTTGACTAAATTCATCATGTGTCTTATTTTAACAAGAAATCCATCTTTCTTGTTCAAGTGGATACATTAATGAATGTTAAGGGAATTTTTTATTAGAAGTAGCATTAACTACCTTGAAGGTGCTATTGTATGTCTGCAATATATTATGACTATCTAGGTTGATACTATTAGATTTTAGAAGTTTCTCTTATTAAAATTTTCTAAATTAGGAACAACAAATTTGGGAACCCAAGCTTACATGCCATACTTTGTAAAATAACGAGAAAAAATAGTATGACACGTGACTTGATCTACAGGCTCAATTACTCAAATGAAAAATCACCTGCTTAAAAATAGTGCTTGTTCCAGATCCACTGCAACCTATCAAAAGAAGCTTCTGAACTATTCCGTGCTCAAGGTAGTCAGGAATTGATTTGCTAGCCAAATTGGAGTATTGTTCTCCAATCGAATTTGAAGATTTAGAAGGAACTGGCAGGGACAGGAAAGCACATACAAGCTTGGTTCCAGCCTAGCAAGTGAAATAAAATAGTATGAGGCAAATAACATTGGAATAGGAGAAAATAAGAGACATACACTCATAAAAAATAAGTTACCTTTCCCCATATATACCCTCGTGTATTCTTCTGCCCCTCTTCTTGATAGGAACCATCCTCATTGACCCAAAAATGTGGATTACCAGCACACTGAACTCCTGCCAACTGCACAACCAAAACACAATCCGTTCAATAAATAAGATATATATGGTTATTAAGATAGTCTTTTAAACTCTTTGTGCGTTTATTAAATTTTCAACCTGCAACATCCGAAGCTCCACTTTTGTTATTTCCCGGCCATTAATGAAAACCTGAGTGTTTCCATTGCTAGCATCTGGTTGCATGGGACTTCCAACATTCAGATGGGCACTTATAATACTGGAAGGCTTCTGTCCTTCCTGTGAAATCACAAATCAAAATCAGCATCCATAATTAAACATAAAACTCAATCAACATACAAATCACAAATGCATGGAGAAAAAACATATGTACAAATAAATTAATACCTTCCCCCAAAATCCAGATACTCTATCATACCAATAGTTTCCTGGTTTAAGCTTCTTTGGAGGGTTTGAACAGTTCTGCAAGGTAATCAATTCCTCATAAGAAAGTGCCTTCCCGTTCACACAAATATATTCAGGTGGAAGCTGATTTGCTTCACAAAACCTCTCAGCTTTCATTATCTGTCTAACCTCCAACTCATTAAGCAATCGTTTAAGCATCCGAGAACATTTCCCCAAATTCGGTCTTTTGGACTCGTCTATAGAAAATCCAATGCAAGTAACACATTTTCTACCTTCAGGCATAGACCCCATTGCTCTAAGCACACAATTACTGCAATATTTTGCATCACAAACCAAACAAACCTCTTTATCAGTAAACCTATTCCCCTTAAAACATCGATAACACGACCCTTTCTTTCCCTTCGTTAGAGGCTCCCTTCTAACAGGTCTAACAACAGTTTCCTCGACATCAAACTCCTCATTCAAATCATCTTCATCATCACATTCCACATTGAAAGTAACAGCAGGAACACGTTTAGCATCACAATCATCACCTTTCAAAGACGAAACACGAGTTGATGGATACTCTAAACTCAAAACAGACTCAGTTGAACCCCAATCGTGTTGATTCAACTCATTAAAATCAAAACTTTCTTTCTCATCAACATTTGAAACCCTTAAACCACTAAACTCCATAGTACTAGAGCTTATAGTTCTACTACTTCTACTAACACCACTAGGTAACTCACTCGAACTCGATTCTTCAAGCAACCTCGAAGAATCACCCAAATCGGAAAACTCACCGGAGATTTCATTTTCATTTTCATTTCCGTTCGAGAAATCAAACGGTCCAGAACTACTCAATTCACCGGAAAGTTCACAGACGTTAATCTGAGAACCTCGGTGATCGAAAGCAATAACAGAAGTCGGAGAAACCGTTCGTTCCGAAACTAATTCGAGTTCTTTAGAAACCCTAAGCTCCTTTGCATGGTGCGGTGGTAAGAGAGGCTGAACAACAGGTAAAGAGAGAGTTTCGGAGAGAGGAACCTGAGAAACGACGGAGGCAACCGGAATGTTATCGACGGTAATCGGAAGTGCACGAGGAAGATCGTAGGTTAATGGAGGACCGTCGTATTCAACGGCGAAGGAATATTCCGGCGCCGGCGATGGTGACATGGTTGTTGAAAACGGTTAGACGGTGTAGCGAGCGAGCGAGCCCTAATTAGAAACTATGAAATGAAATTGGAATGAAATTGGAATGAAATGAAAACATGAAATGAAATTTTGGTATTGAAAATTGTGAGAAGAGAAGGAATGTGGATTTGGTGAAAGGAAGGAATAATAGGTTGGTTGTGTTGAGTGGAGTGTGCAGTGCATAGATTAGGAAATGAATTTTGGTTGTGAAGAAAGGAAATATAATAATAAAGGTAATTTAAGGTGTAATAAAATAAGCTTAGTTTTTTTTGTTTAATTAAGTACTTTAGTTACTTTAATTATAAATCTATCTTACTTTTTTTTCACTTGTAGTAAGAAAAAATAATATTTAATTTAATGTGTCAATTTTGTGTGTGAATTTGCTTAAAATAGATCTTTTATATTAATGTGTGTAATTTTAATTTTTCATCTTTTTAGATAAAGAGTACTTTTTTTAAGTAATTTAGTAACTACTATAAGTTTACTCTTAAAGTGAATAAATAGGTGTCTATAAGTTATAGCTCAATTAACAAAAATGTCAAAATTGTTAGTGTGGACGTCATGACCGGAGTTTGAACTTCGGTCATTCCACTTTTTGTGTGTGAATTTTCAATGGTTTTGTCATTTCGTCTATCTACCAAAAAGTGAATAAATAGGTGTTTAAGATTCAATCTTTGTATATATCATGTGATGTCTCTACCAATAACTTACAAAACCAAGATACATGAGTATATTAATAAATGATATGTTTTGGAGAAAAAAATACTACATTTAATAATTTGTAAATTTAATTGCAATTGTGGCCTACAAAAATATTTATTGAAATGTGTCAAGTTATCGCATGGAAAATTAGAATATTTTACTTTTTAAATAAATAATTTTGTTAAATAAAATGTTTTTAGTCTCTAAATAAGATAAAGTAAAAAATCAAGCACTATAATGTAAACTTGATGAGAGGACTAACTAATCACAAAGAGGAAAAATATAAAAAGATAAAAATCAATCACAGTGTGATAATTTAGACACAAAAAGTGCAACTAAATGGACTAATAATATAGCAAAAATATCATCAATATAAAAAGAATGATAAAGATGTAAAGGTGAAGGGAATAGTGTGGTGATGGAAGAGAAGTGAAAGAGAAAGAAGGAATAGGAATAGTAAAGTGAAACGGGAATTGTGGAATCAATCTAATCTATGTGCTTTTTGTTTGGCGAATGTGGGGTTTGGAGCTGGTGACCACTTTGTCCTTTTTCTTAGCTCAAGTTGGCATGCTATCCTATCACATTTTGTTTTTCTACTAATCTAATATCTACTAGTACTAACTACTTACTCTAATCTTTTAATTACATTAGTTATACTATCGGTACTTTTTAATAATTTTTATCTGTGAGATTTATATTACTCTTCATAATTTGATATATTTATTTTGCAATTAATAAAAATAAGTTACGTAAATAAATTTACATGTGATATTGATACATACAATTCATTTTTACTTAACATACATAGATTTGTTTCTTTTTTTTTCGGAAGATAAGAGGACATAAGCCCAAGAGAGAAAATTACATAACAACTAAGCGATGAGTAGAAACTCCAAATAAATCAGCATAAAAGCAATTCCTAACTTGAGGAGGACAACTCTCATACACCACCATGTCAACATCACTAATGCACACCAAGTTTGCTAAGGTATCCGTAACAACATTAGCTTCCCGATAAATATGTGATATAGAAACTTCTCAATCCAGCTCTAATAATCTCTTAATATTGTGAACAAGTGTCCAGCCATCTGAAGATCCACTTTGATCTGTCGCAAAAGTATTAAGTAAAAACTTTTTTTCTAGATGAACTTTTTTTAAACATACCTACAAAATAATCATTTAAAAATACAAATTTTCTTAACAGTAGAGATCAAAATTGCATGAATGATAATTTTTTATGGATTAAAAATTTAATAAAAATTAAGTAAAGTCTAAATTTAAAATGTCACTATTTTACAGAGACCAAAAACATATTCAACTCTTTTTTTGGTCTAGTAGCTTAGTGGTTAGAAATTCCACCTTAAAGGTGAATAAGTGAGTGTTCGAAACTCGAACCCCGACTCCTTAATAATATATGCGATGTCTCCAACCAACTGAATTAAGCTCACGGGACAAAACATATATATACAAAAAATTTGAAACTTTTGGTGTGGTCATGGCCACATTTGGCCTCCACATAGGTCTGTCACTGAGTCACAAATAATATTTAATATAAAAAAAAAAAAAATTATTTATAAACCAATTAGAATTATCTACTTTAACTAATGTACCGATACATATTCATAATATGTGTAAAAAAAATGGGTGGAGTGGGCTGGGTTTTTAGTGGTACATGCATGTACATATTACACGTAGTCACCCACGACCAAAAAGGAGTCATTAGTGTGACAAAGTTCAATGATGAATGAATGAAGGATATATGTTAGAATTTTTATATTCTCTTTGTATACAGTTATTAGTTATCTTTGTTTTTCCATCTACATTACGGAGTACTTATCACACTGTTGTGTTTTGGTTTTTTATTTCTTACGTTTTCCCTTTCATGTGATGCTGTATTACAAGCAATATTAGCACACGTTACTGGATTCTGATTCGACCAACGTGTTTTTCACCACACTGTCTTGCGTGTGATTCTTTCTTTTATTATTGGACTCTTCTGTTTGTCATTCTAGAGTTTTAATCATATGAAGATTATTTTCCCATTATATCAAGACAACATTCACTATTGATTATTGCAAAGTACGAATTAATTAAAGAAAATACACTAAAGAGTCCTCAGGAAGTAAATATAGACGGGAGTGGTTATGGTGCATCCCCAAATTGTTTAGGGTACCTTCTAAATTTCTCTCATTTCCTTTAAATTTCTCGCGCACTCTCCAGATGCCTAGTGCGCCTCCAAATTTCTAGCGCGCACACCCAAAATTCTCGCGCACCCTCCAAATTTCTCGCACGCCCCTCAAATTTCTAGTGTGCCCCCCTAAATCATTCCAAAATTATTTTGTTGTGGGAATTGTTTCAGAGATTTGCACTCCAAAACTATTAAGTGAATAAAATGGTTTTGGCTAGAAATCTGAGGGGGAGGAAAAAAATTTGTTAAATGCATAATTATAGGGTTGTACTCCAAAACCATTTTATGCACCTAATGGTTTTTTAGTACAATTCTCTAAAACTATTTCAACAGCAAAATTGTTTTGGCTAGAAGTCTGGAGGAGGGGAAAAAAACTGGGCGTCACGCTAAAAATCTAGGAGTGCGCTAAGCAATCTGGTGTATTGATGCATGGTGTGCATAAGCAATGCTTATGCACTATAACTTGTGTCAATATAAACATCTTAATTTTTTTAAAATGGTGTATTCAACTTTTTTGTAAGTTAAAAATTCATTTTAAGACCTATAGAATTCATTTTATGCTAAAAACTTACATTTTAAGCTAATTCATTTTATGTCGACTCAAATACCGATTCGTTGGACACATGAGAAATACTTAGTTAGGTACAACACAAAATATTACATGTTAGACACACACACATGAAGCTAAAAAAATTAAAGAGAAAAGGATTAAAACAATATTGATTGATCTGACTATTTTATTTTTCTTTGAAGTTTTTTGATTCATGTGTGTGTGCCTAAATTTTATGCCTAAATGCTTGTGCCTATGTATGACTATCTCTGGACACATATACACACACTCTATAGGAGCAATTGGATAGAACTCCTAAAAGGAATTAACTAAATATTCATTTTAAGACCTATAGAATTCATTTGAAGTTAAAAACTTACATTTTAAGCTAATTCATTGTATGGACTCAATACCGATTCATGGGACACATATACACACTCTATAGAAGCAATTGGAAAGAACTCCTAAAATGTAAGTTTTTAACTAATTCCTTAGCTACTAAAAAGTTCATTGGATAGAACTCCTAAAAGTTACTAAAAAGGAATTAGTTAAAAAAAAACTTGGAAGTTTACTAAAAAGTTTTTAGCTTAAAATGAATTCTATTGAGTCCGTATTGAGTCGGCATAAAATGAATTCGCTTAAAATGCTTCTTTAAGACCTTAAATAGTAATTTTTTATTGAATTTTTTATGGAAATATGTAAAATCAATGCATTGAAAATTGTAGTGTTTAACTTTTTAAATAAATTTGTTTAAATAGAATGCTTGAAGAGTGTCTTAGGGGCACTTGTTAGCAAAACTCAAATTTTATTTCTATATTTTACATGTTTAACTAGCATTTGAGAGCTATTGAGTATGCTGAGCTTAATGGTTGGAGAATTTTTTTTGTTAGAAAGTAGAAACCGACTCTAAATTAGTTTTGTTAGCCTTTTAATCATCTTTCTTTGGTGCCTTGAAACTTATATAAATAGATGGAAGAATTGTCTTTGACATCGTAAGTGGAATGAATTTTTTGTTTCTCATGTTTTTAGAGAAGGTAATTTAACCATTATGTAAATTTATTGGCAAATTTAAATTTATCAGTTAGTAATTGCTATTGGTGGAATGATGTTCCTTCTAGTATTCAGGTTGAGATCTTTAGAAAAGTTTGGGATACCAAACTTTTAAATTATGTTCTCTTAAGAAGGTTTTGGCCTAGTCCCCTTTTTTACTTGTATCTTTCCTTTACTTAATCATATTTTGTTGATGTCACACTTTGCTACATCTTTTTATTTTATTTTAAAAATACTAGTATTTGTTAGCATGATCTATTTATTAATTTGACGTTAGTTAATTCGTCTCTTTAAAACTATTTGAGATTATTCTTAATTTTATGTCTTTTTTCATGATGAGAGATTCAACATATGCTTTCTTTCTTAGAGTTAATCAAGACAATATGCTCGTAAAATTAAATTTCGTTGTCATATAAGTTATACATGTGCCTATAACATATCCCAAAAAAATTATATAGATCTTTTAAAATAGACCTTTTCAGTTTTAAAATGTTTTTATTCTCTGTCTTTTTGTGTTTTCCCCAAAAAACATATGACTTATTTCAATTACTTAATAAATTTTTGTTTGTAATAGAAAACTGAAAGTGTATCATATTGTTGGCAAAAATATTCAGTAAAACAATCCAAAATCCCAAAAAGCATTCCCCTTAGCATCACCTAGCTAGCTACCAAGAGATCATTATTTATTTTCCTATATGCTCTTCACGTAGGGAAAAATAGTTAGGCTTTCATATCAAGAGATTGTTGACAAAAGTTCAATGAGATTAATGATGTAGGGCAAAAAATTAGGGTTCATATAAGAGATTTTGGCAAAAGTACTTTAACGATTAATGTAGGAAAAAGTAGAAAAAAAACAACCAGGGTTCATGTCATAGCAAGAAAAAAATTATTTTTTTACACAAGTTTTAAATATAAAATGATAACTAACCACTATTTGGCCACATAAGCATATTAAATAGTCATATCAACGTCGTTTAGTCCATGTCATACACGTAACGACCAAATGTGCTTTTTTATAACAAGAAATCTAAAATGTCACACCCTCACCTTGTAACTAGTCACGAATGTCACCCACATGCTTTTTTTCCACAAGTTTTATGTTTTTTTCGGCAGGCTTATAAAATGAAAGTTTTGTCTAATATACAAAGTGAAATGAAAGCCATGACTATTGAAATCCCCAGATCAATTCTTCAGGGTATAAAATTTTTGTGTTATAGATAGAAGGAAGATGAGTAGGATTCCAAATATAAAGCAAGAAGAGTGTGAAGATCATGTTTGTGAAATAGACCAATCTTTGGACCTAATTGTAAACATAATTTCTCAAACTTGGTTCTTTTTCTCAATGACATTATTTTGTCTTGTAATATTAGAAATCAATCCTCCATGCACTATTATATATACATAATTCCATTTGCAAGTAATTAATCATTTGCACAATTTACTTCTATCATCACCAATAGTAACAGTAAAACCAATAGAAGAAAGTCATGATATATACATTTACAATTTACAATCAAGAGAAGAACGTTATGATGTTAGCAATATAAACATTAATTTATCGTCTCCACCAAGAATAACTATTAACCAAAATCTAGTAAATACACTTGCACATTAAAGTCTACAATAAGTAGTACTAGTAATGACACAATAAATGCAACATCATGATTTATAAACACAAACACTAGTATCTTCGCGATCCCATTTTCCTTATCGACGACACTCTAGGAAATTGATCAGTGCTACTAACACTAATTCGTGATGGTGGTCCGGTAACACTAAGTCGCGGTGGTGGTCCGGAAACACTAAGACGCGGTAGTGGTTGGTGACTATGTTGTCCGGGGTGGGCATTTTCTGAAACCTTCCAAACCTTAACAGATTTATCCAAACTCCCACTATACAATATCCACTTTTTCTCATTCAACATGGCATCGGGATCTTTCTCGGCCGCAAGACACTTCACCGGTCCAGTATGTCCACTCAACACCGTTGTACAAATGTGTTCATTATTCATCGATCTTTTCCACACACAAATTGCCATGTCAGCGGAACCACTAAATATCAAACTTCCGGCTGTCGCTAAGCACAAAACCGCCAATTTATGGCCTCTCAAAATTCCAGCATGTTCCAAATTTGTTTCCCGCACCCAATAATTAACCAATCCATCTGAAGAACCGGCGTATAACAACGTCCCTTCCGCATTTAACGCTAAAGCTGTTACAGCGCATTCTTGTTTCAACAATGTTTGTGAAAAAAAATGCTTTGTTCCTTTCCCTTGCATTTCACGCCGCCAAATCTTAACTGTTCCATCAGCTGAACCAGTAAAAACCAAACCATCAAACCCAGCCACAAGCGCGTTAACGGCGTCATCATGTGCCTTTACTGATTCTAAACATTTGTAATTATTCGAAGCACGCCAAACTTTAAATGTTTTATCCCATGAAGCCGAGTAAATTAATGTAAGATCTTCTGTTAAGCTCAAACACGAAATTGCATCGTAATGTTTAATCCATAATGCATTACGGTTTCGTCTACCTTCAACATAGTTGCTCGGTTTTAATGAACATTTGATATAATTTCTTAAAGTTGGTAAAGTGGCAACTCTTTTATGAACTTCTTCATTCTTACTTGATACTCTCCAGACTCGAATTCTCCCGTCTTGATGTCCAGTAAGAATTTTCTCACCGGCAATCACAATGGCTTTCACTAAACCGCTGTTTGATTTAAACCCTGTGAATTCCTTTTGATGCTTCCAAACACGAATGTTTTTACTATCTGAACCAGTGTATAACAAATCCTTTGTAGCTGCGAGGGAGTAAATGTGACCTTCTTCGCGAACCAATGAACCAACAAGAGTATCTTCGCCGGATGAACCGTCTTCATTTATGTGAGAAGACCATGGTGATTTTGATAATGGTGAGAGAGATGCGTCGTATGGTGAATTGTCGGATGCCATTTGAGGATCTAAATGTGGTGCGTCAATGGTGACAACAGGACTGTTTTTTCTTGGATGATTGTCGGAGTTGTAACCGTCAAATTCGTCGTTCTTTTTTAATTTTCCATATCTTCCACCATGAATGCTTCCTTCGTCTAAGAATATGCGTCCTGTTCTTGATGAACCTGTCATTGTTAATATTAATGTTAATGTTGATTATTATTATTATTATTATTATTATTATTATTATATTCTTTACTTCTTCTCATGTAAAGTTAAAAATAAAGAAATAATAAATTAAAATTGCTTTGTAGGTAGATGTAATAAAGAAGAGAAAAAGAAGAGAAATTAACTGAGAATTTGTGAAGAGAATTGTTAATGTTGAATGGATATATAAAATTGAAGTGAAAAGGTTTTGTTTGTTTGACAGAGAGGATTGTCGAGGATAGACAATAATGGTTAGGTTGATTTGGTGTTGGAAATGGAATGACAAGATAATTTGTTTGTTTGTCATGCAGCTTGATATGCCTAATTATGTTATGCCACATCATAATGTGTTAGGATTAGGTGATCCTAATGACTAAATTAGGCAAATGTGCAAGTTTAGATGTGGAATTAGTCAATAGAGTTATTTGACCCGTCAAAATTATTTTTGATTTGGTCAATTGACTAATATTGGCGCCTCTTTTTTATCAATTGGTTTCTTTTTTCTTTACATTTTTTCAAAAATAAAAACAAAATTTAACTGATATTTGTTCCTATTGTAATGAGATTGTTTCAATTTTAATGAGATTTAATTAATATTGTGGTGGGTATTTTTTCCTTTGTAGATTTTGCTGAGAACAAATATGGCATTCTTAGAGATAGACTTTCTATTTATTTGTTATTTCACTTTGCACTTTTTTTTTGTCGAGCAACTTAATGGCTAGAACTTCACCTATTGATGTGAATGAACGAGATATCTCAGATTCAAACCATGAGTCTTGTATGTAAAATGTGATATCCCTACTATCGCGACTTTAATTTAGGTGGTTTTGTTATTCACTATCTCCACCTTCGTCTAAATCAAACCATACTACATGTAATTTTATCTTATGAGATAATTTTTTTATTTCAATACCGATTCAAACCACCCGACAAACATCCATAATTCTAGTTATAATAACCTTGTCGATTTGATTGAGTTGTTTGGTGTCACCACCGGTGAGTTGGAAGTGACATATAGACCATAATTAGAGAGTGCAAGCTCTTTAACCTCTAAATTTGACCAAGACATTCACATACATCTAAGCTAAGAAGCTGTAGATTTGATACCAACAAACCAAAACATCAGCTAGATATACACCAAAACGCTGACCGGTGAATACTTCAAACTTCAAACGATCTTTACAATTTTATCCTGCAAAATGTTCACGACCTAATAAAAAACAACGAATCATTAGTATATCAAATTTCAATGTTATGAAACACTGGTAAACTATTGATCACCAAACAAACTTCATAGCCAAGTTAAACAGTTCAAAGATAAGTCATACAAAAAAAAAACTAATTGATATTAGAAACAAATTAAATAGGTATGTATGGCTTGAATATACTCAAAGAAGATGGTAATTTAAATACGTTTACAAAATTTGAACTCAGAAAGCACATTTTACTTTACATACTTGCAAGACTTACATCAAGTTATAACAGGGACCAATACTTGCAAAGCAAACGGTACTTGCAAAACAATAAATATACAATGGTTCCGTTAAATGTACTAGGGTTAACAAAAAAATAAAAACTGTTTGAAGTGTAAGTACTTTAAAAAAACCGGAAAATGGATACCTATGATTGAGTTACTGCTGTTAACATATAGAATATTGGATAATTAGAGGTTGATAAGTTTGTTAGGTGGTTGCTAAGAGTTGTTATTTTGGTTCAGGAAAGATAACTTTGAATAATTAAATTGTGACCAGAGAAAGCTCTAGTGAAAGGAGAGTGCTCCTTTGGTAGCCTTGAGTACAAGGTTCGTAACTCTTCTCAATTTTCTGATTAATCTTTATTCTAGTTAGAATCATTCTCTTGTTTATTCAATTCTGCTCAATTTTGGGGAACTCCTTCCATATACTAAAAGAAAGGATTGCAACAGTCACCGGAACAAACATAAATTGGATAAACAATGTGAAAAGAAAATAAGACAAAGATGGGTTCATTGATGGGAGAACTAAAACATTTAAACCAAAATACATTTATTTAAACTGCGGGTAGTGGATTTGAAAAGGAGAATCAGGCTTGGTGCAACTGATTCTTTGCCATGGTGGAGTAGACTAAATCATTAAGTCAAACATAGTGTAACAGAATGGCATCACTAATTATTTCGTGCAATGGCATCACTAATATGCCATTCCACATCAAAAGTTCTCATCATATTTAACTGGAAATGTTTCTCAACAAAGAATTTAAGAAATATGTACCTGCCCAATGATGGTGATATCAAAGACGAGCCTTCCTGAATTTCTGTAACTTCATGGTCCTGGATGGTATCATGTAAAAACAAACAGTTAAGAGATTGTAGGTTGTAAATATTCACCCTTAATCCTATCCCACTTCAAAGAGAAAACAAATCCTAGGTGCGTAGGATGTCTATCAATGGCAACCTAGAAAAATCTGCACAATCAAATGAAGGTATAACATACCCCATTAAAAATAGGTATTTGATTGCGCCAAAACTCTAAGGGAGGTAGAAGTAACCTACCTGCAACATAACCCAAACATAAAGATTAAAGTGCAAATTAAATGGATTTTCAAAAGAATGCTAACAATAGAATTGGGTGAGAAGTGTTGGATAACTTGAACGAGATTGCATGAAAAATCAGAGTGTATATTTTATCCGTTACCAAATAAGATGTGTTTCATGAATTAACAATGATTGAAAATTTTACCAGATCTAGATTTTTTGAGACTCAAGGACTCCGGAGACATTGTGGATAATCTCTGTTTACTTCCCTTGTTCAGTGGACTTAGATCACTTCCTTGTGGAGATTTCACAGAAGATGCGGATTTAATAATTTTTCTCTTAGGCCTGACAGCTTCTCTTTCAACCGTCACCTTTTTTTTCTTATAACATCCTTCAGTTTTTGCTGAAGGAGTTTTGGAAATTCTGGATCTGGATTTATTAGTGACCTTCCCAGACAATGTGTTTACTATTCCCTTTTGTGGTTGAACGGGTGTCGATAGAGTTTCCAGTCTTCCATCACTCTTCTCCAGAGCAGCTGAGGCAGAGATTTGGTCTTTATCTGGATGTGTTGCAGGACCTCCAAAAGCAGGTTGCTTCTTCTGGTTGAGTTTAACATTATTATGCAACCGGGCACTACGTCTATTCCCACCACTACCATGAACAACGTTGACCTCACCCGTCTTAATTGACATATCGTGTTCATCTTCAAGGAATGCCTTATTGCAATCTCCTGTGGTCTTATCCAGTGATACCAGAGTAGGAAAAAACTTTTCCACAGCTGCAACAACATTTAAAGTATTAAGATAATAGAGACTATAGGTATAGGAAATGATATAACATTAAACAAATAAACATACATACGAATCATTTACAAACATATCTAAATATTTACCATCAGATGGTATTTCTGGAAGTTTTACTGATACGTTATCAGGAACAGCAGTATCATAATCACAATTTTCCACTGCCTTTAATGTAGAGCTCTGCTCTTCCTCTGGATGCTTGAGAGGATCTCCAGACACAGGCTGCAGCTTCTGGCAGACTTTAACATTATGCAACCGGCCACTACGCCTATTCCTGCCACTACCATGAACAACATCGATATCACTCATCTTAATTGACATATCTTGTTCATCTTCAAGGAATGACTTATTGCAATCTTCCATGGCCTTTTCCGGTGTTACCAAAGACGTAGGGAAAGAATTTTCCACGGCTGCAATGACAATTAAAATACTAAGATATAGACTGTAGATAAAGGAAATGATAAAACATTAAACAAATAAGACATGAATAACGTAGACACAAATCATTTACAAACATGTCTAAGCATTTACCATCAGATGGGATTTCTAGAAGATTTGCTGATACATTGTCAGGAACAGCAGTATCTGAATTACAATTTTCCACAGCCTTGGAGGTATAGCTCAGCTCTTCATCGGGACACTTGAGAGGACTTCTAGATGCATGCTGCTTCTTCCGCTGACACACATTAATATTATGCAACCTGCTACGACGTTTATTTCCACCCCTGCCACAAACATCTAATCCACTCATCCCCTTTTCCGGGGTCTCTTCAGGCAACATCGGCGAAGTAGGAATGGATGTTTCCTCACCTGCAACAACAATTAAAACAACCACTCAATAAATAAATCGGAAAAAAACTATAAGACATGTAGACACAAATCATTTATAGCCATCACCAAACTATTTACCGTCAACCGAGATTTCTTCAAAAACTGCAGATACATTATCCATAACATTGACCGAATAAGCACCAGCTTCTGCTTCTTCTCTGAAACAACCTAGAGCACAACTCTCCCAGTTTTGAGGAAAGCCAAATAAAAAACTCTTGAAAATCTACCATAAAGTAGAAAAGAAAAAAAAAAAAATCATCAGGGGTAGCACTCTAACTCAACATCATCAATCAAATGCGGAACAAATACCATTATAAACAAAATCTTCCAAGACCAACCACGAAGGACATTGACACTTATAACAACAAACATACCTCGGAAGTAAAACCATTATCCAGCGTGCGTTGCTTGTTGATGAAACCCCTAATGACAACATATATACCATCGGCAGTCTCAAGGGAAAACTCATCATATCTTTTGATAATAGTAGCAGAATTGAACACACGAACTGCTTCTTCCCTAAATTACAACAATAAATATGTATTTATTAAAACATTAGAAACCATTATCATTGATATTATCTTTGTCGAACATGATAATTTCATTTCAGTTAAAAACAGGTAAATGATCTCTGGACTCTGATTTCACATTAGCTTGAAAAACCTGCACCAAGTTTTCGTTCAACTTATTTTTAAGAGTGAAAACACAAACAATAATTTATGCACAATCAATTTCAACAAAAAAAGGACACACTAAATTTTTTCAGTAATGACACAATATTCTACACAAAATGTGGTTCAGGTGAACCTTAACAGAGAACTTACTTTCTGGAAGAGACGCCAGAGATGGCAAAACAGTTTCCTTGGATGTCGTTTTGAGATTTAACGAGCCACCAATCGTATAGAGTAACCTAGGGATTGAAAAGGAAAAAAGAAAACAAAGTGAGATGAGAGAGAATAATAAGAAATAGGAATGAAGGGGAAATTGAGTAACCTAACCGTTCGTTGGAAACAAGAATATGTGGTGGTGGCATTAGAAGCAGATGCAGTTGGAGTGGAGTCAGCCATTGAGATTGAGGTTGCGTAACCAGTTGCGTATCCAGGAGGGGTGCAAACTTTAGAGCTTCAATTAGCAAAAATTAATAAGGTAAGACAATAAGTTAGCACCATCAGGGTAACTAATAAACAACAAAACTAAGCAAAATCAAGATTTGAAAGAAAAAATTAAAGCATTTGCATAAATCAAAATACACAACTGAGCAATGGGATACAGTCATATAGTGAGTCACTGTGAGAATGGAGAAGCCGTTGAATTTTTTTTTTTTTGGTAAAAGCCGTTGAAATTTATTTACTGTATTTATTTATTTATTTATATTGACCGATCGTTGAAATATTATTGTTCTCATTTTGATCGGGCGTATTCGCAATCTTTTGACTTTGGACTGATAAGTTCAAGTTCGTCACACATGGCAGGCGGACAACAAAAATGTTGATTGACTTGTTAATTATAGTCTTTCAATGAATTCTTTTAATTGTTCTATAATAGAGTCTCCTCCTAGTGAACTTCGTAGTTTGATTTTTGGTGATGTATGTGAGACTTATATGTCTAAAAATATTAGACTAAATCCTTAGTTGTGTTTTCTTGTTGGGCTTAGGCCCTCTTTTTTATACCAAAAAATAAAAAGAATTTTATAAGTTGATTTTTTTTTTTTGTTCTTTTTAGTTCTTCAATCACTAACTCATTTATTCATATGGTGTTTTATTCGAGATAGTTTTATGGGAGTGAGGGAAAAATTCACATTTTAACTTGCGAATGATGTTTCATTCAAAATATTTTTTTGAGAATGAGAAAAGATTGTTTTCATGAGAGTGAAGGAAGGATAGGGGACAAAATGATTATATTTTTATAAAATTCGCTAGTTAAACTATGAACCTATAACAAAAAAATTAGATTTGTTATAACTTAAGGTTTACTAGTTAAAATACACTTTAAATAGCGAACCATGTTTTTTTTAAAATTTTGTGTTTTTAAAACTAGCGATTTAAGATCGAAGAGATAAAAATAAAAACACGAGACGCACAAGAAAGAGTGAGGCATGAAAATAAATTCTCTTCTTTTAATACTACCTTAAATTAAAAATAAAAATAAAATAAAATTGAGGCCCTTTTTTTTTTGAGATCCGAGAGTGTGGGTACTCTATCTATAAAGGAAAATGCTATTTAATAAGAATTTTTTGATGTGACAATTTTTGATTGGTCAAATTCTAATCACTCTCTCTCCCATGTATGATTAGCGAATTTTTGATTGGTCAAATTTCCTATGGAACCTTTATTTTTCTATTGGTCAATTTTTGTATGGTTATCTCAATTATACATTTTTAACCTTTATTTTTCTATGGAACCTGATCTGAGGTAGCAGATTCTATAGACAAAAAAAAACTGGAATTAACACATTCCTCCTTCCAAATCTCCTATTCTTTGGAATGTTCTTCCTACTTCTCATGACTAGATGATGCAGTATCACTTTGAGATATGATTTATATGGCTTGGGAACAAATACTATTCAACACACATTCTTGATTACTTCGGCAATGGTTCAACTATATTTTACAATGCAGACACATAATTTTATTGATATTTTGGTTAATTGTGTGATCAAGAGTCAAGACTGGTCTAAACAATGCGGTGATGTTGTGATCGTAGGGATCATCAACATTGTTAATATTATTTGGTATTGTCGTAATTAAGCTCGTTACTATAACAAATTTGTTAATTTTCATACTGCAGTGAATCGTATTTATGCTAGTGTCAGTATTACTGGAAAGTTTTCAAAGTCAATTGCTTCTACTTATATTTACAAATTTCAAATTCGTAAAGCTTTTTCGATTAAGGCGCATCCCCTTAATGCTCCTATTGGATCAAATATAACACTGACAGTGACGGGGCTGCACTTGGTTGTCCAGGCTTAGGTGCGTGCAAAATTATTTTTTGGAATAGTTTTGTGGTTACTTGTTTTTATTTTTTTTTATAAGCATTTTGTGGTTACTCTTAGTTGTTTTGTTAAGAATTTTGGTGTTTATGCTTTTCAGTTAAAAACATATGTTTTTCATTATCTCGCATATTTATAGAGAAGACAATCAGTGTTGACGGTATTACTACTCTTAGATTACATATTCAAGACTCTTAATGGTGGAACACAATTCGTAACATTATAAGTAATGCTTTCACTATAAATAGATAGATTTGACTTGCCAAAATATAGATTTTGTTAATTTTTTTGGAACACTACACTATGTTTTCCTTCCCCTATTTTTCCAACGGGTTTTACAGGTAAGTTTTTTTTTTTAATGAGACACTGATATTTGTTTACTCTCACTTGGATATTGATCTAATCCCTCCAAGTTTACTAGTATTTTTTTTTTAATTTATTTGAGAATTAGCTTATTTGTAGAGTGAATAAAAGAGGCAACATAGGCTCCGTTTGGTAAGCACGAAAAGCTAGTTTATAGCTTATAAGCTAATTTTAACTAGCTTATAGCTTATTTTCAAGCGCTATTTCAATTAGCTTATAGCTTATTGTCTTTTCTTCCACTTTTACCCTTATTATTTTAACTAAAATCAAATTTAACCCTTTAGTACTTCTTTGATTATTATTTTGGATTAATATAATTTAGTCAAAATTATCTTTTTTGAACAAGCATAATTAACATTATTTTAATATTTATTATATTTTTATTGCAAAATTTATATAACACATTGCTATATATGACGAGTAAACATGCTCACAATTTTTTTGAACTAACTTTTCACTCTTTACTTTTACAAAATTGACTTTTTAGCCCAGTTAATTATAAGAGCGGTATATTTTTTTGACTTGTTCACAAAATTGACTTTTTATTTGTAAAAGTAGTATGTTTTTTTTGCACCCACAAATCTATACAAACCAGTTAATTTACTCTATTAAATATTTAAAAAAAAAAAGTAATATACTACTCACATAATGTAGCAAAAAAAAAACTCATATGCATTGTGAAATATCGAATAAAATTAGTATGATATTATTATTATCTATTCATTGTATAGGTTGCAATTAAGTTTTACAATAATATAATTTATATATACATATTAAATATATTTTACTGTAATGTTTACTTTTTTAATAAAAGGTAAAAATATTTAAAATTATTTTTTTAAATAAAAAATATGTTTTAATAATATCTTAAATATTAATTGATATAAATTTTATTATAAAGTGATAATGCCCTTTCATGTAATTTTACATTATCAGCTAGTTAAACCGCTAATTTTACCAAACACTTCAATTAGCTTATCAGCTATAAGCCATCAGCTATAAGCTATAAGCTATCAACTATAAACTATAAGCTAGCTTATCAGCTAACCGTTATTTTTACCAAACAGAGTCATAGTTAAAATGTCTTTACTTTCCTTTTAATTTTCATCTGTTTGTGTTTAAAAAAGCACTTAATTTTTTTTTCCTTCTTTTTACGCAGTTCCTTATTTGTCTACATAGTACGTAATCATAACACTCATATGTATTTCAGTCTTCGTGAGGTTAATTCAATTCATATGGATATCATATTTTATATGCAAGGATTGAAGTTTAAATCTCAAACATCTCAATTATTTATCTTAAAGTTGAAATTTCTAACCACCAAATTATATGAAGAAGAACAAAAACACATATCTCGAATTCTAATTATATACTCCTTCCAATTCTAAATATAAGCAAAACGTCACTTTTTAGATTCATTGAATAATGAATAAATCTGATCTATAAATAAACATGTTTGATTAAAAAACAATACTGCATTAATCAAAGGGTTTTTATATTCAAATGCCAGAAAAGACGATTCAATGTCTTAATACATGGAAATCTTCATAATTTTCAATATTATATTCTGTCATCCTTTCAACAAAAAAAAAAGGTATTCTGACATGTGATTTACTCCCTCCATCCTATAATATAAGCAAAAAAAAAAATTCACACTTATTAAGAAAAGTAAAATGTGATAGTTTGAAGTATAATTTTTTGTGTTTTTTTTTAAATAAGTTTCGTTGGAAGATGTAAGAAGAATTTTGACAAGGGCGTCTCCGAGTTTTTAGAGGCCATGTGCCAAAATATAAAAGTGACCCTATAATAAAAAAACATAGATTTTTTTTATAAAAAAACATCATCGATTTAAATTGCAAATAACATAAAAAAATCATAATCACTATAATTACTGGTCGCCGGTGGTCGTGGTGGTGGTGTGATGATGTACGCAGTAGTACCCTAATTGTAATTAATTATTGTTCGCGCTTCTCTTCTCAATTTTAATGGACCATACGCGCTTCTGTTCTCATTTATTAATGTTCCTTTTTTTTTTCCTTTACAAAAATGGACATGGATATAACAGTATTATAATATAATTATTTTTTTACACCTTCTAATATACTAATATTATTACCCTATAAAAATTTGAGACCCTTATTTTTGAGAGGCCCTATGCCATGGCACACCTTGCTCATGCCATAGGGCCGCCTCTGAATTTTGATTGGTTATTGATTATGAGGAAAAGAAGAGAGAGAGTAAATTTTATAAGAATAAGTAAAAGTAAACCTTATAAATGATATAAGTTGGTTTTTTTTCTTATAATTTGAAACAAAAATAATAATTTTTTTACTTATATTATAATATGAGATAATATGAGATGAAGTATATACGTAGCTGAATGGATATTGGCTTAACCTGAAAAAGTATACTATAAACGAGAATGACGTTAAAAATCTAAGGAAATGCCCCACAAGCCTACTTGTAAAATATGAAAACAGCTTACATAGCCCATTGTTTATCTCCTCAGCTTGTCTTCATCCAAAGGCTAATATAATACTCCACCTCGTGTATAAGTAGTTCAGTTGATAGTTACTAAAAACAATAGTATTAAAGAGGTATGAATTCAAAGAGATGACAATTTTTATTTAACCACATAATGGTTTAACAAATTTACACTCTAACTTTTAGCTTAAAAAAATATCCGAGAAATTTCATACTCAAACCCCAAATAACAATTTTTATTTAACCACGGAATGGTCTAATGGATTTCGACTCTAATTTTTGTCTTAAAAAATATTGGAGGAATTTACGATTCAAACTCAAATAATAGGTTCAATATTGTGACGAATTAATATTCAAATCTTATTTAGTGTACACAATTTACAGTTTTCACGAGAATATCGACATATTTTAACTCTCACAATGTGACGAAGTAGTGTCAATATTTAGTGCCTTATGGTTCCTCAAATATGTTTACAAAAAGATTTTAATTTAGGTAAACAACACACAACTTCTACTTTTTTTTAAATAAAAAAAAACCCTAACATTAAATTATTATGTCCTCCCTCTAGTTTTGTATATAAGCAAAATAAAAAAAAAACACACCCTTTAAGAAAATGGATAAGGTGTATCGAGTAATGAGAAAAATTATTTCATTTCCAACTTTACTCTTACTTTTGGGTTTGTTTATGACATATTGACATTAGTAGTTGCATGGATTGGTGGAGTGGAGTAAAACTATGTTGAAAACTGTACAAAACAGTGTAATTATTATAGGTTTATAAAAAATTATAATAAATGTAGTAATTTTTGCTTATATTTGAGACTTTCAATTTTTTCGTTTTTTGCTTATATTCGAGACCGGAGTGACTACTCTCAAAATGAATTTTTTTGTATAACCAGTAACAAACGGAGCCTAAAAGTGAGTGAGGGACTACCTAATTATGAATCATAGAAAGTGACGATATCTAAAGTTATCCATGGTAAAGTATGACATCCCCCAAGACAGCCAGCCAGCTGAATCTCTTTGGTGGTTTCATGGTAATGCAATGGGATGATGATGATGATGAATCTTGTAGTACTTTTTGTCCGTTTCACGTTACTAGTGTTTCTAGCCCTTGTTTGAGAAAACAACAGGCTTTCATAAATAACTAACTAATAGGAGAGACCCTTGAAAGTGAAACCACTTGCTATATTATTATCCTATAAAAGAAAAACAACTAGCCTCGCATTTTTAACTAAATTATCAAACTATAAAAGGTTAGTCATATCCTTATATATTTGAAAACTCCTACTAGCCTCTGCCAATTTCAACACTCTCAAGCTTAGCAACAACATTCTAGCTCCAACAAAAACAGAGAAAAATGGCTTTCATGATTTCTAGACCTGAATCAGGAACTGAGAAGGTTAGCCTTGATCACCAGGAAGAGAAGAACTCTACGATAGACAGTGCAATCTCAAGCGAGCTACACTTGAAATCGTCCTTGTCGTCCAAATCATCGTCTACCCTGGACAAAGAAGTAGTCCTACAACGCATTCGCCATCACAAGTCCATAAACAGAATCAAAAGTGCTTTTGAAGGTCTTTGCAGGTGCTCAGCTTCAGCCCAAGAACAGAAGTGGTTGCAACAAGATGATGTTTTTTCTTCACCTTAAATTTAAGCAGGCCACTAGCAAGCATAGTTTTCAGATATGAGCTATATGCTTGCCTATATGAAAATTGCCTTATTGCTGAATGGCTTCTAATGTTATTTTTCAATTTAAATATTCAATATATATGAGAATTCTAAAATTGGAATATGTATCATCACTCATCAGGCCGAACAATGATTAAAAATTCCTTCCATTTAAAATTATATGGTTTAAGGGTTTTTCACAATAATTAACAAAAGCAACAAATAAATTTCTGAGTGGAACAATTTCACTAAATTGTCCAAGTTTAATCTGTATGTTGTTCACAAACATAAATAATAGCATGTTACTATAGCCTCTTTTTTTAACTACTTTGCACATCACCCATTTTATTCCATCCTTTGGAAGTAATTTAAGGTTTGTAGAGGAGTTCTGTGAGGGCAAAAACACAAGTGCATAATTAACTTCAACTAACATTGATGATATCTTAACATTACAATTCAGTACAGTAGACCAACAGAAGCAGCAAAGATGAATTGTTAAAAATAAATATTGCAACACTAACATTTCACCTTCTTGGCCAAAACAATCTATAAATTTATAAGGAAATAAAAATCCTCATTTCTGGCATATGATCCCGGAACTAGAAAGCAGACACAATGCTTGGTTGGAATTCTTCAAAACAGCAAACGAAAATAAAAATCCTCATTTCTGGCGTATGATCCCGGAACTAGAAAGTAGACGCAATGCTTGGTTGGAATTCTTCAAAACAGCAGAAGATCTCGGAACGGACATTTTCCTCTCTTTCAAGAAATCTAAGGAACTCTGTAAGCATGGAGGAGGACCTAGATGGCTCACAATACGAGGTCCAGAACTGCAAATCAAAAAGGAAATACATATAACTACAGGATCAAAAGCAACATGAAAGCATAATTACAATTATACTAATGGAAAGGATGAAATCCCTAACCCTGAATCCTTGGATTTTCTCTTCCTTGATGTGGTAGGCTTTATTTCATCTTCATCCTCATCCTCATTAGTGTCGGTTAAGAAATTTTTCCTACAAGCAGATTATAGCCTCTTAAGAGATTTTTTCTAAACAATCATGCATATAATTAGATAAGAGATAAAGATATCATTCATTACTTTTCGCGAGCTGCAAGCATATCAACAATGTTTTTGGGAAGAAATCCCATAGCAGTGTTTGGTTTTTGTGGAGATTCAGTTCTTGATATATCTTGAGACTTTTTAGCAGTTTCTGGTTCTTCCTCAGATTCAGTTCTCGGTGCATCTCGAGATTTCTTAACCGCTTTGGATGGTCGAGGTGTTATATTTTGAGCCCATTTCCTTCGACGTTCTTTCTCTGCAGTATTAACCCTGCCAAGCAAAGTCTTATTAGACATCACTAACTGTGGTTGTTTTGCATGTGTCCAAAATAAAGCCGGAAGAGTGTGCGATCAGATGTTAGCCTATGATCATGCATATAAGAGTGAATGAAATGACTATGGATAATTCATCCGTCCGTGCTATTCAGCGGTTGGTTCGTGATTTAGAGTCAATTGTAACT
Organism: Trifolium subterraneum; assembly: GCA_951799995.1. Taxonomy (NCBI): domain Eukaryota; kingdom Viridiplantae; phylum Streptophyta; class Magnoliopsida; order Fabales; family Fabaceae; genus Trifolium; species Trifolium subterraneum. Next base: position 5,634,653 of record OX637467.1, read on the forward strand.
AATTGAAGAGTGTTGGTATGCATATATAAATACCATTTACTGTGTATGTATGAGACTCAGTTACTGTAAAGCTACTCTATTACTCAAATTCTATCAGAACTTTCCTTTACTTTCTCTGTAGTTTACTTTTTGAATAACTGTTACTCAGTTACTGTAAAGCTACTCTATTACTAACAACATCCTAACATGAACGCTATCTCTCATCTCATGAATGATGTTGAGCTAAAAAACACTTTCAGCTATTCATTGATCATATCTCGGTTAGTTCAAATTTACCAAAGTTTTTTTAAAATTCTTGAAAAGCATTGAGCACCATGATACAATAAATTAATAAGCACAATGACAATGAGAAGCTCACATAATCACACCTTCCTTCAAAACATAGTTTGTAAATCCACTCAGTTACAGTTAGTAATTAGTATCCACTGTTCCTACTCAAGCCTGGGAATTATTCCAAAATCTATCAGGGTTCTGAAATAAGTTTTGCGAACATGATGTCTATAATATATTCAATGAGGCAAATACAACAACCAGGATCATTCACCAGGTACCTATAACATTCATGATACCAAATTTGAATACCTGCTCTTTTATTTACTCTAAGAGTAAAGAGGAGTATAACCAACATCTAAAGTTGGTTTTGCAAACTTTATGGGAGAATCGTCTATATGCCAAATTTTCAAAATGTGGATTTTAGCTAGACATCATGGAAATTCTAGGGCGTATTGTGTCCAAGGACCGAATAAGTGTTGATCCAAGGTAATGGCAGGACAGAATTGGCCCATACCAACCAGACTAAAGGAGATCTCCTTTAAAGTTTGCTTTGTTTAGTTTAGTGACTGCGTCACAGCTGAATCACTGAACACGGGAGTTCATCAGCCGCATATGACTTCGATACTCCTCATTATAAACGATCTCAACACAGATACTATTAAAAAACTTGGAATTAGTATTGATGAATTTATATAAACTCTAGTTACTCATATTGCAACAAAAAACATTACAGAAGATACTCAAAAATTTATTTTCAAAATTTAACTTAAATTAACAAACATAACTTCATAATAACTAATTAAACACATTTAACATAAATTAACAAACAGAACTTCATAATAAGAACTCTTAAATTAAGTACCTAATTGTGTTTTCTCTTTTAATCTTTCGAATCTCTTCATCTAATTGTATACCCTGCAATAAGAACTCTTAAATTAAGTATTCATACTAATCACAACACAAATGAAAGATTGTAAATTCGATTTGATTCATTGAAACAAAAAATTTGAAAGTAAACCAAAGAGACCTGTTCAGCTGTGAATTCCTCAGGGGCGTCAGAATCGTTGTCTTCTCTATCTGACATTGATGCGATTTTGAGTCTCTCTTTCAATTTTGAGTTTTCGAAATCGATTCAGTGAGCGTTGAAATTTAGGGTTTATGCAATATGTTGTGGGTTTTGTCTTTCTGCCATAGCCACGCGTTTTTTTTTTTTTTTGGCGGAATGAAACTTGATTGAAGTAAGTGGGTACAAAGGCCCAAAGTTGAACTAAACAGGCCCAAACTGATACAATCATTGGGCTTTTGGGCTAATCAAGTGAAATAAAAGGACCATTAGTTTTTCTTAAAATATAACCAGGGACGGAGCTAGTAGGGGGACCAGCAGAGGCCACGGTCCCCCCTAAATTTTTTATAAATTTTTTTATACTAGTATTTTGTTATACTATTGTTTCAATTTCAGGTTTAGTCTCACTTATTTTATTAAACTTATGCATATGGTCCTTCTTTATTAATCCAATATTTTGAGCACTATTATAAATTTGTTGTAAATTTGATCTTAGTGACTGTTTTCCCCTAAAAAAATGCCTTATTGCCTTAGACTAAAATTCACATTTTTTTTACACAAAAAATCTCAATTCTTATGGTAAAACACATGAGTTGAGACTAAAATTATAATAAATGTGAAAATAAAAGGGCCTAAAAGTTTGACTTAAAAAAAATGCCTATAAAATGAATATTCACTATAATAACTTTTGATTTATTTTATAATTTCTTGTATATGTTATACTTTTAAATTTTAAATTTTTCTTTAGTGAATTGAACTTTCAAATTCGGCCCCCCCTAAACTAATTTTCTGGCTCCGTCCCTGAATATAACAGTGATATTAACACACTCTTATGAATATAAACTCTTTCACTTTTTAGGATTAATTTACAAAATTTGTCCATACAAAATCACTATTATACACATGAAACCATAGAAATAAATCAACAATTGTGAGAAATGAAGTTGTACCTTGTGCATGTGCTAATATTGAACCAATTGAAATAAATCAACAATTGTGAGAAATGAAGTTGTACCTTGTGTATGTACTAATATTGAACCAATTCTGGACACAACCCCAACTAAAATTCATTTAGGCACACATTCATAAAAGAAAATAAATAAATATTAAATAAATTAGTCACATCATTTAACATTAATTAATTATTTTATGTTTTAATATTTTAAAATTATGTGTGTGTGCAACACATTTTGTTTGGTGTTGTGCCTAAATAAGTGTTCCTCCTAATATTGACCGTTTGATTTATTGTTTTTTGGTTGTGTTGAAGAATTTGGTTGTGATTGACCGTTTGATTTTTAAGTTTATTTGTATCATCTTAAAAAATTATATTAAAATTCATTGAGGATTCACTTGAATTTCATAATGTGATTTCCTTAATCTAAATTTTAATTTACAAAATTTATAGAAAATGAAGATGCCCTTTTTTTTAGTAGACAAATGGGAAATTGATGTTGAGATCCGATTACCGCGTCCAACCTAACATTTTTTATATTGTTATAAGTTGAATTTAATTTGTAGGAAAAAATACAATTTTCTATATAAAATTAAAGAGGGTCTCTATCCTAAAAAGTGAAATGAAAAATCTAGCAAAAATCCACCAAAGGTGCCCTAGAGTCGATTCACATCATCACTACACGGCTCCAATTAATTTTTATATGTCCATTTTGGTCCTGCAATCATATATTTTGACATAAACAAACCTCGTTTATACATGCAACTAGTGGAATCAGCTTCGTTAGTGTGCAAGATAGTGGGATTGAACTAAGATGAAATGAAAAGGAGTGCATCTATATGTGTGGCTTATATTTTTTGGGAGCACTAAATGTATAAAAAGAGTTCCATTAAAATATTCATAGAAAATTAGAAATAGTAGAATTTCATTTCAATAGATAATAATCTAAATAACACGAATTGATCTGCTGTGATTTTGTGCTAAAAAAACGAACCCATTTCATCTATATATTTTTCAGATTTTTTTATTATAATGTGAACCAACAAGCTAAGTCACTAAAAATAAATTATTACTAAAGGTTTTAAACACTAAAAAATCTTTTGTAAAAGAAAAACTAAAAATCCATATAAATAAGAAAATCCAAACCACTTATTTTTGAAAACAAAGTTTAAAGAACATAGCATGTCACTTATATTTAATAAATAGTCCATTTTGTAAAAATTAAATAAATAAAAAATTTATTGTTTTACCACATCATCCACCTTTAATAAAAGTATTTTATTATATTAGATCGTAGGGTGCTACTATCTCTCGTTTAGTTTGTTAATTTAAGTATTTTATTATAAAAATATATATTTTATTATTGATTTAAAAGAATCAGTTGTTATTAGATTTATGAAAAAAGAAACTCAACTAATTTACAGTTGTAGCACATGCAGAGTTTTAAAACCTAACTCAACCAAAAATCGGACCCAAACATTGAATCAGCCATACATCTGAACCATTACAAACCGTGTGAACAAGACAATTTTACAAGAAAGCTGTTGAACTAGTGATTTTATAGGTCGGACAAATATTTGCATTTTTTATCTAAAAAATAGTACTAAAAGAATCAACCTTTTTTTAAAATAAAAAAACTAACTATGAGACATATTATTATTATTATTAACTATGGGCCCATTTATAACAACTCTTTTTTGGATCATTAGTCTTGATTTCTCATATATTTTTTATGGTGGACTCCCTCCGGCCTTAATTATAAGTAAATGTCTCTTTCAAGATAGTTTATGTTAAATACCATAGATGTGAGAGAGCGTGAGTATATAAAATAGAGACAATTTTAATTCTATAAGTCAGATTTATAAAATTGAATTAGACTTAACTCTTAATTTTAAAATAATATCAGGGCATCTTCTATGATTTGTGGAGCCACATACTATCAAAATTTTCCAATGAGATCACTCACTAAATTTAGTTGTGTGTGAGAGGATGTGTTTATAAAAGTCACAATCCTGAGACTCTAAGGGTCTGTTTGGTGCGCATGATAAAGAGACCAGATATGATAATATTATTCAATCATGTTTAAATCCGCTGTTTGATGCACCAATAGGAAATGATAAGTTAAACATATCACTAATCATTTGTTATTTTAACCCTTATAGTTTTAGGCAGGTTAGCAACCGAATAAAAAAATATATAAAGATTATAAGATAAATACAAAAAAAAATGATACTCCCTCCGTCCCAAATTGATTGACACAGTTGACTGTTTCACGCATACCGATGCATAATTTTGACGATTAATATTTTTAATTGTATTATAATAAAAATTATAAAAATTTGATATTTTAAAAATACTCATCGAGACGAATCCAACAACATCTTATATGTTAATATTTATTTTATTTATTAGTAGAAAAATATGGTCAAAACAATATGTGTGAATAGTGCAATATAGTCAAATGTGTCATTCAATTTAGGACGGAGGGAGTATGTTTAACAATAGAAACAAAACAGATTATATATTGGAACTAAACAGAACAATCTATACTCATAAAAATATAGTAACAAAACATATTAATACAATCAACTCAACAATCTATTAAAAGAAAAAAGATAATAAAATAGTCAATAAGAAAAATAAAACAATGATATTTTAGTTGTTATCGTGTGTACCAAACATATGATATTATAAGTGTTATTCTGTCACTATCATATTTTATTCTTATCCAACTCATTATTCTATCCTGTCGCAGTTCTATCCGGCACATCAAACGATCGTAATAGTATAAATTGGGTGGTTAATGAACTCTCATTAAAACGATCTAGTCGAAGGAACTCAGATTCAATTCTTAAATTGTTTTTCCTTTTCTTTTCAATTAAATAAGTGATTATCCACATAAATTTGCTTCTTCGTTTTTTCTTTTTTGTTTTTTAAGTTTGTCGTCGTCTTGTGCGGCGTTTTTGGGTTTTTCATTACAGTGTTTCGTTGATTCAAATTGACATATCTACCTCAACTCATTACAGATCTGAATACTTGGACGTCAACGTTGCAAATCCGGGAGTATGGAGATTCCGGTGACTTTTATTTTGTCATATTTGTAGGCACTTTCATGATGTCGTTGTATGCTATTAACCTAGGTGCCGTAAATTTGTTTGTAGAATCACATTTTTCAGTTTTTAGCAACCTTAAATTTGTAATGATCTATGTATTTTCAATTTGAATGAATGAATCATTATTTTTAGTAAAAAAAATAAAAAATAATATTTCACCAAACTTTACTGCTTCACAGTAAAACTCTAAATTACAGGAACAAATCCTCCTTCTTCTCTTAGAGTAGTCACATGATATTATAAGTGTTATTATGTCACTATCATATCTTATTCTTATCCAACCCATTATTTTATCCTGTCGCAGTTCTATCCGGCACATAAAACGCATCGTAATAGTATAAATTGGATGGTTAATGAACTCTCATTAAAACGATATAGTGGAAGGATCTCGGATTCCATTCTTAATACTAATAATATTTGATCAAACTTTACTGGTTGACAGTAAAACTCTATATTACAGGAACAAATCCTCCTTCTCCTTCTCTTAGAGTAGTCATTAAACACCGTGATAAAACTTTGTATTGTACCTACAATATTTATCCGGATGAAAGCAAAAGTAGCATGATAGTGATTATTATGTTGACGGTGAACCATTTGTAATAGAGACACTACTAGATAGATGTAGGACCTGAAACAGATTAGTCAAACATTGTATGATTTGCCTTTTTTTGACTACTGATAAAGCGTTACATCCCAGACAGATAACATGTAATTTGCTGACAACAACAAGGGCTTTTTATGCAAAACAAAATTCATTCAAGGGCACATTCGTCATTCCTCACACAAAAATCAAATAATTATGTCGATCCACACACACGTATTTCCCATTCTAAATCACACAACAAAAACAAAAACACAACATGAAATGAAACAAGTGTGAACAAAGTCGAAGGTTCTCTCTACCTTACAAAACAAACACAACTTGCTTATGTATGTAGCTTCTTCCTTCATTTGTTTTTCATTGGAAAAAAATAACTAAAGAAAGTTATATTATAATTCATTTTCCTTTTTCATACTACAAGAGTTTGTGGTGAAGAATTTACTTCTTCAACTGCTACATCACAATATTAGTAATTTCAACCTTTCCTGAACAACATTTAAAGGTATGGATATAGTACTTCAATTTTTCATTTTTTCTACCATATCATTAAATTCATTATTAGTTTCTTCTTCTATGAACAAACTAACATTAATTGATTATAGATGGCTACCCAACTGCATCATTCACAAGCTTTAACTTCTCATTTAATCCATCACATGAAAAAAACACTTTTTTATATAGAAAGATCAAAACTTTGAGTTATTCAAGCTGAACCAAAAATACCACCAAATTTAACTAAACTCAATTTTTTCTTTTCTTTTCAGGGTAATGAATGACTAATGATCTTGATCAGTGATTACCAACTTCAAATTCTTCTATTATCATATCTCAAAAAAAATGTTTCTACATCAAAAGATGAACTTTTTAATCATGTTCATAATTTTCTTATTGAGCAAAACAAGAGCACAGAACAATAACACAATCTGTTTGAATCATTGTGGGGATCAAATTGTTGACTACCCTTTTGGATTCTCTGATGGTTGTGGAATCAAACTAAACTGTATTGATGATAAAGTCCAAATTGATGAGTTTCTGATTCAGAATATGACCAAAAACAGTATATTAATCTACCTTCCTGCAAAATGCAACCGTAGTATTCAATCTATTCAACCACTTTTCAGTGATAATTTTGCTCCAACAAGGAACAATAGTTTTCTAGTTCAAGATTGTTCAGCTCCTTTAGGTGGATGTGTGATTCCAGCTTCAAGTTTTGTTGGAAATCAGATTGAAGTTGAAAGCTGTGACAGAAAAAGTAGTAATATTAGTTGTTTTAATCAGCAATACCATGAGGGAGATGTTGATGTTTTGTCGTACGAGGAATTGAATAAAACTAGGTGTAACAATTTGTTCTCAGCTGTTGCTGTTGAACAAAGTAAAGAGATTTCGTTGCAGTTTCAAGCTATTGAATTGGCATGGTGGGTTAAAGGTTCTTGTCAATGTTCTAACAATGCTACTTGTTCAAATGTGACTCTACAAGGAAATGGTTCTGGATTTCGGTGTCAGTGTTTAGATGGTTTCCGGGGAGACGGATTTGCTAATGGCACAGGTTGCCGGAGAGGTTAGTTTAGAATTTTACATTCAATATTAAATATATGATAACACCGACAAATCTTATCGAAGACATGTTCAGTGTCTGACATGCATGAGTGTCTGACACCAACACCTATGATTACATTCAATTTTTTTATTTTCTCAAATTATTACAATGACCATGTTTCACAATAAAATATTTGTTTGTTTTAGTAGTATTATTATGGTTTGATTCTTGTTCTTAGAATAATTATAATGCTTTTTGACAAATTGGTTTGGTGCTGCTTTATATGGTGGCCAATCAATCAAGTTGCTGCATCTAAATTCTGTTTTCTAGTAAAAGTTTGCTCTTTGTTCAAGTTGTTAAAAAGCATATTCAATTTCAATACAGAAGACCAGTCAATTTCATGTTGCCAAAAATTATTATTATATTGAAATTTGAGATGAAAAATGCAAATTTAAAACTGGATTTCTTTTAGTCTTTCATTTAAATTTAAATTTGGGAATGGTCAAAAGGTCAGCTTGTGTTTAGGTAAGGCTCCTCTTATATTGAAGTTGTGTTTCATTGCTGGCAAACTAGGGATAAGCAGCTCATATTTTCAGATGTATTTCAAAGTAGATTTAATGAAATCAGAATATAAGTTAGCTGTCTTAATCTTTATCTAACTGTCTAGATCTTTTTATTATGCTTTTACAATGCTAAATTTGGTCCACACCAACTTTTCCTTTGTGACTAGTTAAAACTATTTTTTGTTTTTCATGTGGACCTTGAGGGTCCTCTTAGGCTCCTTTATTTTGAAGTGATTGCTTTTGCATACCACTTTTGATGCTTCTGATAATGAAATTCATTGCCATGTTAAAGAGGATGATGATATGGGAATTGAATGTTGTTATCTTGAATTAGTTGTTTTTGGTGTGCTGCATGTTTTGAATGGGAACTTAACAAAGAAATAATCCTTCAAAAGTCAAAATCAGTGGCTGCACATGTGTGTAGCTAAGAATAAGATGGATTTGAATTTTTATAGTATTAATATTGTTGGTAGTCAAAAGTGAGAGGTGATGATACATTCAAAATCAGAGGAATTAATGTTTAGTATATGACCTTATGTAAATATTAATTAACAAAGATTACTTGTAACTTTAAGCATGCTGGAGACAACAATCTTCTTGCCTTTCCATACTTTGCTGACAAAGGAAATTGAGTGTCATGGGAGTTTCTCAACTAAACATAAACATCTTAACTAACATAAGAACTAAATGTCGCGGAGCTGTGCCACGTTATTTGCAGCAAGTTTATAGCTTTGCATGAGTTTGAATACTTTTTTATTTGAAATGGTTTACTATTAAAATAGTATTGCAGAAGAATATTTTATCAAAATATCTTAAAAGTTAATCAAAACTAAACAGATTGGTTGGTTGAGAATAACTATTAACAATGTCATGGTGATTAATTACAAATTTTTTTTGTATGTTCCTTTAGTAAATATTGTCAACTTTTTAATTAGTTTATGGTTGCCTTGTTATCAGCTCCAGGTTGCAGTGCTTCAACACTAACATCCGGTGGATGTGGGAGTGCAACTAAAATCGGTGTTGTTGTCGCAGGTATAACATTACTTTCATTCCTTGTACTGATGAAAATAATAAGTAGTTCTTAATGTTGTCTCACGCATGCTGTCAGTCTTACTGTTTTACACTGACAAAACATTTAGAACTAATATGATGAATTTGACAAAACTAGAAAGACAATTTACTATGATTAATGCTACATAAATAATTTTGATTAATTCTACATGATTCTTCACATTTAACAGTGAGCGTAACCGGAGTTGTGATCGTGGCTGCTCTCATTATTCTATGCTTCTGTGCCAGGCGACGTTTTACTTGGTTGAGAAAGCATACCAGAGTAAAGCGCCTACTACGTGAAGCTGCGGGAAACTCTATTGTGCCTCTATACTCTTACAAAGACATAGAAAGAGCCACAAATTCTTTCTCTGATAAACAGAGGTTGGGAACCGGGGCATTCGGTACAGTCTATTCCGGAAAACTTCACAATGATGAGTTTGTTGCAATAAAGAAGATAAGGCATAGAGATACAAACAGTGTTGATCAAGTCATGAATGAGATCAAGCTCCTTTCTTCGGTGAGTCACCCAAATTTGGTTCGCCTCCTAGGTTGCTGCATTGAGGAGGGAGAGCAGATACTTGTTTATGAATATATGCCAAATGGAACGTTGTCTGAGCATTTGCAAAGAGAGAGAGGTAAAGGTCTTCCATGGACAATACGACTCACCATTGCTTCCGAAACCGCTAATGCTATAGCTTATCTCCATTCTTCAATTCATCCCCCAATTTACCACAGAGATATAAAATCCAGTAATATACTATTGGATTATAACTACAAATCTAAAGTAGCTGATTTTGGACTTTCTAGGCTTGGCATGATAGAGACATCACATATTTCAACTGCTCCACAGGGTACTCCAGGCTATGTCGATCCTCAATACCACCAGAACTTCCATCTTTCTGATAAAAGTGATGTATACAGCTTTGGAGTGGTTTTGGTAGAGATAATAACTGCCATGAAAGTGGTTGATTTTGCCAGACCTCAAAGTGAGGTTAATTTAGCTGCACTTGCTGTTGATAGGATTAGGAGGGGTTCTATAGATGAGATTGTAGATCCCTTCCTTGAACCAAATAGAGATGCCTGGACTCTATATTCCATTAATAAGGTGGCTGAGCTTGCATTTAGATGTCTTGCTTTTCATAGTGACATGAGGCCGACAATGATGGAAGTGGCAGAAGAGCTTGAGTACATCAGACGCCGTGCATGGGCAACTATGGAGGAAACCATATGTTTGGGTTCGTCGATTGGTTCTGCAAGTTCGTCGCCTCGCAATGGAAGTGAGAAGTCATTCAGTGGTCTTATGTTAAAGAAATTAGGGCAAGAGAGTGAGGAATTGATTGTTCCACCCAAGATTGAGAACTTGTTGGAATCTATGGAACTGGAGGTGAAGGACAACTCCCCTGTATCGGTGCATAATCCTTGGTCGAGTGGACCGAGCTCGCCTTCATCAAACAGCTTGTTGGGAAATGTTGTTCGGTGACATAAGCATCCTGCAATGTGAATAATACTAAAGGCATACACATAACAGTTTTCGTTTCTCTTTCAGCTGTCATTGATATTCTTATGTGTGATTAAAATTCTGGTTTAAAAACAACTTCCAAAAGCTTATATGCAAAAATAATCAGCAATAGATATACAAAATTCTCTATGCAGACAAGATGTAAACTATAAATAGTTATTATGTAAAATTTTGAATGGAAAAGACCAACACCTTTGGGCAATGGCTACAATTTTTATATTAACCAAGCACAACTATAGGTAGAAGTGTGCAAAATTAGAGGAGTTTTGGTGGTCACCAAGTGTTACACTACATATTTTGGCTATGGTTTTAAATTGCGGTTTGCATATAAAGGTTTTAGAGGCCTTAGCAAGTGCATCACAACATCAATTATGGTTGTATATCAGCCCCATTTGTATTAGCCCTGTTTATCTGCAATTTTTTGTAATGCAACCGTGACTGTAATTGCAATTTAGAACAATGATTTTGGCTAAGCCAAGTATTAACGAGAGGAATGTTGGTCTGGTACCAATTACCATGCTCTATTTTTGCTGCTTGTATCTTTTTATTTTCCCTTTAAAATATATTGTTCCTAAGAAGCGGTTGATGTTCTGAAATAGCATATGGATAAAAGTCTCGGCTATGTTCTGAAAAGTCGTTATAAAATTGCTGAACCAGAAGACATAGGCTCCTAGAAATGGAAGTGTGTCCAAACAAAAGGGTTTGCAGTAAACAGCAAAATATAACCACTTGATCCAGACATGCGTCTCAAATTTTTAAAAATGTCAGCAAATGTCATTTAAATTTCGTAGTCTTTGAAGAATCTTGTTTCCACTAAAGCAGTGATTCCGATTGATCAAGAGTTTAATGAATTTAGTATCGGAGGGGTAAACATATATACATTGTTCAAACACATTAGTATTTAGTAATGAGTAGAGTAGCGAACTTTTAAGCATTAAAGTGCACAGAGATTGTATGAATATAGACATTTGAGCTAACAATTGCCATTGATATCTGGTTTTAGATCCTAATCTATATAACAGGCTTGTACAATGTTCATACTTTGTCTGTTGAAATGTTGCTCAATGAGAAATCTAACGATTAACTGTAATAAAACAGTGAAAAGAAAGTATTTTTATACTGTCATCTAACCATGACTTCTTGGATCAACAACTTGATGAACCTTTCTTGCTTCAGCACTTGAATATTGGCCTACAACACGTGCATGAGGTATTGAAGCTTCACCGCGAGAAAGTGCATCTACATTTTCAAGCAGGTACTGTCTTGGAAGTCTACCTACTACATTGCCCTCTTCATTCCCTTCTTTATCAAGGAAGGCAAAGTGTGGAATCCCCTCAACACCAAACTCATCAAGCTCCTGCTCCCACTTCGTGTTATCCACGTTCAACATCACAAAGTTCACTCGATTCCTGTATTGAGAAGCAAAACAGTGTCAAGATTGAGAATTGGTACACACACAAAGTCACAAACTATATTAATATTTTACAAAATGTTAGTATTTCCCTCAAAATAATATCAAAGGAGGTGAGAAATAAAAGTGATTACTTGTACTGCTGCTCTATTTTGTAGACATCAGGAGCTAATTCTCGACAAACCTCACACCAATCTGCATAAAACTCCACAACAGTAGGCTTCCCATTCGAAAGAGCCTGAAATAAGAAACATCCAAAAACCAAAATACGAACATTAAGAAAAATATAGAGCAGATAAAATGTAACGATAACAACCCCAAATGAACTGAAAAATCTGTTGAATAGATTATAAACATAAAATTGGATATACAAAGTTTACACTAAAGTCTAAACTTAACACTGCTGCATTCTGAGGGCTGGATTTGAACCCAGAACCTCTAATTGAGCTGGAAGATATCCTAACCATCTCATCCAAGTGCTCTTGGATTATGAGAACACTTGATAGATAGCTTATAAGTAAACAATTAAAACTAATTTTATCTTTAGTTATAGAAATAGTTGAGACACATAAGCTTAATTAAGCTATTTATCGAAACAGAAGCGAAATAGTGAGAAGGGCGTGAAGAATGAATGAACCTGTTCATAAGGCAATGCAATAGCAGTAAGATCTTTCAAAGAAACACCAAAATCCAATCTTGTAAAAACGAAAAGTCCTAAAGCAGCTAAAGTAGAAGCAATTGCAATTTTTCTACTTATATCTTTGTTCGGCAATTGAGGAAGACCATTAGAATCAACGCTTGAACTTGCCGTCGTCGTCTCAACCACCACTTTTATTTCCTGAGGCTGAAACCATAAAAACAAAATTAAGCTATATCTTAATGATTACTTAATAATAATGGAAATAGTTGTTGTTTTTACCGTTGTTGATGAGGAGGAGGTATTATCATCGTTTTTGTTAAGGTTTGGATCTGTTTGACAAGATAAGGTGTGGAATTTGTTGCGTCGGTGGTGGCTAGGATATACGGTGAATTGAGAAGGAGGTCGAAATCTATGGAGTTGGAAACCGATTGGATTTATAGATAGACGAGCCATCCAAGCACGCTGTGTATGCTCAAAACAAATGCTTCAGATTCAGAGGCAGTAGTAAGCAACACAACACTATAACGTGAACTTCATTGCAACTGCCACCACCGCTAATATAACAAACAAAGAAAGAAAAAAAGGAGATATTTAAAATGGCAACTGCATTATCCATCATTATTTAATCTATTTATCATTAAATGTATTTTATTTTATTTTATTTTTGAAAATTAACAATCTATTAAAACAGTACACAAGCCCAAAGCTAACTGACAAAAAAAAAAAGTCAAAATTGTTAGGTTTGTTGTGATCGGAGTTCGATTTGTGTGTGGATTTATAATGACTTTGTCATTTCGTCTATTTAGAAAAAACAATCAATTGAAACAAAGCTGATTTAAAATATATTAAAAAAAGTTGGAAATTAAGTTAGCATTTTTTATTCTTAGTTTGAAGCCTGATTTTTTAACTCATTTAATCCTTACTTAATTCAGGCGAATTGAGCTATCCAAATATTATGTGATTTAAATCTAACATTTAGAGGTGCCTTAGGCAACCCCATAACATCAACTAAAAGTAAAGAATAAATGTGAACAAGGCATTCCTCATAAATCATCATAGTGTTGCCTTGATCACATCCCAAGTTGGCAATAGCATCCACACATATAACATAAGGTGCAGACAAATTCCAATGGAACCATTGCAAAGCACAATGTCAGGTTGGTAACTAGAGGATTACATTGAAGTTTTTGCACCTGTAAGTCTTTGCCTTCTTAAATGGACCATTAGAAAAGATGATATTTGTTACATATACATGGCCTCCTGGTTTTGCAATAGAAGGAACTGAGGACATGGTGTACATACTACACGAGGCCTGGTATGGCCTCAAGCAAGCTACAAGAGCTTGGAATAAAAAGATTGACTCATTTCTCACTCAGCATGAAATCTCAAAATGTTCAGTTGAATATGGTGTGTATGTAAAGGTAAGTAAAATGGTTCAACATGTTGCTATTTTATTTGTATGTTGATGATCTATCAGTGACTGGTAGCAACATGAGAGATATTAACAAATTCAAGTCCTTGATGATGAGTGGATTTGAGATGACTGACCTAGGGAAACAAACAAGTTGAATTGTAATCCTATGGTCACACACCAACTGAAGTAAATGGAATATTTGATGAAACAAGTGGGGAAGATAAAATTGATGGCACTTTGCAACTGCAGATTGATAACAAATCAACTATTAACTTAACTAGGAATCCTCTCATGGTATAAGTAAATAGTAGTATATTGAGACTAGAATTCACTTTCTTCACGATCAAGTTACTAACAGGAAAATTGGAAGTAGTTCACTGTCCAACTGAACTGAAGTTCAAATGGCTCACATGTTCACAAAATCAGGGAAGAAAAATGAGAGAAACTGCAATTTTACAAAGACAACAATGAGAATTGAATGAATGGACTTAAATAAAGAGGTATGACAATCTGTTGCAAGAAATGAAAGGATAGACTAAAATTGTGGCAAGAAAAAACCCAAGTCAAATATGATCAAGTTAGTACCACTTGGAACTACAATGTTGGGAAAACCAAAAACAGAAAATGACTCCAAATTCATTTTAATCTTTGGCTAACACTTAACCTTTTAGAGTTTGGAGTCTAAATAATGATATAGATTATGTTTTCTCAAGAATTTAATGAAAGAAAAAATTGTATTGTAACCAAATCCTATCTTCATGTGGAGGGGAAAATTTTAAAGAAGGGAAAGTGCTTATTATTTGAAGTACCATACACTGTCATATATCTAAAGTAACTTGGAGGTAAAGCAAAAGAACTGTTAATACAAGAAAAACAAATCAAAAGAGTTAGGCCTCAATCAGTTGAAGCCAATCATTGTGTAGCGTAGTAACGCCATAGCATGACAAACAAATCAAAGTGGTGATCTTCATAGACATTTACAAATATAGTTGAATATGTCACTGCAATTTGCCACTAATCAGTTTTCAAAGAAGTCACTTCCTTAAGTTTCCGACCACATAAGCAGCATATAGATCCCTGCAGGGAAGAGAAAAAAACTCGTGTTAAATCTAAATGAATCATTTGATTACCAATGGAAAAAATAGAAACAGTCACTAAAGGTAGAAAAAAAACTCACATGGAGTGTTTAATAGCCTTAACAGCAGAATCAGCTGGTAGAAAGTCTTCAACATTGACTATTTTGTTTTCATTCTTCTTATCTGGTATGGAAAGTTAAGGATACACAGCATATATGGAATGTGTTCTTTAACATAACTAACAGAAAAAATTGCAAGATTTATATTTCAATGGCGTAAGCATTTAAAGGGCCACAGTGAAACGAATCATCTATGAACATATCGGTAATAATAATCAGTTCTACGTATTAAGATGCACATAACAGGATACAGTCCTCGAAAAATCTTCTAATTTCAGCAAGCCTGTGAGGAGGAAGCTGTTTGATGTCCGTGTAATGGCGGTACTCAGGGTCATCAGCACAAACTGCTATGATCTTGTCATCTTTCTCTCCCTGTAGCACATTGTTATAGTATAAAATAAGACCATTCATTTATTTTTCATCTAACAGCACAGTAAGCTTCTAGAATAATTGGTTTATTTACATTGTTCATATTTCAAGCCTACTAAGAGCTCGAGTTCGGGGCAAGTTAAAGAATAATCTAAAACAATTGCACGTCTTCGTCTAATGGCTTATGCTTATGAGTTTGTTAATGACATACTTTCAAGCCAATCCCTCTAATAGTATTGCCAAATGTATTAAACAATTTTCCTTGCCCTACTTTCCCTTTTCTCATTCGTCTATCGAAATATACTCCTACTCTAATCATATTACTCCACAGCTAAAATTGCACAAGCGATTAAAATGTTAAAGTGTGTGTGCACGCGTGCAGTAGAAAACAACTTTTACCTGGTCAATCATGGGCATTAATCCAATAGCACGGGCACGCAGGAAACAACCAGGTATCACAGGCTCCTATTCAAGATACAAGTTTCGATTTAAATACAGTTGTAACTTTCACGGTAAACAACAATTTCTGTAAAACACCGTGAATAAGTTCATTAAGCATTGTTACCTGCATCAGAACCAGGACATCCAAGGGATCTTCATCTTCACAAAGGGTTCTTGGAATGAACCCGTAGTTATGTGGGTAGACAACTGACGAATAAAGAATGCGATCAACCTAAGTTATTCCGCCAATTTGTTAGTTATGCTTCAGAACAAACAAACACAAATTTCACAGCCAGAAACCAAATCATTATCTACATGAAGCAGGACACACTATTAACATTGAAACATTCTATAACGCAATAATTATATATGAGCCCTGGCACAGACACAATGAAGTAACTACGGTGTCGGTGTTGGACATTGATTCACCGGACACCGAACACACCTTTGATTTGAAGTGTGGTGCTACATAAATCAATACTACAAATATCTTGAAACCACATTGCATTAAAAGTAATGGCCTTTATATTTTGGCATTGAATCAAACATATATTATTGTTGGAAGCAGATGAATTTAAGCAATGAGAAGCTATAAGAAGGAAGAATGGGAATGGTACCTTTATAAGTCCACTTTTCTTGTCCAGTTCATACTTAACCTTGCTTCCTTTTCCAATTTCAACCACCTATAAATAAGATTGCCATAAATAGACGCATTCATTACAAGATACAAGAACAAACATTGCATAATCAGAATTGAGTGATAAAAATGAAAAAATAAACTTACACAATTGAAAACTGATGGAGCTTCTGGGCCTGCAATAATGGTAAGTGCAGATAGATACTGTTAAAACTAATGAGAGATTCTTGAAGAAAAAACAAGAATGAGAAAATAATGAATTAATAGAAAAGTGCATGCATATTGAGATGTGTAAAAAAGAGAAGAGATTCGAAAACTAACCAATTTCTAAGTCATGCCATGGATGAGCAGCATTTCTTTTATCAGCCATGGAAGAAAGTATTCTTTCATTGAGCGCAACAACTGAAGGCAACTCCACAATCTTCTTTCCTTTTGATGATTCTTCATTGCTAGCCATTTTCACTTGATTGATTTCTGTTTCA
The DNA here is from genome assembly GCA_951799995.1 of Trifolium subterraneum. Lineage (NCBI taxonomy): Eukaryota > Viridiplantae > Streptophyta > Magnoliopsida > Fabales > Fabaceae > Trifolium > Trifolium subterraneum. The sequence continues at coordinate 5,651,916 of OX637467.1, forward strand.
CCATACAAATTAACAACAGCAAAAAGAAGAAGATAAACAAGAAGATAAAAGAAAGAACAAACCGAAGTAGTTGAGTGAGGGAGAAGAGAATAGAGAGAGGTTGTGAAATGTGAGGTGTTACTCAGAATCTCAGATATTTATATGCTTCTATTCTTTTCAGATATTTTTTTTATTCATGTGAGTGAGTGATCTCAGTTATGTCAAGCTTGAAAATAGGATTTCAATCTCACGGTTCAGAATGTAGATTCTTTATTCCAATGGAACCTTCCAATTTCAGTGCAACTGTGTCTGTACTGTAGTTAGTTAGTTAGTTACTGATTAGATCCACCTGTCATATTCTCAGCCCTCCAATTTACTACTACTGTTAGATTAGAGTGAAGTCACTCTCCATAATACACACACCTACCTACCTTATCTTGCTCACTTTTATTATGTGCTCCACTTTCACTCCAACTAATTACTACTTATATTTAGTATTTATTTATTTATTTATTTATTTATTCTTCATGCATGCAATTTTGTACTTTTCCTTATATTTTTAGTATGTGCTCCACCTTCACTCCAAACTTGTTCCGTTCCTGTAACTATTTGTCAAGAGGCTGAAAGATTATGCAGGAACTTTATTTGGAGATCCACATCGGAGTAAAGGAAGTGTCACTTGATTTTCTGGAGTAAGATTTGTCTACCTAAAGAGAAGGGGGTCTTGGGTTTAAAAACATGTGCATTTTAAACCAAGCATACATGTAAAAGCTAGCCTGAAACCTTGTTGCTAACCCAGAAAAGTTTTGGGTAAGGGTGATGAAGGCTAAGTATACTTGTGGTCCTAATGCTCTCCCTTATATTTGCTTGAGGCATCGTTGTTCAAACATTTGAAGAACTATTTGCCATGTTTGCGAAGATGCTGAAACTAATATATCTTACTTCATTCAAAATGGAAAAGATATTATGTTTTGGAAACAAACTGGAATACTTATTAACAAGATATATTAGTTCCCAATACAATTTCAAAAGCAAATATGTTGTTCAGTTGTTGGGATACACGAATGCAGACTAATGTAAGGGTAGATCAAGTAGAAGAAGCACCACTGAATATATATTTTTTCCCCATGTTTTCAGGTGCTCAAAGAAGTAGGTTGTAGAAGCCTTGGCATCATGTGAGACTGATACATAAGTGGAGCATATGCAGGATGTCAAAGCCTTATTAATAGATTCAATTTTGAATTACATGAAAGTTGTTTGCAACTGCAGATTGATAACAAATCAAGAGAATCCTCTCTCTTATCATATATTGAGAGCTATAATTCAATTTCTTCATGATCAAGTTACTAGATGAAAATTGAAGGTAATTCACTGTCCAACTGAAGCTCAAATGCTCATATTTTCACAAAAGCAGTCAAGGCAGACAAATTTGAGAAAATTGAGAGTGGATTTGGGAGTAACATTGTTGAAGAAGCAATAGTTTGAATTAAGGGAAGACACTGCAAAGAAGGTTGCTCAAATCTTTGTCACAATGTTACAAGCCAATTGTTATAGTTCTAAGATACATTCATATATCATATAAACACATAGCCGCATTAATAAACACAAAACGAAGGCATATAACATATTCTTACAATTACAGAGTTATTACATTACAATTACATGATCAATTTTCACCAAAACATACAAAATTGAATTGAATTCTAATCATAATATTCATATTCATGAACAAGACTATACTGTCACAAGTTATGACTTTTGAGCTTCTGGACCCAAAATACCGTTCACCACTGCCGTAGCAACCAAAACACCGAAAACCTCTGCTCCCGCCACAACACCCGCCTGTGCTAAACTCCCAAACCCTACCGCCGTCTCTATTCCTTTCTCAGCCGCCTCAAGTCCTTGTTCTGCCGTCTCAAGTCCTTTCTCCGCCGTCTCCAATCCTTTCTCCGCAGATTCGAAGCCTTCCCTCACAATTTCCTCAGCTTTTTCTTCCGCTTTCTTCAGACTCTTTCGTATTCCAAACAGAGGAATATCCTGCGCCATAGACACTGATTCCTTCGCCGTCAACGCTGTAGACGCCGTGAGAAGGAACAGCAATTCCCTTCGCCCTGGTTTTGGAAATGCTGTTACGGAATTGGTAGCTTGCGCTTTGCATGAAAACGACGTCGCATTGCAAACGACGAAACGGTTAATCGAGAGAGTTGGGAACGATGAGATTGCATACCCAACCATTGCTCCACACTGATCCTCTTCGTTTGTGGCTACTACTCATTCTTCTACACACTTTTAAGATTTTTTTTTGTAATTACCACAATACCCTTTTCTTAGTCAATGGTTATCAAACTGACACGTGTAGAATAGAATATACTCCATCTGTGTCATATTATAAGCAAAAAAAAACTATTTTTTCTTGTCTCAAATTATAAGCAAAAAAACCAACTTTTACCATTTTCATGGTTTACTTTTACTTATTCTCATAAAATTTACTCTCTCTTCTTTTCCTCATAATCAATAATCAATCAAAATTCTTTTTACATCTTCAAATGAAATTTATTTAAAAAAAAACACAAAAAGTCATACTTCAAACTATCACATTTTACTTTTCTTAGTAAGTGTGCAATTTTTTCCTTTGCTTATATTATGAGACGGAGGAAGTATAATTCAACAAACAGTGTGGTTTTTTTTTTTGTTACAAACTGTTGTTAATTGAATGCATCATTCCATTCCGGGAGAAATATACTTAGGCATAATCAAAAGAGGATAATTAAGATATTGGGCTCAAGTGGTTAATGAGTTTTACAAAGGACGAATTGTTTGGGAGAATCCGAGTTCGATTCATGGGTGGAACAATTTATTGACCATGACTTACTTACATGCCGGCCAAACTCTGGATTACTAGGAGTCTCTTCCCTAGAAACCAGACGGTTAGAGACCAAAAAATAATAATCAAAAGAGGATAACTTGCTTAGGCACAACACCAAATAATATGTGTTGGGCACACATACATATTTAAAAAAATTTAAAAGATAAAATAATTAATTAATATTAGATGATGTGACTAATTTATTAATTTTTTATTTTATGTGTGTGCCTAAGAAATACTTATTTGGGGTTGTTTGTGCCCATATATGTATTTCTCTAATAAAAAACTAGAGGTGTAGGTATACTAAGTAAAAAAAATTAAAGAAAAATTATTAAAATTATATTAATTGATGTGAGTATTTTATTTTTCTTTTAGTGTTTTTATTAATGTTTGTGTGCCTATATCTTTGTTCTTGTGTAAGAATGTCTCCAATTCAGCTTCCTATCTTATTGATTTTTTTAATTACATAACAACATTAGTTTAAAAAAGAAAGACTACGCAACTCTTTGAACATAACAACGAGGAGTAGCAACTCTTAGAACATCATCTTTAAAAACTATTTAGAAGATTTGAAACATAGATTTTTGGAGGAGTAAATTTTAAGGTTTCATGCCTTCACTAATAGCAGGAAGCTAGAGATGGATATGAACATGGACAACAGTGGCCAAATGTTCTTCCTTTACTTACATAGTTATACTTATTACTAGATTCGTACCATTTTATAAGACATAGTTAGTCAATTATTGAAATTAAAGATGACAGTTTACTCAATTAAAAACATTAATTTTATCTAAAATTTATGTCATTGTTCCGATGTTACCATTATATTTAAGTTGGGATTCTTTATTTCTCTCTCCTGAGATTAATTAAGTTCTTAGATGGTTGTTTTCTTCGGCATCTTAACAACTGCCCCACTTCGCTAATTCGTTCCATCGATCTAGTACTACTACAAAGATAGATTCCATTATGTGGAATATACATCACTTACACCGTGAAATCTCTTTAGCGGTTCACAATTTGCATTCTTTAAAATTTGAAAATTTAATTAGACTTAGTTTCCCACTTGAGGTGCATCACATTCTTGAGATGTCATGAAACCTCCCTTCAACTTTGACTCGAACCAAACTCTAAATAATGATATGTTAATTAGGGGTGAGAATAGATCAAGCCAGCCTACAAGGCCATACGACCTAGACTATATAGGCCTAGGTCAGGCGATACCATTTTTTGAAATAGAGTAGGCCAAAATTTTTTATAAGTCTATTTAGTTACAAATGTCAAGCTACATACCATAACCAAAGTCTTTTTAAGTTTAGTAGGCCGACATATTGTTGTCATGTGAGTTTAACTCAGTTGGCAGATATATTGTATTATACATGCATGAGTTTGGGGTTCGAACTCCGATTATCCACCTTAAGGGTGAATTTTCTTTCTAGCCACTAAGTTACCTGACAAAAAAATAGTTTAAATTGTTCAAGTTAAGAATTAAGAAAGTTAAGATGTAGGGGTGGGAAAAATAATACCAAACTTAACAATTTATTAGTTACTTTAGCCGTTTAAAAACAATATCCTAGCCGTTTAAGGGTAATTTTTAACATTTTCATTTTTATCGAAAAAACATTTTCCTTATTTATTTGGATAAATATCTAACCCCTTCAGGGTCAAAATGGTGATTTACCGTTTCTTCCATTTTCATTTCCATTTTTTCACATTTTGCGCCATAAAGCAAAATCTAAAAACCCCCAAAACCCAAACCCTCATTCAGTAAATTGAACGAATCTCATATTTCCCTCTTCTCCTTCTCTCTCATCGGAACAGAAATTCTCCGAAGATCACAATGGTTGAAGAAGCTCCAACTGCATCCGAAACTTCCGTCACAATGCCTCAACCAACTGAACCTGTAGCGGTGGTCGTCGACGGAACCCTAAACCATGACGAGCGCGACAAAAACGGCACCACTGTTAACGCCACCATTGAATCCACTGCGGTGTCCGACGCTGCAACTTCTAGCGATGGTCAGAAGTCTCTGGAATTGGCTGTTGAACTGATGGATAAGGGAAACAAGGCTATGAAAGAGAACGATTTTGCTGAGGCTGCTGATAACTTCAGCCGTGCTCTTGAGATCAGGTTCGGTAACGAAATTATTTGTGGATCTTATTCTGTTTGATTGATTCGGTTTTTCCTAATTTACTTATCGCATTTGCTGGTTTAATTGTTCATATTCATATATGGTTTGAATTTGATCATTCGGTTAAATTATTGAGAATTGGTTAGAAATTCGTGTTCTCGGTGTTAGGTTATGGATGCTCCGAGTGTTTTATTGATTAGGCACACTTTATTCGAGTTCAATTCCAGTTTCAGTCACAATTAAGTAGTTTTCCCTATTAAATTTTGAAAAAAGTTGGAATACATGTCAAATCAAAGATACACTAAGAGGTTATCTTGTTTGATTTTCACTATTTCCGTGTTAGGAATGCTTAACCTGCTTGATGCTTGGTTTTAAAATCTCCATTGTAGAGGTTCAAGAATATTGATTGATGGAATGAAATCATATTATCCTTAATTTTATATATTTTATATTTGAAATATATCAGTGAGTATTATGGATGACATTTGATGTCAAGTAAACTGTGTATATTTATCAATATCTTAGAGATTTCAGAAAACCCTAGGGTTGATATGAAGTAACAATAGAAAATTATAGCTAATTTGATACTTTGAGATTTAAATTCCACCAGCAGAGTTTTCACTTTTGTTAAACTAACTTGATGCTCTTATAGGATCCCATGTACAAATCAATTATATGTCAACAGAAGAGCGTCTAAATATTTTCTAAGCTTCGTTTTGCTCTACTCACAATGTTCTGAATGAGTTTTGATGAACAGAGTTGCTCATTATGGTGAACTTGCTCCTGAGTGTGTCCATACATACTACAAATATGGCTGTGCACTGTTATACAAGGCTCAGGAGGAAGCTGATCCTTTGGGTGCTTTTCCCAAGAAGCAGGATGGGTCTCAACATGGCTCTGATAAAGATGGATCTGTGAAGAGTGCCATGAATGCTGAATCCTCGACTGCATCTTTTGCTAGTAATGTTGAGCAGGATGTGACTTCAAATAACCAGGAGTCAGAAGTGGATAATGGTCAGTGTGTTGCTTCTGGTGTTCTTTACTTGCTTCTAGAGGAATGATAACATTTTACTAATTTGGCGCGCATTTTTCTAAATAAAAGTGAAAATATGTGATGTTCCTTATTCTATATTTTTATGTGTACATGAGTTATCTTGATTTATGAATTGTTTACTCAATAAATAGGAAAACAGAATGTTCTAAGTTTTGTGTCCTAATCCGGTCTTTTTTTTTCTCTCTTTGACATGTGCGTGCAATTGGCACTTATAGTGGGGTTTGTGGATTAAGTCTGTGGCCATGGATAATGCATTTTATACATGAAACTTGTGAACACTAGCTCCTGAATTGTAGGGAGTAGACATTTTGTTTCACAATGTCAAGTTGTCAACTATAGTGACCAAATACGATAGTTAGCAAATATCATTGTTGGATTGTAGATTAAGTGCATTATTTCATTCAATTTACTAGGTAATTTTATGATTTCATAATCAACTAAGTTGTAGTCTTCAGAGAAAACATGTTCTCATTGTTGCGTTCTTTTGAAACGTGAAACAGTGTCCGGCAAGAACGATCAGGAAGATGATGCGGATAGTGACACTGAAGAGTTAGCAGAAGGTGATGAAGACGAGTCTGACCTGGATTTGGCATGGAAAATGCTTGATATTGCTAGAGCCATTGTTGAAAAGCAGTCTGCCAATACTATGGAACAAGTGGATATACTATCAACGTTGGCAGATGTTGCTTTGGAAAGAGGTATTTTCATGCTCTTATGTTTATTTTAAATTTGACCTAAAAGGGGATACAATTATTCTAAAAGTTGAATTGTTTTTGGGATCTGTTTTTTACAGAGGATTTTGAAACATCTCTTTCTGACTACCAGAAGGCACTATCCATCTTAGAAAAGCTGGTTGAACCAGATGACAGAAATATTGCTGATATGTATCCTTGTCATAATTCTTATTTTGATGAGATATTACTTATGTTTAGACTTTAGCCAGTTTAAATGTTAATGAACAATGAAACAACATAAGAGTGTCATTAAATTGCTTACTTCACTTATTAATGAAGTCTCCAATTTAGGATGATCAATTGTGGTCTTTCACTTTAAGCCAGTTTAACTGTTAATGAAAAATGAAACAACATAAGAGTGTCATTAAATTGCTTAATTCACTTATTAATAAAGTCTCCAATTTAGGATGATCAATTGTGGTTGTTCACTGCTAGACAACCTTAACTTGTGAATCAAGAAATTTCCGTATATGCTTGTGTTTGGAGGTTGGTTCTAGGCCTGAGGAAGCTATTGCTTATTGTGAGAAAGCGGCATCTGTTTGTAAGGCACGTTTACAGCGTCTCACAAATGAAGTGAAGAGTTTTTCAGATTCGGCATCTTCTGCTTCCAAGTTAGAGCGGGATGAGCAAACATTCCCTGGATCTGAGTCTAATACCTCAATTGTGGATAAACAAGCAGAAATTGAGACTCTCACAGGTCTCGCAAGTGAGCTGGAAAAGAAGGTAGACTTCATAAACATAAATTAAGATTGGCTATTTGTCTTAATGTTATTTTGATATAACTTGGAATATATGGAATTGCAGCTTGATGATCTACAACAGTTAGTCTCGAACCCAAAATCAATTCTCGCTGAGATCCTAGGAATAGCAGCTGCCAAGGCTGATAATGGAAAGGAACCATCTCTAGGAAGAGTGAGCTCCTCACAGTTGGCTACTGCTAACAGCAGTGGAGGCTTTGACTCTCCAACCATTTCAACTGCTCACACCAATGGATCTGCTGGAGTTACACATCTTGGTGTGGTAGGAAGAGGAGTTAAGCGATCATCAAATGCTAGTGCGGCAGAAGCAAGCATATCAAAGAAACCAGCATTAGAAACAACTGAAGACAAAGGTGATGGTGGCAATGCATGATGTATACTGGTCTCAATTCTTGTGTACGGAGTGCACAGTTTGAACTCTGAATGCTTTCATACAGTTTGGTGAATGTTTGAATTATGGATATGACAAATTCTTGCAATCCCATGCTTGATTGATTTCAGGAAAGTGTTATGCCATATTTTTCATCACTGGAGGTTTATGTGTAGCTAATCGATCTCGTCTCAAGTTTCAGAAGACTTGAATGTAACAAATTCAAAAACCATGACAATTTTTTATCGATTTATAATCACTGCCCAGTGCCCATCATTATATGCATGTTACTTAAAGGTTTGGCGCTGGTTTTAGGTTGAATATGTGATGATGATCATACGATGCCTACATGATGCATTTTTTTATTTTATTTTCACTAAAAATAAAAAGTTTATGGGACCCGAAGTTGTCTCCTTCAGAAGTTTATGGAGCATCTTTTTAAAGAAAATACATCGGGAAAGGGATAAAATGTTATTAATTAAAGTGATATTAGTAGTCATTTTAAAATTGCCTCGGAGGATGGACGTACGATATTCAAATAATGAAAGTACTATTACCTACACATATATTCCGTCAAAAAAATTACCTACACGTATATTTGGTTGATACCGAATTTGGTTGGATTTGGATTCTTTACATTCAAAATTCGTAAATTCACATACATTTAGTTTATTTTTAAGGTCAAATTAGTCTTTATCCCTACCATGTTATATCTCTTCATTATCTCTCCTAGCACTTTTACACTAAATGAAAGTGAATGTAGGTGAATTTAAGATTTTTGAATGTAGAGAATTCAAATCCAATTTGGTTGATAATTTTCATAATAACACCAAATTCGGTATACTCTTGTGGTGAAAAATGAAAATTATCAACCACTCTCTTTAAATTCAACTCAAAATCCATAAGTCATAATTGAAATTCACATATCCAATTTAGTACAAAAAGAAGTTATATACACCTCACTTTTCTAATTAAGTCATTCAATTTTAGCTAAAATTAACATTTAAACACTGAACTTCACATATATGTATATATTTTGCATTGTAAATTATTTGGGAAGGAAAACAAAATTGCACCACTAATTTAAAAGACATAAACTAATTTCAATTCACTTATTTTTTTAAACCTTGAACCCCATGATGTGGTCATGGTTACCCTACGGCCCTACCATGCAGATCCGTCATTATTTATGCCACAATTTTTTCATGTTATTATAAGTGTCTATACATATCCCTTATGCAGATTATTTTTATCCTAGAGATTATTGCGGTATCCACAAGGTCTCACACTCATTGTGATCCTTAATCTATGCAACTCATCAAGGTTTGAAAGGAAACAAAGTAGTGGGTGCAAAATTCAATCATTAAAATGGTTTAAAATGAAATCATTAAAGGTCGTACTAACCAGTGCTTTCAGACATTAGTTAAGAAAGATAAAATATGTATTTTTTGTATTTTTAATATGTATTTTTTGTAACTAAGAGAATGACACTCCAATAATTTAAAATTCAATCACGAGATAAGTAAAATCTTGGCGAAAATAATTAGTAGCCAAATTTTCCGGTATTGGTAGGCAATAGTTAACATCTTCGGATCTGGATCTCCTGCTGTAGCAGTAGCACACAGTTTGCCACGGTAACAAATCTTAGCCGTTGACTGTTGATCGGATGGTTCAGATCAATGCAGTATAAAATCACCTAAATTAATCTTGATCGTACATTTCAGATCGGACGGCTATGATGTAAAACATCGTCAAACTGTAAAAAAAAAAAACTTTAGGAAATCTGTTTCCAACATCTTCCATCACCCAAAAACTAAGTAAGGCGTTATTATCTTCGGCAACTAGCCGTCCCCACTAGTGAGTGTGGCATAAAAGACAAAATCCATTAACAAAGCAAGCTTCGATGCTATCAAGGTACTATAAATCATAGGAATATAATATATACACCTCTTATTATAAAATCATGATAGTTAGATCCAATATTCATACAAGTCATACAACATCAATACACACACTAAATTCTTATTCAACATTTACAGGTTGCACAAAAAAATGTGTTACAGAGTAGAATGTGCAACCTGTGGAAAGTACTCCTGGGGGGGTTGTGGTAAACATTTGACAACCCTCTATGGAAGTATTGATGAGGGAATGCATTGTATGTGTAGATCATGGCCTGGTGTTGTTATACGCTCCCAACAACAAGGCACAAACACATCTAATGATCAACCATCAACATCCAATAACAACTCTAATGGTACAACAATTTTGTTTTGTTTTAGTCTTTTTCTCATTTGGCTATGTATCAATTACATGTCGACTTAGTTTATGTATGTTTGAATTGACGGTGAGTTTGACAAATTGACGTTACTTTGATTTTGCAAAAAATTTAGAGTATTTGTTTGTGTCAAATTTGTAGTTTCATATTTACCTTTATATCGTCTCATCATATTATCTATGATGGCAACACATTGTAATTTGGCAAATTCATTGTGATATCAAACATAATATGTACTCGTCAAATCTAAGATTTTGTTTAAGGAATTGAAATTTCATTCCACGTTTGGAACAATCATAATTGATTATGGGTAGATATGATTTTGGCTCAAGATTTGATCTTAACTCTGAAGTTACAATTTGTAGTTCTTTGTTCGGTTTGAGAAAGCAAACGAGCTATCTTATAACTTATAAATTCATATGAACAAAAATCTCACGTGTTGAAAGATCATGAAATTTTAACACATCCGCCGTCTAAGTAGCAGAGAATATACGTCATCTAAGTAGCGGACAGGGGTATAATGGTAATTTGCATAGAGCGCGCGAGAGAATTGGTAGATAGCAAAACTAAAAGTCATAAAACGAGATGAACAACTTTATATTCTAAAACTATAAACAACTTTATATTCAACTCATTTTAAGTAAAATCAATTTTATAAAACATTGGTGTTTAATTTTATCTTTTGTAAAAGGTTAAAAAACTATTAGTTTAAGAAAAATGCTAAACAGTGCCCTAAGATATTAGTTAAGCATAAACTTCTTTTTGGAATATGTGCATTCAATGTTTAAAGTTGTAAAAAGTTATATTTCCAACATCAATTTTCTTTTTAATTTCATTTTTTGGTATGATATGTTTAACAAGTGCCTCAGAAACACTATTTAGCATGATCCTTAGTTTAAGTATTAATTGTGGTGTTGCTTTTTTTTTAGGAAATGTGGATCCACAAAGTTCTTGAAATTGTTTCGGAGCAATACTGATCTGCAGCAGAACCTATTTACGATTGATGAACGTGCAGAGGGAAAGTGATTGATATTGTGGGGTTAATTTCATTGTAATGTATGTCACAACAAAGTGTTTAAGAGACTTTTGATATTAATAATGTAATGTAGGATTGGTGATCATGTTATAGTGACCAACATTAACCTGCATTCTTTTATATGTTAATCAGTCTATTACTAATAAGAATAAATCCTCTGTTCTTGTGATGTATGTTCAAACACTTCAATTCGATCGGGCAGAAAGATTTGGATTTAGAAATACTAGAAAATAGAAAAATAAACAAAAATTAAAGAGATAAGCATATGTAATAACTATAATGAACTTTGTCCTAATATCAAACAACATCAATTATATTATAGAAAAAAGAAGTTTGTGAAGGTATTCAAGCGGTTTGGTTGACTTGTTGTTGGACTATTTGGAAGGAAATAAATAATAGAGTTTTCTCTAATCAAGGAGTCTCGGTCGATGTATTGTTTGATAAGGTAAAAACTCTTGCTTAGTGGTGGTTGAAGACTCGGCAAAATAATTTTAATTATGATTAAATATGTGGTGAGTTCACCCCCTAGCTTGTTTAGGGATTCGTTGTGGGTAATGGATTGCTTTGCTAGCTTACTACAATCTTGAACATATTTACCTTGTAATTTTTTAGTGTTAGGCAAACCTTTTGTTTAACATGTTATTTTAATATATTAGTTTGCCTTCTTAAAAAAAACATCAATTATATTATTCTACCATACTGTTTTAAAAACCGAACCGGACCGGCAGGATGGTTGGGTTGGTCAACTTGCAGAACCGGTTATGTACACAAACCAGTGTGATCCGGCCGGTTCAGTGGTCAAACCGTGGAACCGGTTAACCCGCTCGCACTGAACCAGACCGGTTTGATAATTAAATGAAAAATCTCTAAAAATTACCAAACATTGCTCAATGGGAATCAAACTAGGGACATCAACATAAAACTTCTTAAGCTTACCACTTGGCAATATGAACTTCTTTTTTTTTTTTTGGTCAAGGAACTTCTATGAATATAATAAATATTTTATTACATATATTTGATACGATTTAAGAGACAATAAAATTAATAATCTCATGATTGTCTATTTTTCTTTTTTAGTTTACAAAAAGAGCTACTTTTCTTTTGTTTCCTAACCACCACCATTAGTAATTTTAAACTTATTAATTTTATTTTTCTTGTTAATTCTATTTTTTAAACTTATTACTTTTTTCTTTCTAAGAAATTATTAGTTTTTTCTTATTGAATGTTATAGTTATAAAATTTAAATTTGAATATTTTTATATAAAATAATACACCGGGTCAATAGTCGTACGGTTCGACCAGTGACCTAGTGCCTTGACTGGGTCGATCACCGGTCCAGGTTTTAAAACTATGTTCTACCGTGCCTATAAATATCTTGAATTTTATTTTTAGTTCCCATAAAAAAAATCCAGCAACTTTTGGTCTCTCAAATATTTTATAACTTTTGGTCCCTACTTTTAAATTAATTTTTTTGTGTACTTTCACATTTTTGAATGATTTTATGTATTCATGTTTAAAATATTATAAGAACCTTTCTCACAAAATTTTAGAATTTTTTAACATAAGATGAATTATTTATGAATTTTTAAGTGCAAAAAAACTAGATAATTGATATTTAATTCATCATTTGTTAAAAAAATTTAAAATTTTGCAAGAGGGGTTCATATAATGTACTAGACATAATCCCGGGAATTTTTTTTTTGAAAATTCATAATGATATATACGAATTGACTGAAAAATAGGGACAAAAAATCAAAATAGAAAATATTTAAGGGACCAAGCTGAAATATTTTACAGGCTCTAAAATATAGGGACCAAAATTTTTATAGGGACCAAAACTAATATATAGTTTAAATAATATAAAAATTAAAGGGGTTCATTTAAACTACTAAATTGAGTGTTATGGACTTTTATGCTTTAAGAAACCAAATATCCAGGATTAGTAATCAATCTCTAACATTGTTTTACTAGCATGCCTAAAAAAACACAAATTATTATATAAAAGGGTTAGGGTGTGAAAGTAAAATTGCATGACAAGAGTAGCAACTGCCCGAAACATTTCTACTCCTTTCATATTCAAACCATAGCCCAATAATTTCGGGTAAAGGCCCATTCAAATCCCTAAACGTTCACAGAAACCCTAAAACACCTCTTTCACGTAACGGAACTCGTGCCCTATAAAAACTAAGTAGTATCATATCATAGCCACCATCTATGTTATTTCCGAAATCTTAGGTTGAACTTGAAGCTTCTGTACTTTCTTTCGTTTAGTTTAATGTAACATTTCTTGTCTTTTTCTATGTCCATGTTCTTGTTTTATTTATTTGTTCAAATTTTTTATAAACAAAAAAAAAAATCTATGTTGTGGTTTTCTCCATGATGATGAACAATTGATGACGAGTCCGATCCATTCATAATCATGACGACATAACGAGGCATTTGTCTGAGAGGATTCCACTCTAATTTTTATTTGCTTATTAATTTTGTTTAATTATTTTCAATTTTGTTTTTTGTTTAGATGTGTTTTAGGCATGGCATAGTGATGATATTTGTTGAACCTTTCCATATGATAATCATATGATTAAGATAATCTCCTACTCATTCTGAATGTCATTGGCTTGTCATTTTAGGAAATAGAGAGTTATTTTGGTGGCTATGATGAGAGTGATATTATCATTATGTTGAGTTTTTCAATGATTATCTTTCAAGCACTTTTGAGCTACCGTTTTACTCTCTTTCAACCGGTTTAATTAAAAAATTATTTTTAACGTTATTTTCATTTCATGGTCCAGTTCAAGTTGTTTTAATTCCATCTTTAATCTTGTGAACAACATGTGGAGTTTACTGCAATTTTACATGAGCACAATACAATTAAAAAAATGTTGTGTGCACGTTTTGAAAAATAATTGAAAAGATAATTTAATTACATCATCTGTTTTATTTTTTTAATTTGTTTTTTATATGTGTTTTATGCAGTTTTGATTTAGTGTATTGTGGATCATGACTATTTTTTTCTTCTTTCATTTAAATACTTATTTTATCATGACTATATTCAATTCTTATTTTATGATTTATGTGTTTTATGATTTTTCTCTCATTTGTCCAAAACATTTTTATAGCTGAGTTACTTTGTGTTTTATATGCTGAAGTTCTGTCTATTTTATTTTAATGTTAAAATTTAACCACGAAGCTATTTGATAACAAAAATGCTACTCATAAATTTAACCATTGATTGTTAAAAAAAAATAGAATTTAATTTTGATAAATCTTCGTCAAATTCTTTTTGATAAAATCAAACAAAAAAATAGTCATGATAAAAATTGTATCTTGGAAAAAGTATAGTCATAATAAAATAAATGAACATAATTTGATAAATAAACCCCACTCAGGTTTTTCTAAAGTACAAAAGTACTCCCCATCCTATATAAATAAGGGAATTCTTATTCTAAAAGTCACCAAAAATAACTTATGTCTTCCATTTTGGATTCTTTAGAGTAATAAAGAGAGATAATAAGAAGAAAATGATTTGACATGTATACAATTTTAATGAACAAATGGCGTATTAAAATTTGAAACTAGGAAGTTTGTATCGCTCGTTATCTTCAAATTATTTATTATCAAATGTTATGATGCATGGGTACTCTTGTTTTAGATAGAGCACCGGTACTAGGTACGTACCGGGTACCGGTACGCGTATGGTACTCCCTTGGTACGCACCGACACCGTATCTAATTTTTTTTTCTTCTAATGGGTGCACGAGTGGTACATCTGTGGTACACGCGTGGTACACCAATCCAAAAAAACACTATTTTTTTTTTCTTCTTCTTTTTCTTTAATTTGTTATTTTATATAAATATTTAGGTTTTTTATTTTTGTATGATATAAAAGTAGCACCTACTGCTAAAAAACAATAAAAAAAGCGGCCATTGAAATTATTCACTCATTCATTAAAAATGAATAGACTAAATTCAAAGAGTATTGAAGATCTAGTTTTTTTATTCATACAAATCTTCGTATTCTCTCGAGAAAGAGAAATAGTAATACTTATAATGAAAGAACAACAAAAATGTGGAATATTCGTAGAGATGAATGAGATTTATTTAATATATAATTGATATTTTTGAAATTGTTAGTCTTTCTCACGATAAACCTAAACTAGAGGCCGCTCTTTTTAGTGATGATGGAGGTGGAAACAATTGACTGTTTTTGAGCTAATTGCTTTTTAATTTCATATTTTGATATTTTTGAACAATTTGAATTACTTTTAAATTGTGGTGTGATATTTTTTATGTTTAATTATTTATTTTAACAATATAATTCTATTATTTGATTTATATAATTATATTTAAAAAAACAAAAAGTATAGAGACGTACCCGTACCTTAGTTTTTCAAAAAATGACGTACCCCGTACCAGTATCGGTACCGTACCCGCACCCGGGCAACATAGATCAAATGTTAGACATTAGACGGTTCAAATTATTTACTAAAAATCAATTGGAAATTATTTCAACGATCAATCTTATTTCCCGATCAATCTTGTTTTATTTGCCTTGTTTCTTCACCATGATGGATCATGTGCATAGTTTGTACTGATCATTTAACACATTGTCTTTGCAAATCATTGTCCATCAAGCAAAATTTGCATTCTATGACCATCCTAGTGAAAGTCTTAATTATGCGAGTCTTACTCCCAATTTGATCGATTCTAATTACCTGACATGGAAAAGATCAATGAAACGTGCCTTAGGTGCGAAGAACAAACTCTAATTCATCACCGCAACTATCTCATTCATTCATTGATTTTGAATTCGATTTCACATTAAATTGCCTCAACTCTCGTATTTCATGAAAATGTCGTTGACATATGCCATGATCTTCAAGAATGTTTGTCCAAAGTTAATCGTATCAACATTGAATTCTCTCCATAAGGTTTAGTCATTGGTTATTCAAGAGGAGGAGAATCATAATCCAATTGTTTTTTTTTTTGGTAGGAGAGTATGCCTACAATTGGAATCATAATCCAATTGTTGTCAATGATGATTCTTCATCTTTTATTAAATGCTGCTAAAAAATCCTACGGTCAAGGGTTGAAGCAAAAGTAACTACAATACGGTGGTGACAAGAGTAATTCCAAGTATTGCACCTATTGGCATCTCACCATTCATTTTTTAGAATGTTGCTATGCTAAACATGGATATCCTAATCCCAACAAGAGCAATTCCACGGGGAGTGCTTCAAACAATGAAGGTTGAGAGAGTTCCAAAGGTAACACACTATCAGTATCCACAACGGAGCTCCCGAAGTTTAAGTTCTTAACTGGGTCTCACATGTACATATCACTCGTTCATTATTTTTTAATAATAGTTCCTAATAAACATTCAATCTCTCCAATTCAGTACCTCTTAAAAAAATTTAAATGAGTCTTATCAATAACTCCATATCACAATTATTTATTATTTAATAATTCATATTTAATATTTCTCCAATGATAGTTTCTATTAAAAATTGTTGCTTAAAAATATAAGATCAATCGTTGAAAATGCTGTAAGATATTTCTCAAGTATGACAAGCTTGTGCCTTTATTGCAAAAAGTGAATTTACTCTCCTAAGCAAAGGTTCCTAACTCCACACCACCATCTAGCACTAATAAACTCGTTGAGCCCTTTTCAAGTAATGCATGCATTATTTCTTGTTCATTGCATGCTAATTCCACACATTGGATTTTAGATTTAGGTGTTACTAATCTTGTTGGTTCATCCATATATTTGTTTAGTTCCTTTTACAAAATCAAACCTATTCAAATTAAATTACCTAACGGTAACTTTGTCCTTGTTCATTTTAACTTAGGCCATGTATCAAACTCTAAAATTACTCATATGATTCAACATTACTTTTCAATTTCTATCGATAGCAAAACAAAGAAAATGACCCTTTTTCTATTGCTCAATCTAAGTTTGATATGTTACATTTTGTCATGTCTTTGAAGCACCGAGAGCAAGCATATCGAAACTTTTTTGTGAGTGTCGTTGCATTGACCAATGATATTTTGTCAAGGAATTATGAATAATTCATAATAAGCATTGCATTTTATCAAGGATTGAATGACTGGTATGTGTATTTAGAAAATGTAATTAAGTTGTTTAAATAATTAAGAAGAGTGAAATGATATAAAAATTAAATGGTGTTATAAATGTGTATACTCTAGAAAACCAAATAACCTAGGGTTAGTAATCAATCCCTAAGGGCTCGTTTGGTGCACATGATAAGTGACAAGATAGGATAACTGTATCATATCCTGTCGCAATCCAGTGTTTGGTAACACAGCAGGATAAGATAAGTTAATCCTGAAGCTTATCCTATCATGTCTCTGTAGTTATAATTCTTATCCTGAATTTGAGCTGGGTTACCGGCAGAATAGGATAAGAAGAAGAAAAGAAAATACTGATTTATTCTATAAAATATATTTTAAAATAAATAAAATAAAATAAATAAAATATAAATAATTAAATAATTAAATTTTAAATATATTGTGATTTTCTGACAGGGGTAATTTTGTAATTAATATATTCTAAAAAAATCAAAATTTTACTAAAATTACAATATTTCAAAGTAAAATAATTATTTAAAAATTGAAAAATAGGGACAAATTTAAATTTTATAAAAAATTAAATATAATTCTTTTGCAATAGTAGTTTTATTATTTACGTATGAGATATATCATATATTTATTTGGCTTATCTAACATGTATATATTATTGAGTTATTTATTTGATCATGGTTCATATAAAAAATTAAACTTGATTATTTTCTAATGATTTTTATTTGAAATTGTAAAGTTATTTGATTACTTATTTATATTTTTTATTTATAAAATTCAAAGTATTACAAAATAATTTTAAAAAAATAACAATTGTTTTACAAGAGTAACTTTATCATTTAAATTGTTATATATCTTATCATATTATTATGAGAAAATATGTATTAAGAACAAGATATAATAGTTATCATCTTTGTTATCATATGCGCACCAAACACGGGATATGATAACTGAGGATAACCGTTATTTTGTTGATATCCTATCCTATCATTATCCTGTCTTATATCCTATCATGTTACTATCCTATCCTGCGCACCAAACGGACCCTAAAATTGTTAAACTAGCACTAACATGCCTAAAAAAGAGTAATTATATAAAAGGCGGTTGGGGGTGTGAAACTAAAATAGTGTGGTAGGAGTAACAACTTCCCGAAATATATATTTTTTCTACTCCTTTCATGCTCAAACAATAGCCCATATATTTTCGGGTCAAGGCCCATTAAAACCCTAAAGCTTCACGTATAAAAACGAATCACATCTTTGAAATCAACGAGAAACATGTAGCATCATAGATTCATAGCCACCATATATGTTTTTCCCAAAACCTTAGTTTGAATTTTTGTATCTACTTATCGTTTTTGATAATTTAAGATGTCTTTGTCTATGTTTTTGTTCTATGTATTTGCTCAATTTTTTTCATGAACAAAAAAATCTAAGTTATAGTTTCCTTATCGTGATGAACACTTGTTAACGATTCCGATCGTTTTATGAGGATATCGAGGCATTTGTCTGATAGGAAGGAAACTCTGGGGTTTTATTTTCTTGTTAATTTTGTTTATATAATTTTAACTTTTTTTTTTTTCCAAATGTTTTTTAGGCATGGCATGGTGATGATATTTGTTGAACCTTTCCATATGATAATATTCATATGATTAAATTATCCTCTACTCATACTGAATGCCATTTTGTCTTCATATTATTTTATTGTTTTAGTTAAATATTTCAGTTTAATTTTATCTTTATGTTCTAATTTATTGTTTATATAATTTAGTCATATTAAATTAATGGATGGATGTTTGATTGATTGATGAAATTGTCACTGTTAGGTACAATATGTTTTAATAGAATTGTAGTTCAAAAAAGAACATGATTTAAGCTTGTATCTATCTTCAGTACATGTGTTTACTCAGTGTGTTCACTGTCATGTGAGGTTTAATTTAGTGAGAAAAAGAAAAGCAGAATAGCAGAAGAATAGTAGTGTAGAGGATCGAAGAAGAACGGTGATTATTGAAAAAGGTACTAAACACTATTTTCTCAGTTGTTGCAGCTGTCGATTCATGTTTGAGCTAGTCTTGTTCTGGCTTCCTTAGTTTTGGACAGTCGCTGCTTGCTTTGCTTCTTATTTAGTGTATTGGGGATTGTGGATGATGCTGTTTGTTGTATTGTATGTCCTTTTCTTGATGCTTTAATGTTTGTGGCATTATTATATTCCCCTTTGCCTCTACAAAAGAGTTCAGAAAACTACTAAGTTGATATTAGTCATTGTGAATTGTTCATATAACTAAACATTATCCATTGTTGATTGTATTTGATTAATATTTTTTAGTTGACTTAATTGTATTTTTGTTTACATTGAGTGTAACTCAGAGCAAGCCTGAGACTGGTGAGGTTGTTGGTTTTTTTAAAATGTATATTCAGCCATCTAATACTGATTTCGGTTCTAAATTTCCTAAAGTTGTTAATATTCAAGGTAATTGGTATGCCCAGTTTGAGTTGTAGTCCATTTTGTTATTTAAATAATGCTGTCGGTAATGTTTTAACCTCTGTTAGCAAAATCTGGTGATATCAATTGGTTAATAGCATTGAGTAAAATTGGTTCCTATGATGTTAACATTGTGCTATAGCACTGCCATAGCTGTGTAATGTAGCGGCAACCCCTCTATCCTCTACGTAAGAGCATCGTGAACCGTTATTTATAGAAGCGGCCATAGTCAAAGTGGCATGCTATTAGTTTTGTAGTATTTTTAGTCTGCTATTGTCTTTTGGTGGGGATAATTGCTAAAAATCTTAATTTTGGAAATTATTTCTTTGCACCTCTTTGGGTGTCCAAAATTCTCAAAATCATGTGATAATTGTCTATTCTGTTCCTACTTCAATTTGATCTATCTGTTCCATTCCTTCTTCCCCTTCATTCCGACACTCTGAAGGTTATTTGAAGGCTACTACTACTAGTTGCAACCTTGATATATGTCAATTGTTTTTACCAACTTGATGTAATATTATTGAGTCTTCATTTAGAAACTATTTTAGTAAGAAATGACAGAATTTATTATAATTATTATGAATATCCCTTTTTTTAGGGCTACTCTTTGATAACATGGTTTTTTTTGTCTTTAGAATTTAGTTTATTCTCTTAATCATGCTTTGGCACAATTTATATTACCACATAATGTTGAAAAAATAGAGTGAAAATATAAATTGGACACTCCTGCATAAAATTCATTGAAAAGGATATGTTGCCTTGTGTAAATGGAATGTAATATACGAAGTGATTGCAGAGGAGAGGAATATGGGTTGAATGATTAAGGCCGGTCAAGTCGAATACAATAAATATGAGTTTGGGTGGGAAAGCAATTCTCATAACAGTAATGCTATATGTAGCGAAGGCATGTCTCATGAATTTATTGTGCTACTCTACTATATATATATATATATATATATATATATATTAATTAGCATTCTACTAATTGTTATACTAGTAGCTTAATTGTTATACTAGAAGCTTTTTAACAAAAAGAAAAATAGCACCTAACAATTGTTATACTTAAGCGTGTTCGAGATTACGAGATAGCAACTAACAATAATGTTGTTACAAAAAGCAGTAAAGTTGAATCCCTTATTCGATGGTTTCCTCCCAAACCTGGATTTGTTAAGTTGAATACCGATGGAGCTTATAAAAAGGACATTGTCGCAGGTTTTGGTGGAGTTATTCGTGGCTGCAATGGTGAGTGGCTGGGTGGCTTCGCGAGGTGTGTGGGACTGCTCGGCATTTGTGGCGGAATTATGGGGAGTACTTGAAGGATTGCGGTGTGCTCGTCGTTTGGGATTTATGTATGTAGAGATGGAGATTGACTCTGCAGCAGTGGTGAAAGCTTTGAAGGATAGGTGTGTGAAGAGTCCAATGGGAGCTGCTTTAGCAAAACAAGTATGGCAGCTATTGGACATGGAGTGGAACATTGAGATATTGCATATTTACCGTGAGGCTAACAAGTGTGCTGATGCTATGGCCAATTTAGGGTGTTCACTTGGTTATGACGTAATTCTTTATGCAGATTGTCCGCTGCCCCTTAGGGAGATGTTAGCTTTTGATAATATGGGGATCTCTACCCCTAGATTTATTTCAGTGTAATTTTCTTTCTTGGGCTCATTGCCCTCTATATTACCCAAAAAAAAAAAAATAGCACCGTAGCATTGTACTAAGCTTTTTAAGTTATATTTTTAGTTGAATTTTTTGATATGTGACATTCCTATCAACTAAGTTAAGCTCGCGGAGATTATTAAAAAGAAAAAAAACAGTAATGTATAATTAACTGCCATTTATGTATATACATGGTATAATATTGCCCAGTTCTACATGGTATAATTTGAGTTTAGTGATCTTAATATAAATATCCATAACTCATCTTCGTTTGTGATGGAAGGATGTTTGTAGGTTGGGTGCGGAGGATTGGTTTGATGGTTGTGAAAAAGATTATTGGTAATGGTAAAGGCACTCAATTTTGGATTGATAAATTGATTGAGGATTTGCCGCACTTTGTGAAGTTCGATTAGAATGTCTTTGTTTTGGAAACGAGAGTTTGGGATAACGAGGAGTTGGTTTGAAAGTTTCTTTGGAGGAGAGATTTATGTTGTGTGGGAAGAGAAACTTAGAGATAATTTGGTGAATCATCATCAATCGCTAAAGTTGGGAATGGAAAGATGAGTGGTCTTTTTCAATTGATGCGGGTGGTTCCTTTACGGCGAAATTGTCTTATTTGTTCCTTTGGAGGTTGAGTACTCTTCTCTTGGAGCGCGGGAGTTATGCACCATCAAAGGTGATAACATTTTCTTGGCAACTTCTTCAGAGTTGCCTTCTGAATAAGTAGAACTTGAGCGTTCGAGGGATTTTTTTGGGAGAAATCAGATTAAGTGTGTGTGTGGTGTCAGAAAGAATTTGAAACCGAAGATCTTTTTGCTAATGCACTTTCTCTGGGTCCATCTGGTTTGATATTTTTAATTGGTTCAATGTGGTGTTTATCCTTTCGGGAGATTTATTAGTGCTTCTCCAAAGTTATGTCAATCGAGCTAAGCTCTCAAATGGAGTACCCATACATCATTATAATGTAATGTTATGTCAATCGAGCTAACCTCACAAGACTCTTTATATTTATTTGTTTTTCGTAAATTAAATACCACTTGTACTCAGTTTGATATGGGCAATAGAACCCGTGTAAGTGTTTGTTAGCCACCGCACCGACGGAATAAGATTCTTTGATCCCTCACTTCACCAAAACTATTTGTCTCTGTCACTGTATCTTTCATATTCCTCATATACTATAAACATATTTTTATGATTTTGTTTCCTATTCCTTCACCTTTCACTTTCCTTCTTTATATCTTGCATTCATTTATTCTCCTTTTGTTTTTTCCTTCTCTTTTTCCCCCACAATTATTTCCCCTTTCCATTCATTCATTTTCATTCATACTACAAAAAAAAACCGGCCATGTTCGACAACATAATAATAATAATAATAATAATAACATAATAAAAAGGATCAAAACAAAACAAAACAGAACATATTATGTTATGGTATTATGATGGATGAATTGCCAGGAGCGTTTGGAACAAGCGCTAGCTTAACTCTTCGTTTGGGTCAAACTGTTTTTTCATCTGCTTCTCTTTGCTTCATCTGCTTGGATGTTGGTTTTTACTCATACACTTCTTTCTCGTATGTTCCCTCCCCAACTCACTCTTTGTTGACTTTTATTTTGTTACAATTGCTATCAATCATTCATGATTTTCAAGTTCATCTTTCATGAATTGTCAACATAGTTTTTACAAACTAGAATTGATGATGATTATGTTGAGTAGATTTTATTCATTTTCATTTGGACACCTGTCTCTCTTTTTCTCCTTGCCTAGGGATATGTGCCTCCTAATACTCTCTCTGGAATATAAATATAAGAAGAAGTTGACTTTTTTAGATACATTGAAAATTGAAAAATGAATGTATCTGGTCTATAATATAGTCTAGATACATTAATTTTTCAATGTATCTAAAAAAAATTTCTTCTTATATTAAGGATCTTATATCAAGGATCAGAGGGAGTACTATTCAATTCCTATTTGATTTTGTTATCAATTTTTGTTAATTTTCCTTTAGTCACTTGAGTTCTTCTTACTTTATATATAAATAACCATTATATTATTATATTTTTAGTTTCATTGAATAATTGATGTATCTGGTTTATATTTATAGAATAATTGATATATGTGATCCATAATATGAACAAAAACTAAGCCGTAGAGTTTCAACTAAATTATGGTGTCGGTGTGATTTCACCAAACTCGTTATTTCAAACATGGAATTAGTGTATTTTGTATTCAACTCTGTTTATTTTTCATTCAATCAGAAAATGAGAATTAGTGTATTTTTTTTTAAATAAGCACTTTGTTGTACAAGTTATTTTGAGTGTACAGCCTATAAATATAACTTAGGACAGATTGAATGTAGAGTTCCCCCTCGTTTTCTCTTATATGGTTTGAAACAACTTGTATATAAAATGAACTGCTCGCCTAAAAGCTCTAGAAAGTTGGTGGACATTTTGAAACAATAGTAGGATAAGTTTGACAGAATCACAATGAATCACTGTAATTTTGCAAAAGTTAAGCTTTGAAGCTTCAACAAAATCACGGTGCTGGCATGTTTAATTTAGATTATCAACTTCATTTTCAAAGTGGAATTGTTGGTATGATGACAAATGGAAGGATATGAAGTGTATTTCCTTCTTTTTCTGCATATCTATAATCTTATTCTTACATGATATTTGAATGTCATAAAAGAATACAGTCTTTTTCTGCATAGCTAGAATCATATTCTTAGCAAATTCTTCGTTTAAATCTGTCGTTGGCTTGTGAATTTATAACAATTTATTTTTATAATGCTATTCCACAGATTTTTGGTAACAGTGATGGGTTTGGCAATTCCATGGAGCATAACATTGTTCCTGGTAGATGCTTACTCCGTCTTCATACGTTGTATGCCGATTCAAAGAAAACTTATAATGATAATCCTTTTAGGAGACATGGTAACGACATTTTCAATTTTAATACCAAAGTAGGCCTCATTGTTGCCATATATTCTCTCTAGTCTCATATATATAAACAAAAATTCTCTTTTTAGATTCATTGAATAACTGATGTATCTGGTCGATATTCAATGAGAACAGAGGAAGTTGTTAGTTACTAATTAATGATATATAATTTGTATGATCAACAGGTTATGTCATATCTATCATTAGCTGCAGCATGTTCAGCAGCAAGTGTTACAGATATTCTGCATCAAGCTGGTGAATCACACTGTCCTGCAAAGTCATGTGGTAGATATCAATTGTCTGCTGCTATGGCATTCTTGTCTTGGTTTCTTTCATCAGCTTCATGGCTTTTTAATTTTTGGCTTTTACCTTCTCTGTAAAAATATTGTCTTGCTCCTTTGTTCATACATGTACATGAATGATAAGGGTGCAAATGACAAAGTCATTTCCTCTTGGGCATACATTTTTTGTATCCTTGTGAATACAATTTTGGACTGGCCTTACTATAGTCAACAATGTAATAACTCTTCACAAAAAATACAATGTAATAATTCCTCTTTCTTTGGAGGGGCCTCATAAAGAAAAACACTGAAATAGTTGTTTGTTTTCATTACTAAATTCAAAACATTTTAAAGAGTTTTTTTTTTTTTTTGGTTTTCACCCCAGTTTAATCTGGTTCGAGGGTCAGTTCTGGCATCAAGTGGTTCCAGCCCCCTCCCGGTCGCAGTTGCGGGGGATCGAACCGTCGTCCTCCCTAACAAGTTCAACGTCAATCAACACTGAACCAACTAATAATTGATAAATATTTTAAAGAGTTAAATCAAGAGTTTGTCGTCATGGTTACAATCTGGTATGTCTTATATTTATAACGCCATGATAATTCAAGGTTGAGACAATGTTGACCAACAAAACAAATTAATGTAAAGTACAACAATTATTAGAAAATAATTGAATTAGAGTTACATCTATAAAAAAATATTCAAGATTATGAAGGACATACACCATTAGTGATATCTAATAAAAATTCAATATTTTATAATTAATTTTAAAATGCAGCGACTAGTATGAATTGACATAATAAAATGGTGAGCTTGAATATATTTAGTGAAACTAGTTTACACTATCTCACTTGTTATTTAAACTATTGAATCAATACCAATATGCATAACTTCGTAGTATCATTTTCTTTTTCCCACGATTAAGACTCGAACTCAGATTCTCATGAACAATTGAGGTGTTTATTAATGTACTCCATTTTGAAACTGAAACCAGCAAGAGTCACTTCCTGTGTGTTTTGCATTGCTTCAATACACACACAAACACAAATAAGCAAAACCATTTTGCAAGAGTTGAAATCCCCAATTCATCAAACCCTTCATTGTCTTGTGGACCAATGTTTCTCCCTAAGACAACTCAAACTTGTCCATGCACAAATCATCCTCCATGGACTCACCACCCAAGTTCTAACATTAGGTAAATTAGTCTCCTCTAGTGTCCAACTCGGAGATCTTCGTTACGCACACCAACTGTTTGATCAAATTCCTCAACCAAATAAATTCATGTATAACCATTTAATAAAGGGTTATTCTAATTCTAATGACCCAACTATGTCGTTGTTGCTGTACCGCCAAATGGTGTGTGCTGGTCTTTTACCAAACCAGTTCACTATCCCTTTTGTTCTTAAAGCTTGTGCTACTAAATTATGTTATTGGGTAGGTGTTAGTGTTCACGCTCAGTCTTTTAAGCTTGGAATGGAGTCTCATGCCTGTGTTCAAAATGCAATCTTGACTGTTTATGTTGCTTGTGGTTTGATATTAAGTGCAAGGAAAGTGTTTGATGATATTTCTGAAAGGACCTTGGTTTCATGGAATTCAATGATTGCGGGGTATTCTAAAATGGGTTGGTCTGAAGAAGTCGTTTTGTTGTTTCGTGAAATGAAACAACTTGGTTTGGAGCCTGATGTGTTTACCTTGGTCGGCTTGCTTTCTGTTTCGTCAACACATGGTAATTTGGATTTGGGAAGATTTGTGCATCTCTATATTGTTATCACAGGAATTGAAATTGATTCGATTGTCACCAATGCACTTGTTGATATGTATGCTAAGTCTGGGCATTTAAAATATGCTAGAAGAGTTTTTTATCAAATGCCTGATAAGGATGTAGTTTCTTGGACATGTATGATTAATGCATATGCCAATCATGGACTTATTGATCGTGCTTTGAATTTTTTTAACCAGATGCCGGGGAAGAATGTGGTTTCTTGGAATTCAATAATCTGGTGTCATGTTCAAGAAGGACTTTACGCGGAAGCTGTTGAGCTTTTCTACAAAATGTGTGTTTCAGGTGTGATGCCTAATGATGCTACCCTTGTTGCTATTCTTTCATCCTGCAGTCACATGGGTGATCTAGCATTGGGAAAACAATTTCACAATTACATTTGTGATAATAACATTACACCGAGTGTGACGCTTTGCAATGCTATAATAGATATGTATGCAAAATGCGGTGCTCTTCAGATTGCCACGGACGTCTTCTTTGGGATGCCTGAGAAGAATGTGGTGTCATGGAACGTTATTATCGGGGCACTAGCTCTGCATGGCTATGGAAAAGAAGCTATTGAGATGTTTGAAAAGATGCAGACAAGCGGAGTTTGTCCTGACGAGATTACCTTTACAGGGTTGCTTTCTGCCTGTAGTCACAGTGGTCTTGTGGACATGGGGCAGCATTATTTTGACATGATGGTTTCAACTTTCGGGATTTCTCCTGATGTTGAACACTACTCATGCATGGTCGATCTTTTAGGGCGTCGTGGATTGTTAGGAGAAGCAATGTCATTGATAAAGAAGATGCCTATTAAACCGGATGTTGTTGTTTGGAGTGCTTTACTTGGTGCTTGTAGAATCTATGGGAATCTAGCAATTGGTAAGCAAATCATGAAGCAGTTATTGGAGTTGGGAAGATACGATTCAGGGCTTTACGTGCTTCTCTCGAATATGTATTCAGAATCTCAAAGATGGGATGACATGAAAAACATCAGGAAAATATTGGATGAAAATGGGATAAAAAAGTGCAGGGCAATTAGCTTCATTGAAATCGATGGCTGTTGTTATCAATTTATGGTGGATGATAAAAGGCATGGAGCTTCAACCAATATATACTCTATGCTGGATCAATTAATGTATCATCTAAAGTCTGTAGGGTATCCATGTAAACATTCGGATGTAGAGGAGATATACTGCTCTTATTGATGGAAAGGCATAAATTTATAAAATGGAATTATCATTTCATTCATACTCCAAAGTTTTTCTAAGTCTTAATTGTTATATATATGAAAGCAAAGTTGGTATAAATAAATGACATAAAAAGAGCAATGCTAAAGGGCATGAATGCTTGTTTCCACAAAATGTACCAGTACAATGACTGATATTGTCTTGGAATTTTAAGAATTGAGAAATGTGCAGTGAATAAGAAACTTCAAGCGGTAGCTTCGGCTTGGTCGTGTGGTGATTCAACTGACAAACGTAGCGTTATCTTCCGTGTTTCATATCATAGAAATCACGCGGGATGTGTATATAAAGTAGTCAATCAAGAATCATTCATTCTTTGTGTTTTCACCAAAAAATCATAGTCATTCAATCATTTTCATGAATATTTTTCAAAACACAAGTATTGCTCCAGTTCCACAGAAAACCTTAACTTTTTCATGTAAAAAGGTTCTTCTAGATTCATTAGCTGACATTATTGAAATGATCATTGACATCATAAATGAGACTACTACTAACATGCACAAGTGAGACATACGGTGTACAAGTAGTTTTAGTATTTGGATTTATTTATTCACACACTTATATGGTGAACTCTCAACTCATTATTTTTGTCTTACTTTCACTCACCTTCTTGGCCGAAACTCCTCCATCAAAACACTACCGATTACTAGGACTCTTCTTCTACCAAACAAAGAAAATTACAAATTCAGATTATTTCTTTCCACCAATAAATGAGAAATTGTATTCCAATTTTTATTTAAGAAAAAACATGTGAGTGTGTTAGCATATGAGTGTGTGGATAAATAAATTCAAATGTTAAAATTTCGACCACATGCCTCACATGTTATCAATAATGACACATAAATGATAACCTAAAAATTTAATTTATAGTTAAGTCTTAAATTATGAGTCTTTTTTGAATGCTAAGGTTGGGGTTTAAAACTCTTAATTTCCCTTCAAGAAATATAAGTCCTCACCTAATTAGTCACGTTCATTGGATTTGTCCTTTCAAAAAAACATTACTCCAGGGAAATATAAGTCCTCACCTAATTATGCCATTTTTGTATAATTTACTGTTATCAAACTAATGATTAATTCAATCATAGCATGTGTCCTTGCTTTAAGTCTAAGACTCTCCACCATTCATATAAACAAAATTCAAAAGCAAAAATATTGACACTTCCCTAATGAAATATTCTACCAAATAATTGAGAATATAATAATATTGTAATATGTCCGTAAAGTCTACTTCAACCGATAAATGCCGATTTTATTAGGTTTAAGTGTTTTATCAACAAAAAAAAAGTGTTTAACACTTATTTGAGTTTAATTCGGAACTTTATAATTGTATGTGAGTTTCTACAGGAGACTTTACAATTGTGTGTGAGTTTCTGGTCGTAATTGACACTTCGTCTACTAATAAAATAAAATAATAATATTGCACTGTGTTGAATGTTGATGTACTTGGTTGGCTAAATTAATTGGACTATGAAGCACACGAATGTTATAAATTCCACCAACCGGCAATAACACATGAACATGGTAACAACATGTTATGTATATAGACTTAAAACATCTTTGTTGGGTCGAACTATTAGATTTGCAAGTAGTGTGACATTATCATAAGATTTTTGTGTATCATAAAATGGATATTAATCACATTTTTTTATATTATAAAGTTGAGAAAGTCAATAGCCGTGAAACTTCCTTCCTACTTAACACATTTTGCCAGCAATGTTAGGGTGCCCAAACTTTTGACCACTCAAAATATATAGGACACATTAAGGGTCAATTAGACAGTACATCATAAGTACTTTACTTTTCTTTGTTTTGATTTATAGTTCGTATAGGAATAGGAAGCAATGCTAACTTAGCGTTTTTTTTATTAGTGTAACGATAGGTATTTCTCAGAGTTTTTGAAGGTCATGTGAAATTATTAAAAATAGGCAACAATAAAAGAAAAATAAAAAAAATCAAAAGAATTATCATCGATATAAATTACAAATAACATCAATAACACTAAGAAATAATAATTTTTTCATTAATATAACAAAAATTTGATAAACAAGACAATCTTTATCGCACATCTCTCTATTTGATAAAACTATAGTATAACAATTAACTATAAAACATCTAGCAAATTTATTCACAATAGAACTAAAATATTTTGTAACTAATAAATCTCTTTCATTTTAAAATAAAGAAAACCTCAAATATTTAGACTCCACAATCTCTCATTTGAAATGTCACAATCCCTCATTTTATACTCATCGTTTACTAATATTACTACACTATATATTTTTTTTTTAGGCCCCCATTTTTATGAGGCTCTATCCCATGACTTATGTTGCACATGGGTCAAAGACGCTTCTGTGTAACAATCTCTTAGATAGATTGTAAGGGTTGAGTACCCCTTATATTTCTAACCATTCAAATCTTTGCATATAAAAAGCAAAAATAAGTACTTTTTTGCCGCCAAATATGAGTCAACCACTATATTATCAGTTACTGCTGTAATAATAAAAAAAACACAATATTGTATGGATCAAGTACTAATTTGATATCTCAAATTTACAAATAGTTAATTAGATCTTAAAACTGAATATGATGAGAGGTGTGACTCACATATCATAAATACATAGGCCTTTTAAAGTTGATGAGTTATGATAAGAGATGTGTCACACAGTCATTAATAGTTTCTTCCTCATCCTAATTAAATATATATAATATTAAAATGGCTTAAATGTAGTTTTACCCTCTGTGAAAAGTTAACTCGATTACGGTCATTTTGGTACCCATTTGGTGAATTATTGATCAAAATTGAGTTTTGTGCGAAACTTTGAAGTTGAGGCTCATAAGCAAACTTCAAAGTTTCGCACAAAACTCAATTTTGATCAATAATTCACCAAGATGGTACCAAAATGACCGTAATTGAGTTAGCTTTTCACACAATCAAATTCCACTAAATTTGGAGTTACAGAGAGATATTAATTACCGTTTTAGTGAAATAGGGGGCAAAATTCCGATTTTTTGAAAACAGGGGGTAAAACTGCATTTAAGCCTATTAAAAATTTGAGTTATCAATTTTTTTATTTTACACTTTATCCAATTTAAAAAATTTATATCCAATTAATATTAGATGAATAAATTATTGAATGAATTGGATGGACATGAATTAATTGATGTGAAGTACCACTCTTTATATGGTGAAGATGAACATGGGCTTTGTTTATTCATCTTGAACAAAGAAGCGACGATCTCCAAACTCCATATGGATATGTCAATTTCTAGTAATATTGATGCTTGTCAATTTTTCTTTTGAAAAGATAGTGAAGCAAATTTTGTTTTTATGAAACAATCAAATCATCACCTTATTAGTGTTATTATACATCAACTCAATAGCTTAATATTGTCACAATTTATTTTTAATATTTATTTTATTTATTTATGGTCTCCTAACTGGTACACTCGATGTATTGTTAAAAAATTAAAAAGAGAAATAAAAAAATATCTATTGAGAAAATTAAAATTTAGACTTCTAAAGCGTAGGACTATACAACTTAAAAAAATATATTCTAAATTTATACTCTTAACAAGTACACTAGTTACCATTTACCTTCTTATATACAGTTCCTTAGAAACTGTTTTGAACATCTAAATTTGTTAAACAGGTGGGTCCCACAGAAAACATGGGTGGTTATTTTACATTTTATGTGAGGAACAGTATGTACGACATGTATGGAATAGTACCTAAGTTTTTTCCTTAGATTATTTCTTTTACATGAACAAATGTCATATAAAAGCTCTATATCTGTATTTTTTGCTTTTCATTAATAAATAAATAATAATTACATATAAATAAAAGTCAAACGGACAATAAGTTGCACGGCTAATTTTGTTAATGACAAAACTATTTCCCTACATAAAGTTATATTATTGAAGTGTTACGTTAGTTTACTTTAAAAAAGAAAAACATATTTTAGTTAGACGTTTGACATCCAGACTCATGCAGCATATGATCGACCCACCTTAAAAGGCAAAATTAAAATTGGACTAAAATGCCAACCACTTGAATTTATTTATAAATAATAAAAATAAAAATAAAAACTTCACTTCATTTTGGCACCTTTCTTGCACCTCCACTGAGATCCACATAAAAAATATATGCATTAATAATCCTTTTCGTTTACATCGTATAGAGAAGACTTTCATGATTGGATTATTATATGATGAATGAATATTCAATGAAAGGCTAAATCAATAGCTTAATTTGTTTGAGCCCATGGTATGCTTACTTTTCTATAGCTTAATTTGAGTGCTCACTTTGTTGCCTAGCTAGTTTTAGAAATTTAAAAAGAAAAACAAATATACATTAATAAACTAAAACGAAATATTTAATACCACATCTTATCTTATGTATTATATAATTATGTGATCTTATGAAAGATGCAAACATGTTTTTTTTTTTTCTTTCTAGAAATTACTTCATTTCTTCA
The DNA here is from genome assembly GCA_951799995.1 of Trifolium subterraneum. NCBI lineage: Eukaryota > Viridiplantae > Streptophyta > Magnoliopsida > Fabales > Fabaceae > Trifolium > Trifolium subterraneum. The sequence goes on from OX637467.1 coordinate 5,684,049, forward strand.
ATGATAAAAGATTCAAACTAGATTTTGTCAACCTTTTTATACGTGGAGTCTGGTCTTTATGGTAGAATCATAACAGTGTTGGGTCATTATGAGAGAACAGTTAGAGATCATTTACATTAAGCTCAGGGTAATTATACAAGTGAGTTAAACATCATATTTTATCTAAAATTTTAAGATATTAAATTTATAGGTCATTTCATTTGTAAAATATTAAACCTTCACTTTATACTTACCACAACAAAAAGAGGTAAACAACAGTATAATTTTCACCCTTGTCTTTTGCTAATGTTGTAGGCATGTTGGAGAAGCTTAGTTCTCAATATGGACCTCATGTTTTGGGCTATTTTGTTGAAGATTTGGATGTTTTCTCTCTCCACTCCTCATCTCTTTTTGACCTCCCTATAAAAGAGATGAAGGGGTGGAAAGAGAAAACATCGAAGGATTGTATCTAACTCTAAACTAAAATAAGATGAAGTTTTTTTGGTAAGCAACTTGTGATTGAATTGACAACACATGCTATAAGGTTGTTATAAAAATTATCTAAGTTTGATATTACATTCTTTGGAGATGTATGTTTTACCTATTCCATTTAATAATTAAAGCACATTGTCATTCTATAGAAGTCAGAGCAATTTAATCTTTTATTGCATTCGTTGCTGGAGTCGCAAGAAATAATATCTTTTGTAAAAAGTGGCCAAGACAATCCGCCACATAGAGATGTGAATCATCGTAAAGAAATGGAACTTTGAATAAGAGCAGCATGCCATTAATGTAATTTTTTCTTTCTATCACAAATCTTACATCATTGGAGTAATAAAATATTAATGTGACGTAAAATAGCGAGACCTAATATGAGTTTTTTTAGAGTTGTACTATTTGAATAAATAAATGAGTTAATTTTTTTAAATGATGTTACTTCAATAGAATCCACAAAATATTGTCCCCGTGAGCTTAACTCAGTTGGTAGGGACATAGCGTTGTAAACGCAGGAGTCAGGGTTTGATCTTTGGACACTCCACTCATCCTCCTTTAAGGTGGAATTTCTAGCCACTAGACTACTTGACAAAAAAAAAAAAAAAAAGAACCCACAAAATATTTTGATTAAATTACACCATTGAAAATGCTCTAATATGCTAATGTTCTAGACCGGTCCAAAACCTAGTCAACTATATCCTCTGCATCTATTCACCCAATTATCTCAAAACTATAGAATGACCTTGAACTTCTAGCTTAGAATGACTAAAGCACGAAAAAACAATTTGTAACAGTTCCAGAGGCTCTCCAACAATGACATTAATGGGCACCATTCATAATGGTCCTTCCCATCAACGTTCTACCGGTCCTTCCCAACATTATACATATACGACTGAGTCATACCTAGTCTAAGTACGCAAATTCTATTCTTAATTAAGATTTCACACTTTTTTCACCTATAGTCGGAGTACTTACATGTACCTCTACAAACATCAACCTTAACAGACGTCCGACCTATTTTCTGATCACTTTAAATTGGTTCCTTATATACTATTATCCTAATTCTTTCTATAAGAGACATTTCAATCAATACAAATTAATGTATCTGATTAATAATAGTTCAGTTACATTAATTTTTGTTAACATGGTTGTTTCTTATAAACAATACTCCCTCCAGTCACATTTATAAGCAAAATTAACTATTACGCGGTGTTTAAGGAAATTAGTTAAGTGTAACTAGTTTTCTTGATTTAATACAAAACATGAATAAATTTATAGAAATAACTCTTTTTTTTCTTGGAAGTCACATGCACTTTTTGGAAGGGTATATTAGGAATAATAATATTAATTAGTTTAAAAGTAGTTAATCTGGTTCAAGTAATCTCTCTACAAATTTTAGCGTTTTTGATCAACTAACTATCGGTATCTCTTATATTATATAAGCTTGTTCTGTTTTGCTATTGTTAATCCAAATTTTTTTTCCCGCTCAAAGCTTCTTCTATTTTGCTATTGTTAACCCTAATTTTTTTCCCGCTCAAAGCTTCTTCTGTTTTGCTATTGTTAACCCTAATTTTTTTCCCGCTCATTTTATACTAAAATTAATTCAAATAAAATGTTAAAAAATACTAAAATTAATTCAAATAAAAGGTTAAAAAATACCTTTAAGATCTATTTTGTGCGATTTAACACTACAATATATCAATCAATTTAATATAATTTTGTAATCAACATCTAATAAATATGAAATTTTATATATATATCTCCCACCATGTTAAATATTTATTATTATTATTATATCTCTTATATTATAAGCTTGCTCTGAAATGTTAACCCTAAACCTATTTTTCCCCTTTCATTTTCACTCTCTTTTTTATGTGGTCCATGATATTAAAAAAAATACAAACTTGTGTTTTTACACTGTCAGTTGTATGTTGCAACTTCAAGAGTTATTTATAGAGAATGATTAAAAATATTGATTATCGACGATGAGGGTGAAATACGAATAAAACTTCCAATGTAATTTACAAAAAAATATTTCGTAATATACCATAATTTTTGTTGTATGACATTTATCCAAATTTATTGTTGAACTAATATTTAAAGGTACTCGAATTTTTTTATACGTGTTAGTGTGAAAAAAATTATGTCTTATTTTTCATTTTACGGCTAATTAGACGGTGCACAGTCAAAGTTCTAGTATATTATGTGACCTTTTTCGAAGTAAACAATTTACGAGGAGCAAAACCTACTAGCAGCCGCCCCCTCCCCCAAACCCTAGTTTATCCTTTTTGTTCATCCATCAAGGAGGGGTGATTTTAGGGTCAATTTTTGCTCCAAAATCACCTCTCTAAATTGTTTTTCCTTTTATTTCACTACAAGGAAATTGAGCATTTGCGGCGGCCAAAAGCCCACGGAAAGTGGGGGAAAACGGCCGAAAATCCGCATTTGCGGCGGTTTTTGGTCCGCTGCAAAACCGGCTGTTACTAACCTTTGTTGGAAATTTGCAGCGGTTTTTTGCGGCGGCTGTTTTCCGTCGCAAGTGATACAAGAATGGACCCTGGATTTTGACATTTGCGTCAGTCATAAGCCGCCGGAAACTTTAGCGGCAGTCTCAAACTGCCGGAAAATTAAGGCAAATTAATAAAAACAAATTATGTTGCGTTGGACTGAAGCCGCCGGAAATGACTGGCAGATTTTAAAAAAAATACTTTTTTATTATTTAATTTTTTTACTTTTTTTGTACGTTTTTGTTTTGTTTTTTTTAAATGGCCATTTTTTGAAAAATTTACTGGGTCATTCATTCTACAAATTGGACTTATTTTACTGGGTCATTCATTCTGGCCCAATTAAATTAACACAGTAGAAAATACATTCAAAATAACAAATATTACACACTATATAATTCATAAACACAATTAAACAATATTACACTTATAATTCATAAACACTTCAAGGACCAGGCTAGGCTTTACTCCCTCCGTCCCATATTATAAGGGGGGAAAAAAACACACTTAATAAGAAAACCAAAACTTGAGAATTTGAAATATGGTTTTGTGGGTTTTTCTTGAAATAAGTTGCATGGGAAGATGTGAAAACAAATTTGATTGGTTGTTGTTTATTGAGAAAAGGAGAGAGAAAAAAATTAAATGCAATTTGCATTTAATTTTAGGAAAATGCTATTTAGTAAGAATTTTTTGATGCAAGAAAGAGAAGAATTTTATGTGGCAACTTTTGATTGGTCAAATTCTAATCACTCTCTCTCTCATGTATGGTTAACCAATTTTTGATTGGTAGAATCCCCTAATTTTGTGGATTCTTCTCTTTCTTGTGCAATTTTTTCTTACTAAATAGCAATGCTCTTAACCATACATGGAAGAGAGAGTGATTAGAATTTGACCAATCAAAAGTTGCCACATAAAATTATTCTCTTTCTTGCATCAAAAAATTCTTACTAAATAACATTTTCCAATTTATAAGAATATGTAAAAAACATTCTTGAAAGTTATTTTTTTCCCTTATAATTTGGGACAAAAAAATGGTCATTTTTCTCTTATAATATGGGACGGAGGGAGTATATTACAAAGACCAGTCATTCCAATACCAACATCCCTTCTCAATTTTCATTATAATCATTGTAGAACCCTCTTCATCCCCTCCACAGCATCAACAAAAGGAATAATATCTACAAGGCATGTTGTTTCTTCTTTCAAGCCTCCAAAACTAAGAGCTTCATGGGAGTAAAACAAAAACCAACACATACTGCAGTTAAATTACAGAGAAATCTGGGGAAAAATAATTACAATATAATCCATCAATGAAGCAAAATTAAGCAACTATGATGAATACATAAAATGATACTAATGGTAAAGGCATAATAAAATGATTATGAGATAACGACATAATCAAGAAACAATATCACCACAAATATATCTATCATTATAAAGTTGAAGAATAGCAAATGGTCATTCAAATATAGAAATAAGATTGAGATCGATGGAAATATATAAATCTAAGGATAGATACATAGCATACTTGATAAAACAAAACAACCAACCAACCAACCAACCTATCTATAAAACTGATTATATGTCCAAATCCGTAGTTTTAGTCAAACTTCATAACCCTTTCATTGAAACTAGGTTTCTGATAAGACTTTTATTACGATATGTCTATACATTCAGAGTCTGATCATCAAAATTCTTTTTCTCATTTTTTTGTTAGTTCAATTAGGTGATATTGAACGGTCGGATTGATAAAATTTGAAATCTCTAGTCAAAATCCGTAGTTGTAGTCAAACTTCATAACCCTTTCATTGAAACTAGGTTTACGACAAGACTTTTATTACGATATGTCTATACATTCGGAGTCTGATCATCAAAATTATTTTTCTCGTTTTTTTGTTAGTCCAATTATGTGATATTGAACGGTCGGATTGATAAAATTCAAAATCCGTAGTTTTAGTCAAACTTCATAACTCTTTCATTGAAACTAGGTTTCCGATAAGACTTTTATTACGATATGTCTATACATTCAGAGTATGATCATCAAAATTCTTTTTCTCATTTTTTGTTAGTTCAATTAGGTGATATTGAACGGTGGATTGATAAAATTTGAAATCTCTAGTCAAAATCCGTAGTTTTAGTCAAACTTCATAACCCTTTCATTGAAACTAGGTTTCCGACGATATGTCTATACATTCGGAGTCTGATCATCAAAATTATTTTTCTCATTTTTTTGTTAGTCCAATTATGTGATATTAAACGGTCAGATTGATAAAATTCGAAATCTCCAATCAAAATACGTAGTTTTAGTCAAACTTCATGACTATTTCATTAAAACTAGATTTCCGACGAGACTGTTATTATGATCTGTCTATACATTCAGAGTCGATCATCAAAATTCTTTTTCTCATTTTTTTATTAGTCCAATTAGGTGATATTGAACGGTCTGATTGATAAAATTCAAAATCTCTAGTCAAAATCCGTAGTTTTGGTCAAATTTTATAACCCTTTCATTGAAACTAGGTTTCCGACAAGATTTTTATTACGATATGTCTATATGTTCAGAGTCTGATCATCAAAATTCTTTTTCTCATTTTTTTGTTAGTCCAATTATGTGATATTGAACGGTCGGATTGATAAGAATCGAAATCTCCAATCAAAATCGGTAGTTTTAGTCAAACTTCATGACCCTTTCATTGAAACTAGGTTTTCGATGAGACTGTTATTACAATATGTCTATACATTCGGAGTAATATTTAGTTTTATAATATTTAGTTTTTTTTTTAAGATTTATATAAAATATTTAGTGGATTATTAAAGTCATTTTTTCCATTTTAATAAAAAGAGGTACATGAAATAAATTTGAAACAATTTTTTTTTAAAACCACAAGTCAAAAGCAACGGAGGGAGTATAAGTTTTATGTAATACAAAAAATTATATAAAAATTAAAATTTAACAATAACAAAAGAATTACTAAATATAAAAATTAAAATTTAATAACAACAAAAGAATTACTAAATATAAAAATTAATTTTGTATTATATACAACTTATATTATTTAGATTCATCTTATACAAATATATCACTAAATATTTTGTTTTTTAAAAAGTTTTATAAAAAATAAAAATCTACCAAAAAAAAACTACAAAAAAAAAACGAAAATAAATTTAGTAAAAAAAATTATTAAAAAAAGTGCAGCTTACCGGCGGCCAAAACCCGACGCAAAATATATGACTGTTTTAATTTGCGGCGGTTTGCATTTTTGAGTTTCCCGCCTATAGTTTTGCGGCGGTCTCTGTATTTCGTTTTTCCCGCCTAAACTTTGCGGCGGTTTTCTGTCCGCCGCAAATGCCCCTCGCCCAGTTTTGATTTCCCGCCATATTTTTGCGTCGGTTAAAAACCGCCGCTAATGTCTAAAAAACCGCCGCAAACTTTTTTTTTGAAAAAAATCTGGACGGTGTTGCGTCGGGTTTGGCCGCCGGAAATGTCAAAAAGCTGTCGGAAACCTCTCCGTGGGCCAAAAGCCGCCGGTAATTTTGGCCACTAATATATGAAATTCTTGTAGTGTTTTCAATTAAATAAGTGATTATTCACATAGATTTGCTCTTCGTTTTTTGATTTGTAAGTTTGTGATCGTTTTGTTTGTGGTCGTCTTGTACGGCGTTCGTTGGTTTTTCATTACGGTGTTTCATTGATTCAAATTGGCATATCTACGTCAACTCATTACAGATCTGATGAAGACTTTGAAGACTTGGACGTCAACGTTGCAAATCCGGAAGTATGAATATTCCGGTTACTTTTATGTTGTCATATTTGTAGGCACTTTCATGATGCCGTTGTATGCTATTAACTTAGGTGCTACAAATTTGTTTCTAGATTCACCTTTTTCAGTTTTTAGCAATCTTGAATTTGTAATGATCTATGTATTTTCAATTTGAGAATGAATCTTATTTTTAATAAATAAAAAATAGTTAATTTTTACTTATAATAATAACTAAAATTTTAAGTTTTTTTTTTCTTCCTTATAAATATAACCGGAGGGAGTATCATATGTAGTCAATGATTAGTGTGAATAAATAAAGTAGACGGCAGGAATGGGTTTCTGATACCTAACGAGGCTGCAACCTGCAGGATTGGTGCTGGGAGCTTCTACGCGCATCAAATTACGCCAACTTCTGTCGGAAATTGTTTTATTTTTATTATTTGAATTATTATTTATCAATTATTGTTATCATTATTTTACTTATTACTATTACACTTTCCAATGTCTCTTCACCACGTGGCATCCTCTATACCTTGCACCAAAGCACACTGGACTTAGTTACTTGCCACGTCGTCTTCTCTCCTACACCACACACTTTGTTTTTCACACTCTCAATCACTTTGAATAGTTTATGCTCCACACGTCCAAATCTAGATGGAACTTTTTGTCCCATTTTTATTTCTAGTCGTAAACAACAAATTACAATTCAATCATTATATCTCAAGAGCCAAACATTATATTCCACATGAAATTATTTGGATAATTTTTCTCTATTTAAATGCACTTTTACAAGTGTGTGATAATTTTAATCACTAAAACATATACACGCCATAGAGTTTTTTTTAATCTTCGGGGGACATTGTTGTTTTTAGTTAGTATTAAACAGAAACCTAAAATGAACACTGAAATCAGGATTCCTAATCATATTCATTTGATTTACGGATAAAAATCGTTAGTTTTTGGAGGCAAGTCATCGTCATGATTATAAAAAAGAAAAGGATGATTCTAAATGCGTTCAATTATTTAAAAAGTAACTCTGCATTTATATTATATGAACAATAGGCATGAAAAAGAGAGATTTTCACGTGATAGAAGAAAAGTAAACGACCAAAACAAGAGGCACAAACAAAGCCCTTCTATTTTATTTCGTATTGCTACTCATTAGATATTCCTCTACTATCATATGCAATGGCGTGCTATTGAAAAACAAAATAGGAGTACCACTATTCATACTAGTGCACCAAGATATTTTAATAATGTTTTAGATATTATTTATTGTTTTAGAATTTATTTAGATATGATTTTAATTCATGTAATAAAAGCGTTTTATTGTAGTCTTTTTACTCTTTCAAACAATTTAGTAATTATTAGAGAAGTTTAATGTATATTGAACATATTCTCTCGTTAGATGAAATAATAATTCGAAGAAAAAGAAAAAAACTAGCTCGAGCGTCGAGGTATTTTTTTTTTTTTAACAAGCAAAAAGAGCATCGAAGTATGTTGTATATTATTATAGACCGCCGTAAAGTTTTTGCTTGTCATGTCGACTCAATCTTAGAAAACAAAGACAAAACATCTAAGTGGCCCAATCAATAAGGCTCTTCCGCTCCCCCGCCTCAATAGCCAACATCGAATCACATCAAATCGTAACACACTCTTGTAGCATTTAAACACAACATTGATGGACGCCACCACGTAACAATTTAACTTCAATTTTAATCCTACAGTCATTCATTTCATGTCCTCATACTCATTTAAACATCATAATATTTATAGGTACATTTTCACTAACATCAACCTTAATAGTTCATTGTTCGATGTCGATCACTTATTTGGATCTCCTCGAATTATATATGTAGTCAATTTTTTGTGTCTAAATGACAACAAATGTAACCAAAAAAAGCATGTTATAAAAGAAAAAGCTAGTGGAAAGGAGAATCCATAGGAGTATAGGACCACAAACACAATGACCCGAGGAGAGATTGTCCTTTGAATTTAGAATTGGGGCAGTTTCATTTCAATCTTGTGAAAGAAATATATGTACTGGCAAATGTGATTTCCAGTATGTAATGCAAATCTTCAAAAATTGATTCACGGTAATTCTATTGGGTGAATTTGTGGCCCGTGACGTCAATAGTCCTTCCCAATTTCCTTATTTTACAAACTTTACTATCACACTTTATTACATTCCACTTTACATTCCACTCTTAATTTAGAACCAAAACAACAAGATCCAGCTTAGCTCATTGAAGTCAGTACACTGCAAGGTTAGGTAACACCGCAGTAAAACACACTTCACGTGATTTCCTTGTGCCCTCAAATATTGTTTGGAATGAATTTTACCTAACATTGATATGGAATCAACGGCTTTCATCTCATAATTATGATTGATTAATTGAATCAACGTAATTATGAGAATATCAACTGTGATACTAAATATAGATTTTAATAAATTTGAATATTTTTTCATATTATATCCGCATCACGGTTTTGTTCGAAATAGTAGTCCCTATCGAGGCTAAGGGGCTAAAGGGTGTCGAACATTTGCGAGTTCATTTCCCACAAACAGGGTCAATGTTCTAATCAGATCTCAAGTCGACATCTCCGAGAGATTGTCCGTTTTGGAATTAATCTATCACGATTTTGTCCTTTGTAGAGAAGGTATCTCAGTAGTTTGGAAGATGTGAATATTATATTGTATATAGTAGGTTACGTTTAGACTTGATTATCAAGCGATGTGAGACTATTTTGATGCATTTAAAACTATCTACAATTTTATTCAATTTTTAAAACATTAATTATACACATGTTAACTTTTGGTCCAATCCTAGTGGCAAATACAATCTCGAAAATAGGGTCAGTTTCTCTCACTAAACGCCAAGCTAGCAAATAATACAACCTGTCAACAACAACTTACAGCCTGGAAAGTCATTCAAATAAATTCAAATTAATTAAATCAAAATTCCAACGTGGAAATTCCTTCCTATATATAGATTCTCTTCCTCACATTTCTTTCTCAAACAACTTAATAATTACCTTTCCATTTTTCCACCGAGTTAACAACTCACCGGACTCACTGAGTCACATCACAATAACAATGGGAAATTGCAAATCCTCCGATTCAACTCGTGTTGCAACATCAAAACTCATTTTACAAGACGGAAGATTACAAGAATTTTCATATCCAGTCAAAGTTTCTTACCTCTTGAAAGAATATCCATCGTGTTTTATATGTAACTCCGATGAAATGGATTTCGACGACGTCATAACCGCCGTCGATGAAAACCAAGTGTTGCAATCAGGACAGCTTTATTTTGCTCTTCCGTTGAGTTGGTTGAGACAACCGTTGCAAGCTCAAGAGATGGCTGCATTGGCCGTTAAAGCGAGTTCGGCACTCATGAAATGCGGTGTTCGTCGGAAACAGATTCTGTTCTCCGGTGAGTTTGACTCTAAGCGCGTTTCACCGGCTAATGGTTCTGTCGGTGGTACTGTGCAGAGATCAAGAAGAGGAAGAGCTGGAAGTGGTAGTGGTGGTGTTGAAAAGTTTGCGGCGTTGTTGAGTTCAATACCGGAGTAGGGGTAGTTTGGGAAGAAAATATTTGATGGTTATTTTGTATTTTGTAGATATTTTTTTTTTAGAAATTTTTTGATTAGAGAAGAAAATGTCAAAAAATGAAAGTAATTTTAGATTCTTTGGAGTTAGACCAAGTCGTAATTGAAATTTGGATATTCCGTTAAGTTGTTGCTTTCTTTAAACTCACTTACGTTTTACTTTTTGACCGCAAGTTCGTATATCCTTGGACATTAACCGGAAATATCCTTTAAACAAAACAACTAAATTTGATCTAGCAGTGAGAGGATTAAGTAATATGTAGAGATCCTGAATTCGAACTTAACTATATTGTAAACTAAAAGATAAAAACTTACAAAGGTTCTCATGTTCAACTACATAAAATGAGAGATTAGTAAAAATAGAATACTTAAGTCCTTCCAATGAAGGCATATACAAGCTCCTTATCAATTGTAGGAGAGAATCGTGACCATAAAGGCCGATACGAGGAGGCGGATGTTACTAATGTAGTTGGATTTATTAGTTGGAGTTCGGTTGAGGGAGATGGATCCTAAAATGGATTGGTCCGTCCCTTAAGTGTTTAACCGTGCAAGACTATGAGTGGGGAGAGTTTAGGCTCAATCCAGAACAAATATTATTATGATTTTCATTTTGTTTTGAATGGACTAAAGTTATAGGAATTGAGTCGCACTAATTTATGTGTATCTCATATAATTTTGGAGGGATACATAAATTTTAATAGATAAAAGAGAGTATCTTGGCCAACAATAAACTGAGATATGTGATGAGAGATTTGAGTCTCTTAAACAAATTAGTCATATGTTTGATCTCTAATGTTTGCATTAAAGAGTAATGAAAATTTTGTAAGCATTTTTTGATTTACTTATTTATTAGTATAATTAGTCGTACTACTACTTGAATTTATGAAAATAACTTATTACATGTTTATATTCTACTTACTTATATAAGTTCTTCAAAATAACTTATTAAGAACAATTATAAGATAAAAGGTTACCTTATAAGCTGCAGATTATGGTTAGTTTCAAGATTTTGAATATTTGACCTCATTCTTAAAACTCTAAAGTAGAATATTAGCACGAGAGTTCAAAACAGATCATGCTACCAAACATATAGTAGTGGACTAGTGGTATATAGTTAATTATTGATGACAGTAACTTGTAATTGTCTTGTAACATGTAATAATTATCATTATATGCTAGCTTTGTGCAATTGGATAAGATGACAGAAAATATATATCAATCTATAATATAAATGTAAGAATAGAAAAAGACTCTTAGTATGCGACAAACATATGTGTGGGATCCAAAACCTTGCAGTAGAAGATAGCATCAAACTATGGCATGAGAAGGGAATATTAAAAGGACAGTAATAACAGATTTTCAGATAGATCAATACTAATAAGCAAACATATAGTTTGATAAAATAGGTTGATCAACATTATCTCATCCTTATCCACATTTATGTGTTAATATTACTTTCTATTGTGACAAATCAAATTAATGAAAACGTAATGTTGAAGTCCATATAATACAATATTAGTTGACAGTTGAAGCAATTTTATTAATAATTTAGTTAGGCTTGTACTTGTACCATAATGAATGTGGACATGCAATTAGAGAAGTGTTATGTGGAAGAGGACAAAAGGAAAATAAATGTTGGTTTATAAGAATCAAAATGTATAGGCATAGTGCTTGATTTTGCATTGATATTATAGCTAAGGATGAGAATGGATGATAGAACAAAATTAAGGAGGAGTAAAGAATGGGCAAAGGGGTGAGTTGGGTACACTGTGACTGGGTTTAGGTAAGTATGGTGTGGTTTGGTTGTGTGGTGTTAAGGAACTGTTAACAGCTGTAACAAGCCTGTTATGGTACGGTAACATTACAATTTGAATCAGTTCAATTTTGGCTTCTAATCACTAACTAGCGAATATTGTGTTCTCACATCACAATCATGTATTCCCTCTTATGTTAATATTTTAACCCATTCACTTACATAGTTGGTACATCTTTTGAATGTTAGATCTTGCCCTGAAAGAGATAGAATTAGTTTATTCTAATGGTGAGATTTGAAGCGGTTCTAGCTTTTTAAGTGGTAGTTTACGGTGATAACCGGACCTACAAAATAGATTAGTACTCTGATGTTCAAGTCGGTATGAAATTAAGATGCAGTAAAAAGATAAAGTGATTTAATTGTACCTTGGCATGAACCATGTTTGCACTTAAATATAAGACACAGTTGTAATTGCTTTCGTGATATTCGATGAAGAATGTTGGGGACCGTTGAATCAATCTAACGGTCTTGGAGAGACGAATTTGTTGTGATAGGAGTATCGAACATCTAGTATACTACATAAGTGACTTTGAGCTAGTCGGAACAAATCTTGATTAGACCATTTAGATTTTGTTCTCGACCAGCTAAAAGTTTAATTCACTATCATTTTAGGTCCCATTTTTTGTAGAGGTTCAAACCAACGGAACTTTACCTCAAGCCTCTGATCCTCTTCGACTCATAATGGCTCATAATAGCTCAACATTTTGTATGGCGATCCGATCTTGGTATTTATGGGAGCTGTTGATAACAGCTTTCTCTATACTATACAACAGCTCCATTTCAGTGCTTATTGTTAGGGAGCAACACTATAATATAAACAATTCTTCACAACCTTACAATATATGTCTCCTTTTTAATCTCTTTCACCAACCTTACGATTATACTAATTTAAACGTAGAAGTGTTTATAATTATACCCTCTATCGTTGTCATTTCCACCTTCAATTCTGGCCTCCATCTCCATTCTGAAAGCATACATTTCACCAATCCACCATCACTTTTTAAGTTATACAATACAATGATACATTCATACATGAATGCTTCAAAATCTGGCCGAGGAAATCATGGTCCCACAATCACAAAGTGAAACCAAATCGTGTAGTCTTTAATTTGCCAGCGAGACACAACAGAGCCACTAGATTATTTTTGCAGTTTTAGGCAAAGACACTATTCGAATTCATTACAAATTGTGTATATTATGATGGGTAAGTAAGAGTGAGACATGGCATATTAAAAACATGCATTTTAGAATTGATTAATTGTACTACTGAGAACTGTGTGTGAGTTGCTACATGTTTTTTCTATGACAAGACATGACGACCCACCATTTATGTATTGTGCATCACTTTTCCATATGATTAGTGGTTTATTTAGGTATGTCATTTTGCTTTCGGTCATTCTATATGGTGGAGTGGAATCAGAATGACCAAGTAATAGTGTTAGTGAATTTAATGAGGTTGCAATGTTTGATAAATTTGGTAGCATATTTACTCCTAATCACTAATCAATGTGCCTTGAAACCATTTTGAATTTGGCTGAATGTAGCCTTTATATATACACTTACTTTTTTATTTATTTTAAATATAAGAAAAATATTACTCTATCCGATTTTTAATATAAGAAAACATTCATTTTTTAAATACATTAAAATATTGATATATTTAGACTATATTATAGACTAGATACATTAATATAATAATTAAACCGAGTTAAACAAAATTACTTTATTTAATTACTTAACAAGAGGTATTTAAATATGCATTAGGGCTGATCAATGACAGTTTGTGCTTGCCAAAATTGAATGATTCTCACCTATTGTATTTGTTGAGGTTGATATAGGACAAGCTATATGACTTTTGAGCGCGTTGAATTGGGTCCATGAGTTGGAGTTACATAATACAGTATATATTTTGAATTTGATTTCAAACGTTTGATGGATAGTCTTTATAGCAAGCGAATTGACATCATGGATTTTAGTCTTATTGCAAATGATTATAGATGTATCTTGAAAATACAAAATTTAAGAACGCTCATATTAAGTTCGTTAAGAGACAAGTAAATGAGATTGCTCATATACAAACTTATTACAAAATTATTTAGCCTATAGAAATGTTGTACTCTAAGGATAGTATAATAAATTTTGGTAATTTCTATCTAATTTCTTATTGAGTATTACTATTTCCAGATGAGAGCACTTACTTATCAAAAATCAATTCAAAGTACTTGTTAGTTGTTACAATGTCACAATTATATGTTAGTCCTATGGCTATAAGGTTGATGCTAATTAATATGACAGGTTTAGTGCATATGGATCACCTATGTTCTACAGCTGTTGTGATGTGGTCAGTGATGATTATTAGTAAGTGACTCGACTGGAGAGATGCCAAATCAAATTTAGTTTCTAACATGTATGTTTCCTCTTGGGTATAATATATGGGTTTGGGTTCCCTCCATTTATTATTCTTTCATTTGTCTTCCATTTAGAGAGAGATAAACACAAATAAAAATTAGTGGGACTTACTAATTAGTGGGACCCATTACAAATAAAAATTATTGAGACTTACTAATTAGTGGGACCCACTTTAAATGGGTCCCACTAGGTGTAATTGTCGGCTCATCAACGTGATGAATGGGTCCCATTAGTTTAAATTTTTATGATTTTTTAAAAATGAAATTGAACTAAACTAATAAATTTGATTCATTTGATCGATTTAATATGTTTGGAATTCGGATCCTCTACAACAAAATACCATACTACATTGTCTTCCGCTCAATTCTCACTGTTGGATTGATCCAACGATCATGATATAAGATAAACTTGGATTAAGAAATGATGAAATTTCATAGATCGCGATAAGAATGGTTAAGTCTCAATTAAGGACATTGAAAGCTAACATTTATCTTTTATTAATTTCTATATAAATTTTTGCTTCTGATAGATGAAAACTATTAATGCTTTTCCTTTTACCCATCAACAAGTAAGGTCCCATATGTGCTTCTCAAAGATGTAAAATAAATTCTGAAACAATTTCATTTGATTTTGGTTGTGCTTGCTTACATGATTTGCCTTGGAGAAAGAGACCAGATGTGAGATTCATTTAAAAACAGAACAAAAACATTAATAATATGATTTATCCGGGACCGGCCTAAGGGCCAAGCAAACATCATTTTAGGCCTCAAGTTTTTGGGTAGACAAAAGGCATAAAAAAATTTAATTTAGTTAAAATGTGTTAAAATATTTACATATATTTCTTTAACTCAATTGTTTATAGAGAATGCCTCGTATCCTCTGCCCAAGGTTTAATTTTCAACATCCGCAAAATTTGATATTTTTAATTTATTTGTCTTGTGTGTTTTTTTAGCTTCAGGCCTCTATGTGGGTTGGGTCGGCCCTGGGTTTGTCATGGTAATTAATAAAAACTGGAGAACAATAATAGGTAAAATTAATAAAAAAATTGTGTGAAATTAATCAGGAGACAGGTTGAGAATCAGAAAAGAGAAAAAAAATTCCATTAGAAAATTGGGCTGAGGCCTAGACAAATCAACACCAATACTGTTTCTTTGTCGATGTTTTCCATCTAATAGAATAACTAATCTAACAGCTTAACAATGGCGATAGAGATTGCGGTGGATAATACCGCTGTAGAGGATCTTGGTCCTCCAATATTAGACCTAAGATATTTGAATAAAGTAGATTCAAGTAGTTTAAGGATTGTGTTGAGTTATGTGATTCTAGAAAGATCTGGATAAATTCAATTTGACGACTCATAATCAATTTTTTTTTTGGTATAATAAATGAAGAAATTAGTTTGTTAGTTTAGTGTAATTTTTATTCTCTTTTAGCAATATTCTTTTCCATTAATGAACATTTAACAAGATGTTCATAACACACATTTATCTTATACTCCATAAATGAAGTATATATCAATCACATTGATGTTTTTCGCCAGATCATCCCACTTTCTTAATATTGTCAAATAACCGATTATCCAAAAAGCTGAAGCTATTAGGATAGAGCTACATCAATGATTTTATATTATTTATAACACATCCCCACACGCAAAAGTCACTTGGGCTTGAAGCATGGATAATGCATAGGTCCACCTTCCATATACTTAAATTCCACTTTTTAATTAGAAAGTGAGGGGTGCAGAGATAGAACTCTAGACTATTTAGTCATAGAGACTCTGATATCATGTCAAATAACCGATTATCTCAAAAGTTTAAGAAGTTATGATAGAGCTACATTAATTGTTTTATATTATTTTTAACAAATATGACATAGAAGATTAAATTATTTCTATTAATTATCATTGTAAAATTAATTTACACCGACATTGCGTGTCATTATACTCAATTAAATTAGCCTTTACTACTGTAGTCCATTTAATTTGATTTTTGAAACAATGAATCTGCATTTTATGATAACCATTTCTTTATGGTACTTTTATCCTCTTTTTCATGTGAAGTCACTTTAAATTGTCATTTTCCCCAATTGCACGCTCGCACATAGGTCAAAGTCAAATTCTCTAAAGTTACTAGCATGTCACATTTCACATTACAGTACATTATCAAATCAATTTATCATCATTTTCACACTAATCACTCCACATCCATAATTCACCAATTTTATTTCTTTCCAAATATTTTATTTATTATTATAATAATACCAAAAACAAAAGAGGATAAGTAGTGGATGCAATCACACATTCACACACAATTCACAAAACCAATACCAAAAGGAATAGATAATCGGATAAAGAAAGTTTTAGATATATCTGACTCTGAGAGAATCTACAATCTACAATGGGCGTGTGCGTTTCTCGTCCTGATCGGAAAATTACAAACAAAACAAAAAGAAGCGGTAGTGCGAAAGGCGGTGTCAGTTTTACATCGGAATCATTCCGACGACCGTCATCGATGATGGTGATGAACATTTCTACAGGTGCAATCAAGGAATATAAACAACCGATTCGTGCAAACGTCGCCGTTTCAGAGAATAGTGATAACAAGAATTGTTGTTATTATCTTTCGAATGCAGAGTCAATGTGTATTGGCACGTGTATGCCACGTGTTCCCGATGAGGAAGAGCTCTTACCTGGACGAATCTACTTCATTGTTCCTCTCTCGTATTCTGATTTTCCGTTATCTCTTTCTTTTCTCTGTGATCTCGCCGTTAAAGTTAGTTCTGCACTTGATAATGTACATCAATAGAATAGAAGTAACAGTTGTAAGTTTATTTTACCATTTCCCTTTTTTTTATTTTTTATACATGTTTAGTGGTTTTTTTGTTGTGATTTTTGCTTAGGTAATTGGAGTTTGAATCGGAATAACAACCTTTTTGGCAAATAAAATTAAATTGAGATTTTTGCATATGAAAATTGCTAAAAGATACAAAAAAATATGCATGCATGAATGATTGATTCAAAAATCTATGTCATGATATTTTGAAATGTTAATAAATTAAGCATAGGAGATAATATGACTTGAAATATGCGTTTATAAATAAGAAAATTTTCACATAGGATTGAATTAACTCCAACTATTATTATCCGTCCTCTAAATTGATCAAAATTCTCTAATGTCTTTCATATACTGTATGATCAGTGGTTGAGCCAGGAATAATATTAAGCCTGTGCATAATTTTAACCGCAAATATACAAATATTTATTGGTTTAAGATTTTTGGATTGAGGTTTAACTGGATCGGATCATTTTTCCTAATTTTATATATATATATTGAAATTATAATAAAAGTAATTAATTTTAAGGATTTAATTTAAATATTTGATTCATAATAACTACATAAGTAAAAGGCATAAAAATCAAACAACATATTTTTAGAATTTTTTAATAAAGAAAACAAAGAAATATATATTTTTGAAATTTTCAGATATTTTTGATGTTTTTAATAATGTATATAAACAAATAAAAGAAAATAAAGTAAAAAAATAAAAAAAACAACAAATAAAGTTAAAATCTTGTAGGTTGCAATTTTATAATATATTTTGTTTAGGAAAGTCCCTAGTACGGACCCTTAAGAAAAAGGACCACTAGTGAACGATAAAATTGTCTCAAATACCATTGCTCATCCAAAAGTTTAATTTCGCTTAAAATATCACTAAAATGACAAAAACTTAGGCAATGGAAATCGAACTCAACACCTTTCCTCAAGAGGCACTTTTTCCAACCAATGCACTACTTTAAACAATTGGTAAAATATTACAATATTTAGTATATATAATATATCTATGTAACAAAAAATTATTTATATACCTATTAAAAAAAATTATCGGGCCGAACCTGAGCACGTGCCCAGACAGGCTGGGCCTTGGAACCGTCCATCCGTGTGATATCTCTGCAAATTTTATGGGAAGGTGTCTCCATATTTTTTTTATAATGTGTATGCAGGAGAGAAAAAGCAATCATCATGTATGTATTATTGATTTGGTGAAGTATATATTATCTCTTGATAATTTGAAAATATTAGTTCCGTGAACTTATCTCAATTGGTAAGGATTACATTATATATGTAGGGATTGATGTTCAAATCTCATATACTCTACTTATTCACCTTAAAAATAAATTTTTTAGTCACTAAATTACTTAACAAAAAAATAAAATTTAAAAATATTTATCCACAACTAATGAAAATAAGCCATATAAATTGTGGTTATTACCTGTAAATTTACTGATGTGGTTATCGGTTGGAAAAATCCTCCAAAGCATCAAAAGATAGTGGAAAAAAGTAGAGCTTAGCTCAGGCCACCTGGACCTATGAGATACTCCGTCCCTAAAAATCAATGCGTCAATTTTAAAAGAGATTATTCAGCTCATCATACCTCTTGTGTATTTTTCTTCTTCTAATGTGAAATGAATGTAGTTTGCATTTGCAAAGGATTCGGATCGTGTGTGTAGTGTTACAGTAACCAACAACTTATTTTTTTGACGACAACAACTTATATGTTATATCAAATAATTTTGATGTAGATTTAGTTATTATATTTTAGTAAAATATTGAGTTTGATACGTAGACGGTTCCGGTGGCGGAGCCAGGATTATTTCGGAGCCTGAACACAATATAACAGTATAACAAGAACAAATAAAGAGGCTACACAAGTCATTGAGCCACTTCTCGTTCATCTTGTTGCGCAATTTAGTCTTAATAATCTTCATTGCTGAAAAAGCCCTTTCAACGGATGCTGTCGACACGGGTAATATCAAAGCCAACTCAATAAGTTTGTAGACCAATGAGAATACGAAATGTTTATCTGTTTGAACCATCTTCATAGCCAAACTTTGAACATCTCCACAAGTAGAAAATGAAACATGTCTTCTCACGTGAACTACAAAAGTCTCAAGTTGCTCCCTTATTATTCCACGGTCATCATCAATAAAGTCTTCATGATAAAAATCAGCAAGACGAGCAAGCTTATCAACATCAAACTTGGAGAAAGAATCCTTCGGGTCAAGATATGAGAAACAATTAAGTACACTGTTACTTTCTTCACTAAAGCGATGATCCATCTCCACACATATTTTGTCAATAGCAACATAAAAAATCTCTGCACGGTAATGATGAAGATTAGTGATAGTCCTCCCTTCTAGCCTTGAACGACCCCGAACCGGTATTTCTCCATCCATATTTGGCATCGGAATACCTTTAGCAATACAAAAGTCTTGGACATTAACAAATAAATTATCCCAACCACTCTCTCTCAATGTGGCCAATCGAGTTTTGACATCATCAATTAAATCCATGGCAAGCACAATATTAAGATTTTTTCTTTGCAAGATTCACGAAAGATCATTTGTAATACCAAACAACTTTAACATTAACTTCAAAATGAAAACAAATTTAAAACTCTCCATTTTTTCTATCAAACCCGCCGCTTGAGATGGAGTACGTCCAAACTCATCAACCGTACTAAGCACATGTAATACGGAGGACCACATTTGATCCAAACGAAGCAAGGAAGTATGATGTGAACCTCATCTAGTATCTTCGGCTTTATCGATACTTGATTCTTGGTGCTTACCCTTTCCTTTAGATATCTCACCACTTTCAAGTTTGTCCATAATATCTTTGTGTTGTGCCTCCCTCAAAGCATCCATTCTCTTGCAAGATGCACTTGTTGTAGTTACAATCAAGGAGATATACTCAAAGAAATCATGAATAGATGAGCAACTACTAACAACGGACACAACCACCAATTGCAAACGGTGAGCATAACAATGGACATATAAAGCATAAGGGTTTTCATCTAAAATCTTTCTTTGCAAACCATTAAATTCACCTCTCATATTTGAAGCCCCGTCATATTCTTGCCCTCTTAACCTTGAAATAGATAGCATGTGACGATTGATGACAATTTTAGCAAGTGAACTAAAGTCGTCGTTAAGTAATAAAATCAAAGTTCGTATCCACAGGGATTGTTTTAATCTCGACAAAACAATTGTATCGTATTTAGGAAGTAAATGCAATAAAAGGGGGGTTTGCTAAGCAAAGTTGGTTTATGAGACAATTATAAATAAATAGAAATAAGAGTGATGATTTCAAGTGATTAAAGAGATGATTATAATGTTCGAGTCACTTCCTCATCATGATTTGGTAAACGTGGTCCAAGGCTACCTTTTCGTTATTATTGTCACGATGAATTAACTAAATAGTTCAAATCAGTGTTAATGAACAAGAACCCTTTTCTACAAAATAATTTCCTAATGTCTTAGGTCAATTCAAATTCATAGAAAGATTTATGCACGTTAATTCTACTTATTATAGTTCAATAATCTGATATCTCTAAAACGACTATTGACCAAACAATTATTTCAGATTCGGGTTTCAAAAGTTATGGTTAGTAATCATTCAATTCCTGAGTTCAAATCATAAATTCGTCAATTTATAAAAAGCATTAAGCGTAGAAATAACTGAATAACAATAATATTAAAAAGGTCCCAAAGGATCCTCAACAATTTACATGGTTCAAATCAATTAAAGGAAGATCATCTACTAATTCTAATCAATAGAGACTTAGTTACTCATAATTAAATTAATAAGCAACATAATAAAGAGAAGAAATAATTCAAACCATATAACTATGATGCTGCTAATCACTTCCGCCGTTTGTTCTCTATGATGCGTGGTAGTGATTAGGGGTGTCAAAATAGATGGATTGGATGAATTTGGATTGGATTGTTAATGGATGGATCAAAGCAATCCATTAATCCATTAACATTCAATCAAAAAATCCAATCCATCCATCAGAGATAAAATCCAATCCAATCCATCCATTATCATCTTTCTAATGGATGGATATCCAATCCATCTAATAAAATTAATTTAATTATTTTTTTTTATGAAAATAAAAAATAATTCAAAAACTAAGTTCAAACTTTAATTTAATTTTTTTCTTTAACTTAAAGGTGTAAAAAGTAAAAACAATTCAAACAATAAGCCCAAACATTACATTTTTTGACAAATGGGCCAAATACATGTGATAGCCCAAACTCTTTTTTTTTTCTTTTTTTTTAATAACAGATTTTTTAATAATAATTAAATGTAGGTGGTGGTAGCCACCGGACAACGGCGGTCAACGCCGGACCTCCGGCGCTGGCGCGGTGGTTGACGGTCGCGGATCCAGATTTTCCGACGGTCCCATGGTGGTCCGCGGCGGAGCTCCGGCAACCGGCACGGCGGTCGGCCGCCACCTGCCACCCCTTTTATTTTAATAATAATAAATATAATATATTTTAATATTAAAATTATTATTTTATTCTAAATTGTAGAAAAACTGTTTTTTTTAAAAATTATTTTAATAAACTTGTTTTTTGATTTAAAAAAGAATCTTTCTTTTAGTTTTTTTTTAATAAAAAATCTGTTTTTTTTTTTATAATTAAAATCAGTATTTTATTTTAAAAAAAATTAGTTTTAAAATTTAATAATTTTTTAAATTATTAAAAAAAATAAAAAACCATTTATTTATAAAATAATAAAAGGTAGTTAAAAAAAAGTAAAAGTATTTATATATTAGAATGAGATTGGATGTTAAAAAAAAAGTAGTACATTTATGTAAAGAAATTAATTTAAAATTTATTAAATTATTTATAAAAAAAAAATTATTATTTAAAACTTTGATTTGTTTGTGTTTTTTATTTTTTAAAGTGGCAATCCATTGGATTTAAAATAAATAATAACCAATCATCCATTGGATTTTGAAATTAAGGTGGATGGATTGGATCCATCCATTTAATTAAATGGATGGATCCAATCCAATCCATTAACAAATATTTTTACTTATGGATGGATTGGATGAATCCATTAATGAATGGATTGGATGGATAATGGATAATTTTGACACCCCTAGTAGTGATGCGTGGTAGTGATGTTCTTTCCCCTCATGTATATGTTGCAGCCTCCTATTTATATTGCTAGCTAACAGACCTAATGTTCCTTATTTTTCTCCACGCAAGCAACAAGGCTTCAACGCTAGTCTATTCTTTTATAAAATACTTTATTTCTTGATCAGCCCAATATCACCTTTATATATATATAAAATGATATATATAGCACTTTATATATATAATGATATATATAGCATATGCTATATATATATATATATATGTGCGCGCGCGTGTGTGATATTATTTGCAACTCTTCTATTTGACAACGCCTGATTGCATGATCAATCACACTATGATTCTTGGCCATTGCCTCATGATTATTATCGAAAATCTCCAACTCTTAACAGCTTACAGTTGTGCCACAATGCTGATAGATTTTGGTATGATTTTTCCATAAATTTGCTCTGCTTTGTGACTTATCTTCAAATTCTTTGTGATGTTTCAATTCCTGTTACTTGTATATATGAATTTTTAATTATTTTGTCATTTTGTCTATTTAAAAAAAAAATTATGACTAAAATAATTTTAATTAGGCCCAAACTTATTTACTAGTATCCAAATTCTAGATTAACAAAACCATTCCTCGAGAAAGTGTCCTTGATTGTGATATTTCAGTAAAAGCCATTGGATTCAGAGATTTGGAAGCATTGATATTGGACATGAGTGCAAGCTGTATTGCAATTTACAGATTGAGGGAAGAGTTTGTAATGTTTACTCTATGCTGACTAGTCAATGGATTTGGCTTTTTTTGTTTTTGTTTTGATAAGCAATGGATTTTGCTAGTTGAATTGGATGTTCATGGTGAACATGGGCCGAGTTGGGTTGGGTTTGGCAAAACCAAAATCTAAATCACATGGAGTACTCCGGATTGGGTCGAGGAAAATAACCACCCACTTTAATATTGGGTCGGGTTGGATAAACCTATTTATTTCCGGGTTGGGTTGGGTGGGTTGTGGGTTACCCAATATTTTTTTAATATTAAATGACAAATCATCGTATTTTTTAATAAAAATAACACAACCTTTTTTTATTTCTTAAAAAAAAGTGTAACGTATTTTCAGTATATTTTTAGCATTATAATATGATAATATCATCATCATGTTTTTTTTTCTTCATAAAAACAACATATTTGCACTATTTTCAAATAATGATATTTTTTAGCACCGCTACATTTAAATGATAAAAATAAATCGAAGAGTGAAGACTCGAAGGAGATGATAAAAAATGCGTTAAAATTGTGATGTACGGAATGCGTTTTGAATAAACACACATACAACTTATTTTGGAAATTATAGTATTGAACCTGTGACTTTTTTCCCTTTTAATACTCAAATTGCAAAAGAAAAATCTTTGTTATTAATATAAAAAATATTTTTAAAAATTATAGCACTACAAATTAAGTGGGTCGGTGGGGTTTTTGGGTTGGGTCCGGTTTTGCCCGAAACCCGATTTTCTTTTATGGATTTTTCATTTTGAAATCTATACCACCCAATGACCCGGTCCAACCCATCTTTTTGGGTTAGATTGGGTGGGTTTGACCGGATTTGCCCAACCGATGTACACCCCTATGTTCATGTACACGTAATTAGTCATAAACCGTTTACTAATAAGAAAGTTTATGAATTAACTCCGCTATTCTTTTTTATCCCATAAATTTTTTATTTTGTCCTTGTAAAAAATTTCAGTTTTTAAAAATCGAATTTTTTTTTGCCTTGAAAACACATTTCGATTTTTAAAAATCGAAATTTGCTCTGAATTACTAGAAAAAATTTGGTTTTTGCGAACCGAAGTTTTCTACAAGGGAAAAATTGGAATATTGGGGTAAAAAAGAATGGCAGAACGTCGGTTGAGAAACTTTCTACTAATAATAGAATATTTATGTAGGACTCTAGATATGGTAGGTTTTTTTACCACCGATATCCAGTTTCCTGAACCGTTAAATTTAATTGGGGTCAGTTCTGATATCAAGTTTCAATCTCCTCACAATCATAATTGCAGAAGATTGAATTGTGATCCTCTCATTCTATCAAGTGTAGCGTCAATTACCACCAAACCAATTATCGATTCGTTCATTAAAATATCCTCTAAAATATGAGTTGTTGTCAATTGGCTAACATGAATTGTATAGTTTTAGTACAAAAAAAAAGTAAATTAATTGTGTATAGTTTATGAAGAGGGAAACACATTATACTACCTTACTCATTGCCGTCTGATCATTCTTTAATTGCCAAAATTGGCTACTACGTGTGACAATTACAGCATATAAATTATAATCTCAGTCCCTAACCAAGCAAAGTTCAGGGATTAAAGTAAAATTACAAATCTAGTTAAATGATAGAACCGTTTAATTAGACGAGATTTTACCTATCAACTTTGCACATGTCAAATGTCAATGCTCACAATCTAAATAACAATGTCTTTTGCTTGAATTGAAACATCACATTCAAGGACAACTTAGTAAATCCACTTCACCCTCTTAACATTTTCCTTAATTTCACAACTATAAAAATCTCTCATCCGTGACTTCAACTTTGTCACATAACATCCTTATTTTTTTCAACAGATAAGGTCACGAGAAAATGTTACATTTTTTTCCTCTGTTTTCCTTTACAGCTCTAACCCTCTTCCTTGTCTCATCCACCGCCGCAAGACCAGCAACCACCACCTTACCAGAGACAACACCACCACCGTCACTTCCATCTCCAGCTAAAGAGTTTCTAGAATCTCACAACAAAGCAAGAGCTGAAGTAGGTGTTGAGCCACTCCAATGGAGCGAGAAGCTAGCAAAAGACACAAGCTTACTAGTCCGTTATCAAAGGAACAAAATGGGTTGCGATTTTGCTAACTTAACATCAAGTAAATACGGTGGAAACCAGCTTTGGGCAGGTTCTGCAGCGGCTGTGACGCCAAGTAAAGCAGTAGAGGAATGGGTTAAGGAGAAAGATTTTTACATTTATGCTAATAATTCTTGTGTTGGGAATCATGAGTGTGGTGTTTATACTCAAGTTGTGTGGAAGAAATCGGTGGAGCTTGGTTGTGCTCAGGCAACATGTACGGTTAAGGAGAAAGCTAGTTTGACTGTTTGTTTCTATGATCCACCTGGTAATGTTATAGGGGAGACCCCATTTTGATTGATTACGATAGTAAGACGTAAGACCTAGTTCAACTGACACGAACATTTTCATTCGGGATCTTGTATTTGTATGTCTGTATGAGTTTTTAGTGGTATTTGTCACTTTGTTTACGAAGTAACAAATTATTGGTGATAATATGCATAATATGATGTATTTTTTGAAGTTTTTTTTATAATGTAAGTGTAATGAAACTTGTGGTATTGAGATTAGTCTAATATAATTAATTAACACTACTTTGAAGTTTGAACAATTAACGTTTAACAATTTGTTTTAACAAAATAACATATTAGTCTAATATATCAGCAAAATTATCAAATTATAAGAGAGTAATGAAGGAAATTATGTAGTAATCAATTTTATTAGTATATTGATATATTGATAGTAGATTAGTGATTGTGATTATTTATTGCAAATGATCACCTAACCTCTAAAAAAGTGTGGTGACCAAATCTAAATCTAAGCAACTCAAAAATAATCTTTATAAAATTCTACTTATACAGTAGTATGAAGCTCAATGTTGTCTTCTAAGCTGTTATTCTCCTTATGATGGTTCTGAATTTGCTTGTAAGTGTACATTTTAGCACAAAACAAGTAGTAAATGAGATTAATAACCTGCATGATTGTGATTAGCCAGTAAAAGTATTCCAACTTTCCCTTGTTAAGGTTATTATCAGGAAGCCAATTTTTACCATCAGGTCCTGCAGAAAACTTGTGAACCAAGGTAACCAAAAGTGTACTAACATAGTTTCCAAGAGAAATTGAAGCCCAATAAAATGCCATTGCAGTACTTGCCATACTCTCTGGAGCTTCACCACAGAAAAACTCAATATGCCCAATTGACATAAAAGCTTCAGCCATTCCATAAAGGCAATATTATGGCACAAGCCAAAAAACTGATATTGGGATAATTTCGTTTGAGTGTTCAATGAGTCCATGTTCCATAGCTATCTTTTTTCGTTTCACTTCAATGAATCCAGCAACAAAAGTAGCGAAAATTGCGATCACTAATCCAATCCCCATTCTATGAAGGACGCTTATACCACGGTCGAGTTTAGTGTATCTACGGGACACACTGATTAAGACACGGTCGTAGAGAGCAGTGGTGAAGAGCATGGATAGGAGGGTGAATACATACATGGACCCTGCAGGAATTTGGAAGGATTTGGTTAAATATCTGTCCATAGTTTTGGCTTGTTGGAGGGAGAATGTGTTTATTTGGGAATATGCTGTGATTAGAAGTATTCCTGATGCCCATATTGGTCCCATTCTGATTACTGATTTTAATTCTTCTACTCTGTGAACTGTGGATAGTCTCCATAAGTCTGGCCTTTTGGTATTATCTTCCTCCGTCACTGTTGCTGCCTTGTCCAAAAATCTGCATCATCGTTAGAAAAGTTAAGTTGTTCAGTGCCTAGAAATTCCACCTTTAAGAAGTGGAGTGTCTGGAGTCTGAACATCGACTCCTGCCTATATCACGTGATGTCCCTAACAACTGAGTTAAACTCGCGTGAACAAAATTCAGCTTCTTCTAGATTACCCTTTAAAAAAAAAGACATGAAATAATTGATTAGTTAATAAATAAATGTACTTACTTAAATTGATCAGAATGAAGCAGCTTCCCTTTCAAAGTAATAGAAGCATCAAGCTCATCATTTTGGTATAACATTTTAGAATCAGACACTTTTACTATCTTCCTCTTACGAAAAGCAGCAACGCCCACTTTTACAAGTCCGGTAAACGGGCTTTCTTTCGGGTTCAAATGCCGGTAAAGTGGATATCCGCAGATGAAAGTAATAATTGAGAGAAACATAGCCATTGTAGGAATTCCTAAGCCCCATCCCCATCCAACATTGTCTTGAATATAAACAAGAACAGTCACAGACACAAGCATTGCTACTCCGGTCACGAAATAGTACCAATTAAAATAATTCCATGTCTTTGTTGTTTGCTTTGGATCCAAATCATCGAATTGATCGGCTCCAAATGCAGCAGCACAGGCTCGGATTCCACCCGACCCTATTGCTTCAAGTAGAAGTGATAAGTAGAGAATTGTCAGCTGTCCTGAATTTGCTACTTGGCATACCTCTTCCCCTTTACATGGAGGTGGTCTTAATTGAGGAAGTATTGCTGACAAGGTTAAACTAATCATACCCTAATTTAAAAAAAATCACAAAAATTGTCATAATCAGTATTATACTCAAACACGTACGAGTCTATGAAAAATTAAAAATGGCTTTTACAGACGGATATGTTATAAAGTGTATATATATATTTGTATCAATTTTCAACAAGAGATGAAATAGAGCATTACTATTTGGTAGATAATGGAAGCAACAGTAATAGTGATGAATTTTCCAGCAAAAGAATCAGAAATGATGGCAGCAAGCAATGGAGTCAAGCTTGCAGTTCCATTAAAGTTAGTGATGGTATTAGCAGCTTTGGTTAATGGCATGTGTAACTGTGTTGTTAAGTAGTTTATCATGTTCGTACTTATACCCACCACAGCTAACTTCTCACAAACATCACTAGCTGTAAATTAACAACAAAAGATTAATTAATTAATCATTTCATTTAAACATTAACTTAAAAGATTTTGTTTTGAAGCTTACCAAAGATAAAGGGCAATGTGATAATCCCTCCCTTTTTCCTTCTAGTAACATTATCATTCTGCTCCATCTTTTCAAAACCCTCATCCATTTCAGAGACCTATCACACAAGCAACTTGTGGAGTTATAATTAATAGTCACAAATTAATAAGATATATACTTTTTTCCGACAGTAAAATAATTTTTTTAGCTTACAATAGAGCTGAAAAGCAAACCCTCCATATTATCTATCTACATTCTGCACCACTAAATCATAGTGGTTTTCAAGCATGGTAAAGTCTATTGTGTATGTCTCATAAGTGTAGAATGGTAGCTACCATGAATATTATTAAAGTGGCCGGAGTTCGATCTTTAAATTTCACGCTTCTTCACATTTAAATGTGAGTTTTGCCATTTAGGCTATTTGACAAAAAAAAAAGTCTATTATGTATAAGTGAGATTGTTTTTACTACATACAAGTTTATTTTTTATTATTAGATCTATTGTGGTCAATTTTTTTCCTAAGTCGCACAAATTTTAATTTATTCATCAGAAAAAATATAAATTTATAACAAATCGGTTCTGAAATGGGTTATAATAAGGAAGTTTTTTTTTTTTTTACACACAAATAAAAACGTATTAGCACCCCCTATTATTCGTTCTTTACGAAAACAATTAGCTCCTAATTAATTTATAACAATTTTGTTTGGACTAAAATTAATTTATAACAATAACAATCGTAATATTCTTAACTAATTAAATTAAAAATAACATCAATAACACTAAAAAATAATCATTTTATCACTAATATAAAAAAATTGATAAACAAGACAATATCAATCACATGTTTCCCCATCCAATAATAGTATACTAAGAAATAAGAATTAGTTATAAAACGTGTAAAAAAAAAAATGATTCAAAAAAAAAAAGTGTTTAATATAATAATTACGGGAATGGAACTCAAGTTGAAAAGCACGAGGCACAGAGTCAGGGGTTTACGGAAAGTGGAATGGATAAAGAGAAGAGGTCGACTAGGGCGCCAACCAACTAAGGGCGGCCGGCCAAAGAGATAAAGAACCACGACTCCACCGAGTTTCCCCGGTAGCCTACCTGTGAAAACTACTAGGCGGGAAGGGATCTAGGTCTAAAAAATTATGATTAAGATTACTGTTTAAAAAAAAAAGGTTATGTTTACACGATATATAGTAGTCTCTTTGTCCCTAACTATAAGATCTGTTTGACAAAAATGTACCGTTCATTTACCTTGTTGTGACCGTATTTTTTTAATAATATATAAATGTAAATATTAACATATAAGATTTGTTCTATTTGTTTTGATGAGTATTTTCAAAATATTAAGTTTTTATAATTTTTACTAATAGACAATTAAAAATATTAACGACTAAAATTGTGCATTAATGCATAGTCAAACATCGTCTTATAATTAGCAATAGATGAGTATATAGTATACTACAGCAACAGCGACATATACATACTCACATACATGGTAATGGTAATGGTAATAAAAGAAAAAAATGTAATAAGGCAAAACTAGTAAGACTAAAGAAGAAGGAACAACTTTATCAAAAAAAAAAAAGAAGGAACAACGTACCGTGGTTCTGTTTTTTTTCCTACCGATCTCTCACCAAAGTTTGTGTCCTATTTATATTAGATTTTAATCATTTAACTATATAAATCAAACAAATTGTTTTCTTATAAAAACTTGCCATAATAAAAGCAATCAATCAACCTTAATAAAAGCAATCGCATCAATTTAAAAATTATTGCACAAGAAATATAAAACAAATACAAATCAACTTCACTAAAAATCAAATATTTGTTTTTGAATTATATATTTTCCTTTTATTATTATTATTATTATTATATATTTTTTTAGTCAAAAATAAATAATAAAAGGATTAAAAGAACATCCAACACATTATTCTTAGCTTACAAAATTTTTCCGGACAAAATTAGGTGCCAACAAGATCAATAAGTCTTATTATTTGTTCAAATGAGATATGATCTAACATATTAATCTAATGATAAACTCAAATATAAAGTGGATAAATCGGAGTTCGAATTCAATCAGAGTCAAACCTAACAATTTTGATATTTCTAACAATTGAGTTAGGTAGAACATGGGTCGGTTTTGGTCCGGAAATAGCAAATCTGGATCAAACCATGCATCCGTCTCCGACCAAACAAGGCAATGGTTTAGTCGGGTGTCGAGTTGAGCGGTACGGCGGTTTCAATGAGCGGGTTGTTCAGTTAGACTAACACAAAACATATTGTGTGCACATTCTTGTTGTCAATTAATTAATATATCAGAAAATTATTTACCCATTTCATAACACAATCTTACAACTTCAATCTACATTTATACAAAAAGAATTACATTACATAGAGAAAAACAATGTAAAATCATTTCCTCATTAAGAAGTAACACTACTAAATATCATTTTAGAACATCCTTAGATATGAGATATCTAAAATTAAAGCTATGTGGAATCCATTCTATGCACTTCTTAGATTTTGCAAGCTCACATTTCTTAACTCTTTTCCTTAGTGATTCAGGTAGAGATTCTAAGATCATCTCCATAACACCACTCGGACACAAATCGGAGTCCTTTGCGAATGATTCAATAAGCTTTGGTAGAAGTATTTTTTGGTCCTTTCGTATGCCTAATGTAGCTCGAATGTACTCGTCTTTTGCTACTTCTAGATCTTGAAAGACCCTCTTTGGTGTATATACACGTACCTATCATAGTTCATCGTAAGATTTTATTAGATGTTAGTGTAAAAAGGGTTTATACCGACAGTACATATCATTTTAATCCGAAAATGAACATGTTCGAAATGTACCAAAAGTTGCATAAAAATGGGAATTAGGAGAATACCGCGGGATCAGAATGGTTTCCTGAACAAAGAGCAAAGTGTGAAAGAGGTTCAAGATGATCCAATGCATATGCTTGTCGTCCATCTCCAGTTTTAAATTTTGTCTTCGATGAAAATAACAAACGTAGCCACTACAATAGGAAGCAAGTTTGAACATGTTGAAGATCATTTTTCTTTATAAATTTCTTTTGTTATATAGAAGTGGTTTGGATCATAAGATTCACCTGTCCGGGGCGAGACATTCGACACTTAAGTATAGTATTTTGTATTGTGTCTGCACTAACTGTATAACCTCCAACTTTATATGCAGCCTGCAAAAACCAATCAAGTAGATATATCATATATGCTTAACATTTGAGAGTTTCATTTTTTAATTAATGACTTAAGCTATTACTTCAAAGTGTTTTTTTACCTTCAGAAGAAGAAATACTCTTTTCATATTGTTTTGTGGAATGCCATAAGCCAAAAATGCCTATTAGAAACCATAGAACAGATTATAAATGCAACTATTCAAACTGAACAAAATGCATGAAAATATATCATAGGGAAACATTTTCTATTACATGCATCACCAAAGCATTGTGTATGTTGATCCAGAAAGCTAGCTTCTCCTCGTGTTGCAGCTTCCCCGGATCTACTTCTTCTAATCTCGATATAAGTGACCTTAAACAATACAAAAAAAAAGGACATGCTCAATAAAACTTAACTATGTACTTGTATAAGTTATAACACAAGATCTTCATTATCATAATCACATTTAATAGACTCACTTGTAATTTTGGAGCAACTTTTTTGTATCACCTGATTTCTGATTCTCTTTATAAATCCATGATATTTCAACCATGGTGCTGTATGGTCCACTAAACTCCTTGAGTCCTTCAACATGGAAAGGATTATCTAACCTTACATCAAAAGAGGAGTTATTATTCTTGAACTTTGGACTCCACATATCGCCTTGATCACCAATAGAAAAGGCGCTCGCTGAGGATAACGATGAACTTGGAGATGAAAGGCCTGGATGTATCATAGGAGGGTCTGCAAGCTTGCAATATAATGCTGATATGCATTTGACCATATCTTCAGAAAGTTTATTAGGTTCCACTGGAACATGATCTGATATTCGCGTACCGAGATGTTCAGCAAGACTGATTAGATTTGATGAGGAGCTTTCGACATACTGCACAGAATCAACTCATAGTCAAAATCCAAACAACGCTTCTAGACAATCAACGTTTTAGATTAACTTATTTGAACTTATCTACCACTATAACCACTTGTGAGAATGATCGGGAAAACATATGAAAACAACTTATAACATGTTTGTAAGCTGGTATAAGCTTATTTATATAACCTCTTCAGAATAGCTTATGAAAACAACTTATATGAAAACAGTTTGAATTTACTTTTTTCTTTTGTTATAGAAATAACTTATAGCACTTAATTAAATTTTTTAGACCTAAGGCTGATAACATAGTTGCAAAGACAAATGGATATAAGTCACATAACAGAATTTCATAAGACTAGATTTACCTCCATCATGGACAGTGGCTGCGAATGACAGGCACGCAGAGATTTATCTAAAGAATCTTCATGAGGAGATGCTCTTGTAAACATTGCACACTGTGATAATGATGAATGAGAACGATACACACGAGAATCTAAGTGTTTTTCTTTCTCCAAAGTCTCAAGTTCATGGTCATTATATTGTAGTGTAGAACATTCATTTTTGGTCAAGACCTCAGGCATAGAAGGTTTGACAAATGGTGTTTGAGGTGTTGTTGGAGAATGTTTTACAGTTTCTTCCTTGGTAGATGGAGATACCAAAGGTAATTGTTGATCGAAAGCTTTTCGATACAAGGATAAAAGATGTTGTTCTAAATACACAACTTCTAACTCTAACACTGCAATTTCCTTAATTAATTCAGTTGCTGGCTGCATAACAAAAACAACAAAACAAAATTAAAATATGATCAACAAAAGCCTAAAACAATGTAAATATATAGTTTCTAAGTTTATAGAACTTGTTGATACCTTAGGAATCATTTTTTCATTTGAATGAACAAGTGATGAAGATTTGTATCCAAGTGCTTTTTCTAATGTGCTTCTAACCTCAAATTGGTCTTGTAATCTTCTCTCTAGTTGTTGAATCTGCACAAAGTCATGATTAAAAGCACAAAGTCATTAGATATTGATGAATGCAATGCACCAAAAAGTAAAAGACAAACAAAAGAATCTGACTAAATGGACCAAAGTGAAATAAATACTATAATATGACTGCAGGAAAACATGCACTAAAAGAATTATTATGATGAGCAGTTATGGTGCTGTACTGTACCTCTTGCTTCATAGCACTATGGACTTCACTTGTAGGGGTTGTTGGCTTATTCTTTGCTTTAGTAAATTCAGTGGTGTAGTCCATATCCTATAACCAAATCAAACCCATACTTGAGGAAACTGAAACTTGTTATGTGTGTGGGGACTATAAGGAATGATTATCAATATGGACCATTAATGTCCCAACATTATGGTTGGGACTAATGATATCAAATTATCAATCATATACCTTTAAGTGGAAAGAAAAAAAATAAAAATCAACTATCTGTTCATCAATTTCTGGCTCACCACCTTGGCACTCATGATACATAATTGCCTCAATATGTCAAATATGAATCATTGACATTTGACATAGACACAAACACACGACACTGACATGTCGACATCAATATGAATTTGAGAAAATATAAGTAATTGAATGTAATCACATGTATCAGTGTCGTGTGTCAGCGTCTGACACCAGAAAGACCTTCAAGTCGTTGTATGGAATAGTACCTTTAATTTTAAGATTATATATAAAAAAACAAAAAAAGAAAAGAAATAATGATTATTTCATGATGAGAAAAATGGAGTGATTGATTATACCATCTTCATTCTGTCAAAGGCCTCAACTTGATTATCTCCTTCGACTCTTTTCTTATCAGGAAGACTGCCATATAAAAAGAGAAAATACACAAAAGATAAAATATGTTTAAGCCCTTTTCCTAATATTGTCTTATAATTGAGATGCTTCAAACTACATTCATGACATTCTCAATTCTAACACTTCATAAGAGAAAGTAAAAAACCTAAATAATCAAAATATTAAGATATAAATTATCCTAAATAACCAAAAAAAACCTCAATTCAAGCAACATGAAAAAGTAAAAAACCTGTTTGAACGTTTATGTCTTGGAGTAAATCTAAGTCCCATCATTTTACTTTCTCCACTCCTTTTAAGTCCTATATCTGAAAAACACAAAAACCATAGCTATTAACACAAAAAACAGATACAATTCACAGAACAACAATAGTAACAAAGTAAGAAAAGATTCACTATCCTACCTATAAACTTCACAGCAGAGAGAATTCAGAACAATGACACAAAAAAAAGGCTCCAAAGTCTCTTATACATTTCAGTAAAGCAAAGTTTCCTTCCTGGAACTACCCTCAAAGTGATAATCTTCAGCTTATGCTTAAATTCTATCACATGATCAAGAATGTGAAGAAAAGACTATAGTTACTCTTTTGACCAAATGAGACTTCTCTTTGAAGACTCTTCTTTCAAGTTTCTCACTATACTACTAGTAGTGTTCTTCTGCTATAACCTTTGTAAAGGATGAACTTTTTGCATTTTGCATGAAAAGGATTAAAGGACTTATTGGAGAATGCCTTTTAAGGCTTTAACACAAGAACAAAGTCTTTATAGAATATAACTTTGACAATTATAAACTTAGTGGAAAATGTCAAAACATAAAATATATATAAGAAAAAAGTGATTAAGTCTCACTCTAAAGTAAGGTCTATATATAAGAAGAAAATAAATAAGGATTAGGAATTGACGCAATAACTGTATCGTTCTGACCGTCCAACTTTTAATTAATGTTTCAAATTGTTTATAGAAATTATAGTTAATTTTGTCCGTGTGTTATTTGATCTGATCTGTCTAATAATATGAAAATCAATGGTTGAGATCTTAAATAACGTGTTACTGAGTGATACTTTGTCCGGTCATTTATATAAGAAAAAAAATTACTTTTTAGATGTATTGTAAAGTTTGTGTATCTAAACTATCATTTTATGTAAATACATTAATTTTACGATAAATATAAAAAGTAAATTTTTTCTCATATATAATACTTGCAGAATGTGTAGTTGGACCCTTAATTGCTAAGTAGAAAAATGTGCATATTTATTTTTCAACATTCTCTTCTCTCCTATGGAAGCAAGTGGGAGTTGGTGACATTTTGTCCACCCTTTTGTCTCATTTTACATCTACCATATTATACTTAGAAATTAAGCCATTTTGTTTGACAAAAAATGATGAGGACAAAAAATTAATGGGACAATAATTGGACAGTTGTTTATTCTTAGTTGAAAAGATACATTGTGATTCATTGTAGTAAGTAATAATACAATAACATGTTACATTTATTTTTATGTATATTTAAGCAATCTGTCTATAGTGTTATAGAAGCCTTAAGTACAAAAAAAAATCCTTCATATATTTGGTGGTTTTTTTTTTTTGTCTAGTAGCCTAGCTGCTAGAAATTTCACCTTATGAATGGATAAGTGGGATGACCGGAGTTCGAATCTCGACCCCCTATATATATAATGCACTGTCTTACCAACCGAGTTAAGTTCACGGGACTATTTGGTACTAAATATTTACATTCAATGTGTATCATGCCATGAACAATTTTTTTTGTCTATCATATTTCTACTTTACGGTGACTAATTTCTGTTAAAAAATCAATAGACACACAAAGTGGATTTTCCTCTTTCAACCACATTTTCTTCCTATGTAAGAATCATAGAGCTGACTTGAATATTTTTGTTTAAAATCATTAAAAAATCATTATTGCATTGCTTAATTTTAGACTAAAGTTTTATGTGTTTTTTCCAATGAAAAAAGTATTTTTGAGTTATAACCAACAAAAATGAGAAAACAAGTGACTAAGTAACAAAATGCAGGATAGCAAGAAAGTAAAGCAAGGATTTACCTAAAAAGTGATGAAAGTTAAATGAAAAAGGGCATTGGATACTTGAAAGGAATAGAGAGGTTTTGTGGGGTTCTCTTTGTCAAAATGACTTTATTTTTTAAGGGAGATATACCTATATTGTCCTTGAGTATCAAAGAAACTAACGTTTGTCACAGAATCACAAAATATAATATAGTAATGTGGAGTCACCTTTTTGGTTCCAAAACCAATACAACAAAAGAAAGGGATGGGAGTGCGGTGTATAAGGTGGCCAGTTTTTCTCTTATTGTCTTCATATAACCCTACTCTTAAATAAAGTTTCTTTTATGATTCTTACACACTTGTGTAAACAGAAAAAGGGAAAAAAAGGTGCAAGTGAGGAGCTTAGATTAGGAAAAGGTAAAAGATAAAGAAGATTAACCATGGTTAGTAACAACCTTGTCTTTCGTTTATAGTGCAGAAGCGAGACATACTCGGTCCGTGATAAAATATAAACAAAATTCATATTTTTAGGTTTATTATATAATTAACGTATTTGATCTATATATTTATAGAATTAGGACTAGGTAAAAGGTAAAGAACATTAATCATTGGTTAGTAAATACCTGGACTTGCATCTATAGTGCAGAAGTGAAACGTACTCCCTTAGTTATAAAATATAAGCAAAACTCACATTTTTATATTAACTGTATAATTAACGTATTTGATCTATATATGTGTAGTGCAGAAGTGAAACGTGTAATTTTTATCATGTACAAGTTGATTTCTGTGTAAAATAATTTTATCTTGATAGTGTATATAAATTAAATCAGTAATTATAATAAAAGTCAAAAGTTCATAACAATTTAATGATTATGAAAATTGTTGTCAATAGTGATATTCATTGTACAGAATCATCTCAACCAAGAAAGGCTACAGAAAAATACCAGTAATTTTTTTGATATAGTTTCTGTTCAAACAATGTTATCTGTTTCTTCTTATTATTACTACTATTATTTTATTTTTCAATTATTAAATGACAAATTTGACAAAAGTCCTGTGAAGTTAGTCTCTCTATGAACACAACAAAAACAAAATGCAGGGTTCTTATTTGGACTCATCTTATATTTTTGACCTTCAATATAGTGTCCAAATTTATAACTGCTCCCAACAAATAAACTAATGAAACTTCTATTTTATCTTATTACATTAAAATTTCATATAAGTCAGAAAGACCATTTTAAATGCTAAAAAATACCACTATAACCTGAGATCAATGTATACTATATGGTTTCAGATCAATTGAATTGGAGGTATCAAATTTTCAAATGAATCTGACAGACATGCTTCCTTGATCCATGTATTCATCGAAAAAAACATATTGTAACAGTCATTAATTAAGGATTAGGATTACAAGAGTACAAAAAATTGTGGCATCCCAATAATTAATAAGGATTGAAATTCACATAGTTCTATATCACTGAGATTCTCCTAAAAAAAACAAATGAAATTCACTTATCAACACCAGACTAAGTCACCGAAATGCTAAAATCTTTGTCTTACATAAACATTTTTAATCGAAATCTAGTCTATGTTAAGAGTCTACATTGGATAAGACTTAAAAATATTGTTATAAGTGATAAACAGTCCTTACTTTAGAAGTCGATTAAGTGTTAAATTGTGTTAATAACAAATTTAAAGTTGGTACCGGGGCTATTCAAGATCAATTGGATAACACCTGCTATCGGACCACTCAAGTCATGCTCCAAGTGTCTAGTTCTAGGCATGAGAGGATGTTTATATGTGGTAGACAACTGTCATGTTATAAACCAATTTTGCAAGGTTTGAGTTGGCATCGACTAAGTGACTATGCAAACAATGCCAACATAGGATTTGAATAAATTCAAATGCTTTTGGCGATATTTTCTATCAAGAAAGACAATTACTAATTTTATCAAACAAGACACAGTTATTTTGGCTGAATTGATCAAAGACAAATTAGAAGTTATTTCATATATGCAGAAGTTCAAAATAAGCTTGGAGGGATTACAAACTAGCTAGTGTGAAGTGCTAGTTTCAATTTATAATATTTTTGTCGTTGTTTATATTTAACTAGTGTTTGTTTGTTACCATGTGAACCAAAATAATTTTAAATGAACACTTGTGATAGAAAATAAAGTGACACAAGCTAGTGGAACATTCACAGTCATTGTTTTTGTATATTTATTACTTAACTTCTTGTTCTTTGCAATATTTTTTATTTAGAAACCATATTCTAATTTGCTACAAGACTTCAGTAAGATGTGGCATTAAAAGTATTTAATTTTATAATTTTAATAAATAAAATTCAAATTATATCTGAAATGGTAGTAAAATAATCATTAACACAATTTTAATTAATAACTAATCATTAGCACAATTTTAATTAATAATAATTGGGACAATTTGCTATAAGATAAATAACTATGAAAGTGACTAAGAACCCGTTTGATTTTGACTTATTTTTGAATTTATGAAAATAGTTTATATAAATAAATAAATTTTTCCGCTAA
This sequence comes from Trifolium subterraneum, assembly GCA_951799995.1. Classification (NCBI taxonomy): domain Eukaryota; kingdom Viridiplantae; phylum Streptophyta; class Magnoliopsida; order Fabales; family Fabaceae; genus Trifolium; species Trifolium subterraneum. The sequence goes on from OX637467.1 coordinate 5,722,775, forward strand.
TTCAAATTGGCCTAAATCCACTTGTGTTGGCTTAGATAGGTTCGATTCCACTTAGTGGTAATTTTGATGGCCTAGTCTATACACAACGAAAACTTTGGCTTTAAATGGAGGCTTCACAAGTGGACAGTGAAATTAATCTTTTTAAATTAATCGGTTTTTAAATTGGATATCGAATTTTTCTAAAAAAAATTTATATGAAAGTGACTTTAAAACAAAGTGTAAATGTGTTGTCCAAATTATGAGACCACTATAGTGAAGTGACAAAATTACATGTCTTGGTGTTGTTTCCAAAATGTGAGCCATAGTTTGGATGTTGCATTGCATTGTAGTGCCTATATCCACAAAGTGGTGTCCATTAGTTAAACGTGTTGGAGAATAGAGATAGAGACAATGATATGAACACACATTGGTATTGGGGATTGGGAAGGTGTAGTATAAACATCACAATTGTGGGATAGAAAAAAGTAAACTTTCCAAAGAGGGTTTGGACAAGTTAGTCAATGCCAATCATATATAGCCATCATAAGGAATCTCACTCTTCCTTGGTCAGTCCCTACTCCCTACTTCTTCTCTAACATCCATAAGTTATTGGTTTTATACCCTCTCCCTCCAAGAGTCCCCTAAATAAAAAAAGCTTCCTTATTGTTGACAAACAAAAAGATAGTCCCTTCCTCTAATTATCGGTGTCATTTTATTTCAAATAAATTAGAGAGTTTAACTTTTATACAATACAAAGTTTTTATTTGAATCTAATTTTCTTGAAATGTGAAAGTCATATATCGAATCTCTCACCACTTGTTTAAGGTGTCTAAATCTCTTACCACTTAAATAAATTTTTGTTGGTGTAAAATTTTTTGTTGGATTTCATCATTATCATAGATACAAAGTGATTGGATAATACTCCCTCTATTCTAAAATAAGTGACCTAATTTTGAATTTGTGTACTATTCATATGATCTACTTTGATCATATTTTTGTACGTGCATATTAGATGTTGTTTGATTGGTCTCAATGAATATTTTCAAAATATATAATTTTTATAATTTTTAATAATAGATAATTTAAGATATTAAAGATTAAAGTTGTACATTAGCAAACGTGAAGGTGGTCAACTATGTCACTTATTTTAGGACGGATAGAGTAATTAACGTAGTATTAATCCACATATATAATTGATAAAAAAGTAATAATTAATAATATATTAAAAATGATACATATTTTGTTTATAGGTTTTAGCTCACTTGATAATATTGATACGGTTAAATTGAATATTTTCACCGGTGTTCGAATTCAGAATCTCACAGTTATGTATTTTTCAGTGGTGTTTATTACATTGTCTGTGATATACATATTTTAAAACATTTTTTATACAAATGGGATACTCGCAATAAAATATTAACAATAATTATTATTATTATTATGCAATAGTTTATTCATGTTAACCCATAACTGTCAAACAATTATTTCCTTCTAGTGCATAGTTTATTCAACATTATCAAATTAAAGCTTTTGGGTTAGCAATGCATGAATGCTACTTTTGCAGAATGCCAACTAATTTTTCTACTTTGAGCAAACTGCTCCAAGTTGGAGTTGGTAAGTAAATGAATTTCCAGATATGAAATCACATGTCAACAACAAATTGGTTGATGTGTTTTTTTTTGTACATGTACAATTTGATATATGCAACTGACATGCTGGTAGATCCACTTAGGAAAGTGGCACCCAACATCATCTACGAAACACTTCCTTGTTACTTCTTTTTTTTTAATCCAAAGAGCAACTATAAACTAGTTGCATTAATTGTCAAAAAAAAAAAAAACTATTAGCATTTATCGAAAAGACACTAGAGACACTCGAATTCAAAATTTCTCTGATTTAAAATCTATCTTTTACAACTAAATTAAACCTTTAGTATTAATCATTATATTTTGTAAATTAGAAAACTTAGAAAAATATTTTCGGTAACCAAAAGTGTAAATTGGAAAACTCGACTAGAGATTTGTGGTACATATAAATTTGTTCTCAATGTTTATTATAAAAGTCACAAAAATATTTTTTTTCTCGCCATAAGTATCAAGTCCACTGGACCGTCTAATTTGGTTCGAGGATCAATTATGCATCAAGTGGTTTCAGCCTCTTCCAATTGCAGTTGTAAAAACCATTAAAAGCTTTAAGTTTTCAATGTGTTATGTGTATATATAAACCATTAAATTTAATTATAAAAAATTGTTCCAAAAAAAATTAAATTATAAAAATACATTAACTTGTAGACCATTTGAATAAATGCATCAGTTTATAAATCAAGTGGTAGTATACATATTTTACAAAGAGGAAGTAGAATATGTAATAGACAGAGGAATGCTTAAGAGCATGGTGTGTATGTGTGTATAGAGAGCTAAGAAGCAGGGTATAAACATGTTCTTTAGTTATCTCCTGAATTTTTTTTTTCTTCTTTTTTTCACCACCAGTTTAATCTAATTCGGGAGTCAGTTCTGACATCAAGTGGCTTTATCTCTCTCTCGATCGTAGTTAGCGGACGATCGAACCATGGTTCTTCCTACCAAGTTCAGCGTCAATCACCACTTAACCAACTAATAATTGGTTATCTACCGAAATCTTTAATCAAGTCTTTTTGCCTTATGCATGGTAGTATATAGCTAAACAGCAGGCATAAACATGCTGCTTAGTTATCTACCGGAAATCATTTGCTCAAAATATTGCTTGGGGTAGTGTGTCCCATGACCTCATTAGCATGAGAAAATAATTTTGTAATTTTCAACAAATTTTTACCTTACTTTGAAAGACTCGTGTTCTTTACTTTTATTGTCTATTTTATTATGTTAAATAGGAACTAATTTTCCAAGTATAAATACTTTATAATAATATTTCTTAATTGTATATGTTCAAAATTATACATAATTTTTTATAGACATATTATTACTTGTAAAGATATCTGCATTTTTAGAAAAATATTGTCAAAATATTAAAACTCTAATAGATATCATTTCACATTTAATGTTTGCATACTTTCAAGAATACAAATAAATTTTTAAAATGATATGTAAATTTTTATTTTAAAAGCAAAAGAAATTTTATATCATCAAAAAAAAGCAAAAAGAAAATTTATAAACCAACAAAACAACCCAAATCCAAAAGGACTTGTTTTACAAAAGATTCTCTTCCCCCACCCCCCCAAAAAAAAGTTTGAAAAATACCGCCCGAACTGTTTTCTAGTATGAAATTTATACTAAAAAAAATTCGGAAAATAGAACCCGTTTTTTTTACATGTTGAAGGGGGTGAAAAAGACGTGTGAGGGTGGGGAGAGAATCTTTCTTGATTTACAACACGGGCAGGGTGGGCTAAAATAATCTGGTCCAAATTGGACTCAATCAACCCAATTACCCTTCTCTTCTAATAAAGACAAAAATTGCTCTTCTGACCCATCTATATTGCTTCCAGGCCCCCTGTTTTGCCAAAATTATCCCTGTGGGTGTTTTGAATTATAGGATTCAAAATTAACTATTTGGAACAAATGTTTCGAAGTGACCTTTTTTATATTTCGGAAGTTACAATTCAGAATTAACTACTTTTTTGGATTGTAGGATCCGAAATTAACTAACTTTGAAACATACGTTCCGAAGTGATTTTTTTTCAATTTTTTATATCTCGGAAGTTTTTTTTTAAGAAGTTAAATTAACTCATCCAAATTGACACCAGAGATAATCGAACCTGAGGCCTTAAGGAGGAGCACACTCTAGGTCTCAAGTCAATACCACCAGACCAACTCAAATGAGTTTTATATTTCGGAAGTTACAATCTCAAATTAGTTAATTCCGGAGAAAAGTACGTTCCAAAATTAGGCATTTTTGGATTGTATCTTCCAAACCATCCAGGATCCAAAATCAGGGGTATTTTTGGATTTTTGGGGGGTCTGGGAGCACTGTGTGGGCCTAAAAAGCCATTTTCATAAAAGACAAAGAAGAAAAATCTAGAGACAACAAATTCCATTTACATTGATCAACTAATCTACCTCAATCAATATGATATAAGAAAATACTTGTTTTTAATATCCATCACCAGTTGAATATTTCATAATATTACGAAAACACCGAGTTCGGGAAAATCAACAGCTTAAAGAAAATTCATTGATTATGCTATTGATGAATCTTTAAAATCTAATTTCAAACGAGTAGCTGTTGTGATGAATATACGTTTTTCGTTTTGGAAATAATGTCAAAACCCTAAATTTCATCATTAAAGGGTTTCAGATCAAAATTTAGTTTGGGAAAGAGTTTCATTCAAATCTCGAGCCATCCAATTTTTGTTGAAATCGTTTCGGTTTGCTGAAAAGAATCTGCGATCGAGCAAAGAGGAAAGGGATTTTGTGACCAAGATTCCTCAGGTAACTCTAAATTGTTGAAAATGCTTTTATTCCTTGCAATCCAAACTATATAATATAAGTCGCAATTTTAGTTTCCGTGAACTCGGCTCAGTTGGTAGAAACATCACATTATATATGTAGAAGCCAAATTTTGAACTCCGAACACTCCACTTATTCACCTTTAAGGTGAAAATTCTTTTTTTTTTTTGTTCAAGTAGCCTTACGGCTAGAAATTCCACCTTTAAAATAAATAAGTGAGATGATTGGGGTTCGAACCTCAGCCCCCTGCATGTATAATGCAATGTCCAAACCTTTAAGGTGAAAATTCTAACCACCAAAATACTTAACAAAAAAATCGCAATTTTTACTTTATCCTTATTGGTCAAAGTCAATAAATAAATAAATCAATGAAGGACAAAATTATCTTTGGTCATAAGATTTTTTTTTTTTGGTTACATTTTTGTCATAAGATTTGATCACCCACACAAAATTGAAAAAATATAAAAAGAGAAAATAATTAAATAATAATATTTTTTAATAATTAAATAAAAAATATTTTTTTGAATTTTGTAATCAAACATTTATATCCATTCATTCTATGTATTCTATTTCTAACTATGTTTTGGGTACAACCATATATTATATCTATTTTTGCTCATATTGTAACACACATTTCACAAGCTTTCAAATCAAATTATTAATATTAATTAATTATTATTTTTACTTAATTGTTATTTTAGTTTTCATATTTTAACCTGCTTATGAAATTAGTTCATCTATTTTAAAATATTTTAATTTTGATCAATTAATAGAATTTTCAACTCAATAAAGAGACATATTTTAATGGACATGTCATACACACGGTAACATAGAACACATAGAACGATTAATATTTACGAATTACAACCAAACTTATATTTGTTTGTTATTTGGTGTGGCATGGGTGTTTTGTTTTTCGTCTTATTGCCAAATTCATTTTATTTAAAAATTTATAGTCACTAAACTACTTTAAAAAAAAATATTTTTCTTAATTTATTTTACCCATATGAATTAGTGAATACTCCTAATTTATTTTTTTTGTCAATTAGGAGTAATAAAAATAAACTTAAATGCAATTGATTTAGTCAAGCACACATAAAACTCGTTGTGCTCCTAATTACTAAAACCTTGGAAAAGTTTCTTTGAATAATAAAACTCCACAATGTCCAAAAAAAAAAACACATGAGAATGAATGTGTAAATGGTGTACAGCCATGCAAATGGGGTCCACACTGATGCCATTGACACGACGTCGTTTGGTTTGCCATGACCATCGTTACAAACAAAGTGTGTCTTGTTTCAATTTTCGATGTGTATCTTCAACCCAAATTACCCCTCCTTCCATATCTCATTCATTCTTCACAATAATGCAAATCTAACACATCTAAAATTTTTTCCCCTCAATATTATTTGGACATTTTAGGCAACACCTAAGTTTCAAAATACTCCACTATTGTCCCAAAACATATTATACTAGTATAAAAATAATCAAATCAAATCAATTAAAAAAGAGAAAATTTTCTTAGATCTTACAAAAATAAAAACTAGGCTATAGGTTATAAGACTAGAAGAGACATAACCATACATTAATAATCCAATGTTTTTAATATATATATATAAAAACACTTTACTAATTGTTCAATTTTTGCAAGCATTAGATGCAGATAGATAAAAACTCTCTCTACCCTTAAATTCTCAAACTCACAAACCCACTCACAATTTTTAGGACCCATCTCTTTTTTTCCTCTCTTGGTAACCCCACATATCTCAAATCTCAATTGTTTTTTCTTGTTTCATGTTTCCCAATTCTCCTCAATCACCCTCTTTCACATAATCTCTTCTATTCTTCCACCTTTTTTTTAGCCCAAGCCAAACATGTCCCAAGAGAAAAAAACTCCAATTTTATTTATTTATTTATTATAAAAATAAATAACTTTTATTCCTTGTGTAAATTTTCATTCAATTTGGGCACGGGACCTGACCCACCCATAATCTCTTTCCTTTCAATAATACCTAAAACCTAGAGCCGCACTTAGTATATATAAAAGAAATCACTCTTTAACAATTTTCACTATTTTCCATCTATATACTTTTTCTCTCCCAAAAATAAAATTATATTTTCTAGATCTATCACTAACAAATACACCCCATTGAGTGAGTGAGGCATCGATTAGAGAAAATAAAAAGACAAAATTATTCATCACATAAATAAAAAATCAATTTTACACCAACCCACCACCATCCCCTTTAATTGACCCTTCAAAATAAACTCATCTTCGTGCATAAACTTCTCAATCTCATATCTTAAGGTACATTTTCCGCTACCCTAATTTCTAGTTCCTTTTTATTCTCTGATTATTTTTTTTTCCTTAGCCAATGTTTATTATTTATTTTATGTCACATTTTTATTATTTGTAGTCAAATTTGGTTATGGTCTCTGACCTAGCTCATCTCTTTAGAAACAAACACAACACATATTAGATATTGGTACTTTATGTTTTATTATATATATATATATACACACAGAAAAAAATAAAAATTCTTTATAGGTGACAGAAAAAGACGTACTAGTAATGGAAGGAGGTAAGATCTTACCCCTTTCAATCTATTAAGTGTCGAGGTTATATATTTTCATGTGTGTTTTTTTTATTTATTATTTTAATTTTATTATTATGGTTCTGCAACAAAATTTTATTCAATTTTTATGACATGCAGTTACATATGTTCCTCATGTGTGTTATTATATACCATGGATTTTCTTAGGGTTTATCATAATTTTACTAGTTAATCTATAATAATGTAGAGATTTAAACTGATTATGCAATTGGGTCTTTGTTATTAAGGGTTTTGGGTTTCAATTTAATAATTGTTTAACATTTTGACTCCAAATTGTGATTTGCATGTTCTGTTATGTGGAAGTTAGAAAATTGAAAAAATTGAAACTTTTCTACAAAATTGTTGATTTTGTTGATTTATATCTTCTGGGGTCTTAGATAATTTGATTCATATTCTAACTATGGGAATAAAATTATAAAAAAAAAAGTTTTTTTTTTTTTGGTTTTTGAGGTTGGACTTTGGAGGGACGAACATAACATGTCCACTGTGTGAGAGTTGTTATGCATTTGATGCAATTAAGAATTGGTAGCTTTCTGTTTTCATTGGCAACATAAAATCACAATGTTTACTGTTTCTGTTTGGTTGGATTTGTGTTTTTTTGGAGGAAAATATTTTTGACACAAGATAAGTATTGGATTTTTGGGCTTAAAGGTTAATTATTTCCTTAAACCTTGAAATTAAAAGATTAATTTTTTACCAAAATGGTTGGGTCAGGGTGGGTCTAATGGAACGCGTTAGATTCTCACAACGTGACGAACCAATGTTTGAATCTCAGTTAGGGGAGGTATCCACATTTAGTACTCGACAGTCGACACACCTTGAATGAGATTACCTCTAGTAAAAAAAGATTATTTTTTTAATGCTAATGTTGTTTAAATTTTCTACACACTTTGTTGCATTTATAAACTAGTGAGCTTAACTTAATGTAGTTGCTTAGAAATTATTTATATATTTGCAGTGTGTGTATTTATTCAAAATTTCTATAAAAATAATCAGTTTTTGACCGAATTAAATGTTGTAGATATATTCTTTTAAAAAATCATGATAAGATACTGTCTTTTTATTTTAAAATGGTGCCTTAATTACTAAAGCTTCTTAGTTATTAAATGATTTTTCTCCTATATGGGAATTAATCAACAAAATATTGAGCGAAGGTTTTTGTACCCAAAAAAAAAAAAACTAGTGTTGTTAAAATAGCGGCTATAGCGCCATTGTATAGCGGAGTTTGACCAAATTGCTATTGTTTCGCAATATGCTATTAAATATAAAATATTGTGAAATAGAGGCTATAGTGGCGCTATACTGCTATAACACTGCTGCATACCGGAATTTTAAGTTTTTAACCTAAATAAGCATTTTTTTTTCTTTAGCATTTTTGCATTTGTCATGCTTGGACCAAGTTTCAATATGTTTTGGTCTATTTTATTTTCCTATTATTAATATTTTTAAAATTGAAACTAAAGCTTCATTGTTTGATTTTTTTCATGGAATGATATTTTCTCGAACAGATTGGTGAGAGTTAGGGAGTCATCAGTCGTAGCATGCGTTTCGTATAGCATTGTATTTTAGAATAGTGTCATGGAAGTACTTCCTTGTTCTGGTGTTCAATATGCTGGCGAATCTGATTGCCCCCAAAACAGTTTAGGAACAACTTTTGTCTATCAGGAAGGACTTAATTGCCCTGAAAATAGTGAACAAGCTAAATTGGTAGATGGTCAACTAAGTGAATCACTGCATAATATGCAAGGGGTAGAGATTGAAAGGCAAAGTGAGGGCACACTCAATGTTTGCGATTTGTTGACTAATTCGAATTGTCAATGCAATGGAGCTTCATGTTGTAACTGTCAAGTGGAAGATCAAAAAGATTACGGTGGTTTTCATGATTTTGATGAAGACATGATAAATGAACGTTATTTAACCTCTGAAAATTCTCTCTCTGTTGTTGATACAATTGAGAGTGAATCACCAAACACCGGTAAGGAAGGAGACTTGTCATTTTCTGAACCGAAGTGGCTAGAGGGAGATGAATCTGTCGCATTGTGGGTCAAGGTAACCACATTCTTTTGTAGTTACAATTTAGTTGTTTACATTTTGTAGAACACTTTTTTTTTCCTTGACGGATGAGTGCTATTTTCCTTACAATGTGATTGTTGGTTGCTCACAACTGAAGCATATCATTTCTAATGCTGTTTATGTGTCAACAAAACTTTGAAATCATGTTTTCTTATGGCAGTGACATCCTCTATATCTGAAATCATGTTTTCTTATGGTAGTAACGTCCTCTTGCATATTTAATTTGTCAACTTATAAGGTTTTTGCTTTGTTAAGAAAAGGGAAATCAAAATGCAAGCTCAGCTAATTTTCTATTTTATCTGACTTCTGTCTTTTTTTTAGTGGAGAGGGAAGTGGCTGGCTGGTATCCGATGTGCAAGGGCTGACTGGCCATTATCAACTTTGAGAGCCAAGCCAACTCACGACCGAAAGAAATATTTTGTCGTATTTTTTCCGCACACAAAGATTTATTCTTGGGCAGATACGCTGCTTGTTAGGTCAATCGATGAGTATCCGCATCCTGTTGCACACAAGACTCATCAAGTAGGACTGAAATTGGTAAAGGACTTAACAACTGCACGGCGGTTTATAATGCAAAAGCTAGTTGTTGGCATGCTGAACATCGTTGATCAGTTTCATCTGAATGTATGTGATGGTGATGCTATTCGCTTTCTCCACTCCCTATTATTTCTGTCACAATATCAATTTTAATTTTTAACTGGAGATTTCTACAATACATGCAGGCTTTGACAGAAACTTCCCGCGATGTGAAGGTCTGGAAGGGGTTCGCCATGGAGGCTTCTAGCTGTAATGGTTATTCCGATTTTGGAAGAATGCTTCTAAAGATATACAATGTAAATTCCATTTTATGATGATAGTTTATGGAGGATGGATCGTATATCTTTCTGGACCTACCTATTATTGATACTTCATCAAGCTAATTGTTATTACTTAATTATATTTAATTAATTACATTTAATTGATAGCTTAATTACCATCATGCGGTCACTTAAGCAATATCGTGGTTTTAAAATTTACAAGTTCTGTATATTAACACAAAGATTATTGTTTCCATGAATTTTTCTCGATTACTTTCTTTGTTGGTGACTGAAGTAGTATAGAACATTTTTTTACTTGCAGAGCATCCTGGGGCCCTACATAAGTGCTGACTGGTTACAGCAATCTTCTCCCTCTTGGGTTGAACGATGTCAGAGTGCAAATAGTGCTGAATCGGTAGAGCTGCTGAAGGAGGTACCTTATAATTTGGCTACCATTTCACATATCTAGAAAAAAGTTTTTATTTATGTTGCATGATCTTTAATGCGATTAGCATAAGTTTGTCCGTAAACATTGATAGCCATAAATGAATATGATAATGAAATGCATAATATATCCAAGCATATTTAACGGATGTCTCAGAATACTTTTGTTTGTGTCAATCTTTTTTCCTCTCGTTCATTAAGTGCATTGTGATGAAATGGCGTTCAAGCTCAGTTTCTTGGCTGTTGAAGTCTTATTTATGCTTTCTAATGTGATACTTCTTTCTAAGTTCTTCGTTTGGAATCATATGTTAACGGTCAAACAAATACAACAATGAATGCACTTGCCTTATTTCAAACAGTGATCACATTTTTAATGAATAGTTTGATTGATTTTACTCCTTATCCTCTTCTTCAGGAATTGTTTGATTCTATTTTATGGAATGATGTCAACAATCTTTGGGACTCAGCAATGCAACCGATATTAGGTTCTGAATGGAGAACCTGGAAGCATGATGTAGCGAAATGGTTCTCACCATCACCTCCCGTATCTAGCAGCAAAGACACTCATCGTCAGATTTCTGATGATTCATATCTAACAAACATTCAAGCTTCTAGAAAAAGGCCTAAACTTGAAGTTCGTCGTGCAGATACACATGCTTCAAAAGTGGAATTCAAGGGTTCAGATCACACTATTGCACTTGTGAATGACACTGGTTTCTTTAATAATCAAGACACATTGAGCACATTAACAGCTGAGACTCTTAAACATGAAAATATTAGGAAGGTATCTATCACAAATGATTTGTCCAATAATTTGACCAATAAATGGAATGAAATTGTAGTTGAGGCTGCGGATTCTGATTTCTTGTATACCAAAGAAAATGAATCAACACCAATAAATGAAATGGCTGCTGTAAAATCTGTGGACCCTGGTAGTAAGAATCGACAATGTATAGCTTTTATTGAAACCAAGGGAAGACAATGCGTGAGATGGGCAAACGAGGGAGATGTTTACTGTTGTGTGCATTTGTCCTCCCGTTTTTTGGCTGGCTCAGCAAATGCGGAAAGTCCTGGTCAAAGTGATACTCCTATGTGTGATGGTACAACTGTTGTTGGTACTAAATGCAAACATCGGGCTCTACCTGGATCGTTATACTGTAAGAAACACCGGCCTTATGCTGAAACAGAACAGAACTCAAGTTTAGCCCAAAATACTATGAAGAGGAAGCATGAAGAAAATTATACTGGTTCAGAGAACATGATCTGTAAAGACATGGTATTGGTAAATGCTGAATCTGCACTGCAAATGGTTCCAGTTCCATCCGTTGCCGGTGATTTATTACATGGAGAAAACAACTTGTCTGAGAAGCCAATGCATTCTGAAAAGGGTCATATTGTAATGGATGCTCCGATCTGCATAGGTTCTCCTCCATTTGATAATACGAATCCTTGTAGGGAAGTTCCTAAGCGGTATTCCTTGTACTGCGAAATCCACCTTCCAAGTTGGCTTAAACGAGCAAGAAATGGGAAGAGTAGAATAATATCAAAAGAAGTGTTCTCAGAACTTTTGAGGGGCTGTAGCTCACGGGAGCAAAAGGTACATCTGCATGAAGCGTGCGAGCTTTTTTACAGGCTATTCAAAAGCATTTTATCACTAAGAAACCAAGTTCCTAAGGATGTTCAATTCCAATGGGCTTTGACTGAAGCCTCTAAAGAAATTGGTGTTGGAGAATTTTTTACAAAGTTGGTTCAAAGTGAAAAAGAGAGAATCAAATCAATGTGGGGATTCAATGATGACATGGATGCACCCTCTGTAATAGAAGAACAACAACCTCTCTTGCTCATGCCACCCCCAATTAATCATAGCTTTGATAATGAGAATGCCATCAAGTGTAAGATATGCTCCACGCAATTTCCTGATGACCAAGCACTCGGTAACCATTGGATGGACAGTCATAAAAAGGAAGCACAATGGCTGTTTAGAGGCTATGCATGCGCCATTTGTCTGGATTCTTTTACTAATAAGAAACTTCTGGAAACTCATGTTCAAGAGAGACATCATGTGCAGTTTGTCGAACAGTGCATGCTTCTCCAATGCATTCCTTGTGGGAGTCATTTTGGACATAGTGAACAATTATGGCAGCATGTTTTATCAGCTCATCATGCTGATTTTAAGCCATCAAAATCTCCTGAACAGCAAACTTTCTCTACTGGCGAAGGTTCGGCGGTAAAACATGACCAGGGAAATTCTACCTCTTCAAAAACTAATTCTGAGAATCCAGGTGGGTCACGGAGGTTAGTTTGTAGGTTTTGTGGATTGAAATTTGATTTACTACCTGACCTAGGCAGACATCACCAAGCTGCTCATATGGGGCCCAATCTAGTCAGTAACCGTCCCGCTAAGAGGGGAGTTCGCTATTACGCATATAAATTAAAATCTGGCAGACTAAGTCGTCCTAGATTTAAAAAAGGTTTGGCAGCAGCAGCATCATTGAGGATGAGAAATAAAGTTAATGCCAATTTAAAGCGAAGCATTCAGGCAACAAAGTCAATTGGCGTGGAAGGAACAGCTGTACAACCTCAAGTAACAGAAACAACAGATATCAGTGGATTGACAAAAAATGAATGTTCAGCTGTTGCCAAAATTTTGTTTTCAGAACTTCAAAAAACAAAACCTCGGCCTAACAATCTTGACATTTTATCAGTTGCTCGCTTTGCTTGCTGCAAAGTTAATCTTGTAGCCTCTCTGGAAGAGAAATTTGGACTTCTGCCTGAAAAGCTATATTTAAAGGCTGCAAAACTTTGCAGCGATAATAATGTTGTTGCGAAATGGCACCATGAGGGGTTTGTTTGTCCCAGAGGTTGTAACTCGTTGAAGGATCAAGCGTTGCACTCTCCTTTAGCATCTCTTCCTAATGGTTTTGGAATGCCAAAATCTGTAAATTTGTCTGATCTTGCAAATGACGAATGGGAGGTTGATGAGTTTCATTGCATAATCGATACACAAAGTTTACAATTAGGTTCACGGCAAAGGGCTATAGTAGTGTGCGATGACATCAGCTTTGGGAAGGAGTCAGTTCCTGTTATTTGTGTAGTAGACCAGGAACTTCTACATTCTCTAAATGCGGACGGGTCTAATGAACAAGATATAATCACTTCTAAACCTTGGGAGAGCTTCTCCTATGTTACGAAGCCAATAATTGATCAATCCCTCGGTCTTGATTCAGAGGTAGTTCATTGTTATTTTTTAATTTGTTTTTTCGGATCAAGTTGTAACCGGAGATGAACATACATTGTATTTATATAGTAAATGCATATCACACCACTTTTTGACCGGATATGTTATTTCAAGAATCAGATATATATTATATTCTACTAATTTATTCAAAAATCCTTTTACTTGCAAAAGCATAAGAAATGTTATACGCTCGGACCACACAGTATGTTGCACTTTTTAAGTAATACATATATCTAATTTTTGAAGTTGAAGATATTAATTTAATCTATTTGTTCATTTGCAGAGTCCGCAATTGGGATGCGCCTGCTCATATTCTACCTGCTGTCCTGAAACATGTGATCATGTATACCTTTTTGGTGATGACTATGTTGATGCAAAAGACATATTTGGGAAACCAATGCGTGGCAGATCCCCATATGATCAGAACGGTCGATTAATATTGGAGGTAAAATATTTTGATTAATTGTAAACTGCCATTCTATCCAAAATCTGTGCTGAGAATAATATTTGGATCTGTTAGGCTTTACTTGATGATGATAATCCACTATCTTGTATGTTTCTATTTTATTAATATTAAATATATAGTCTTTCGTATCAATAACATTGTGTTAGATTATTTAAAGCCGTTTGTTTTGTCATTGCAATTTGAAAAATATGAGTATGTTTTTATTTAATGTGCTGACTTAGCCCAGGTATCAATAACACCTTGTTAGATTTTATCGATGTTTTTTCAGAATTCCTTGTTCTTAGTTTGCCTTTATGTCCCCTTCATAATTCTGTGGTGTATATTCAGAAGATATTTGCAACTTATTCTTTCTCTATTTTTTATATACAAATTTAATTTTGTCAAATACTATTGTTTCTACAAACTGCAGGAAGGTTACCTTGTCTATGAATGTAACCATATGTGCAGATGCAATAAATCCTGTCCAAATAGGGTATTGCAGAATGGAGTACGAGTCAAATTGGAAGTCTTTAAAACGGAGAAAAAGGTTACTCTTCTTTTGATTAACTCAAATGGTTATTGAGGCATGTGATATTGATTTTTGGTGTGATTTTTAGGGATGGGCAGTAAGGGCCCGAGAAACTATTTTACGAGGAACATTTGTGTGCGAGTACATAGGAGAGGTTTTAGATGTGCAGGAGGCACATAACAGGCGCGAAAGGTTTACATTTCTTCAAGATGTACTTTCTTTTAAGTTACCTGTGTACGTATATTTACTGACTTGGTTATATCAACATCAGATATGACACAACGAATAGCAGTTATTTCTATGACATCAATGCTCGTGTTAATGATATGAGTAGATTGATTGAGGAACAAGTCCAATATGTGATTGATGCTACTAAAAATGGAAATGTGTCGAGGTTCATCAATCATAGGTGAGCATTTACTATTATTGCTTTCAAGCAACAATGATATGTCGAGTGAATTTTTTTTCAGTAGCAAAAGTAGAAACTGTTTACTACAATATGATTTATATATAAAAAATGTGTTGGTTTGATCTTACATTTTGTTGTTATTGTAGTTGCTCGCCCAATCTTGTGAGTCACCAA
The DNA here is from genome assembly GCA_951799995.1 of Trifolium subterraneum. NCBI lineage: Eukaryota > Viridiplantae > Streptophyta > Magnoliopsida > Fabales > Fabaceae > Trifolium > Trifolium subterraneum. Next base: position 5,737,920 of record OX637467.1, read on the forward strand.
GTTCTCGTAGAGAGCATGGATTGTGAGCGTTCACACATTGGTTTTTATGCAAGTCGTGACGTAAGTACTCTTTTCTCCTCTATTGGCTGATTTCCTTTGAGAATGATCCAATGTCTATGATATTGTGAATCACACTTGATTCTTTTGAGTAGCTTCATTGCTCTAATGGATTATATTTCACTTTTTTTCTTCTTTTCTTATTAACAGATTGCTTTGGGTGAAGAACTGACATATGGCTTTCAATATGAGCTTGTGCCTGGCGAAGGATCTCCTTGTTTGTGTGAATCATCAAAATGTAGGGGACGCCTTTACTAGAACCTCAACACATGCCATGTTCTGTTGCAATAATGTTTTCAGATTTGCCAATTTGAGGCTTAATTTATTAACTTGAGATGAAATCAATCAATCTCCTTTGCAGCTTGTAAAGTAGTCGGATATAATTTATCGGTTGGCTGTCTATAGAAAACTTCATAGGATTCAAGTGATTTGGATTTTTCGCCGGCCGTGTACTGTCTGCCTCCATTTCTAGTAGAGTATGTTTCAGCAGCTTAGTGCACAATCTTTCTCATTTCTACTATTGCTTTATTCTATAACTTTTCTACAATGAAGTGCATTTCTTCATGGAAAACTTAGGACTATTTTTTCTTTGTTTGCTCCTTTTCACTCCTATCAATGACCATGGAATGAAACTCCAATTTCAATTAGTGTTGTGGCATTGTACATATGCTTACTGTTTTAGTACATTTGCTTCTCATTTTCTTTGCTGAGTTACTTATTTATACAATTAACTTGCTTGTAAATTGTGTTTGTTGAAAGATGAGTGCTGCTAAATCTTGCTCTATTTAACTTAGTAGCTTTCAAAATGAGAATTAGCTTTAAAAATGAGAATGCCTGAAGAAAGCAGATGCAATCCTAATTAAACTAACTAATTATGTAATGTAGCCCGTGTTTGTTTAGACGGCAGGATTTTGCTAGACGTGCGTTTAACTATAAGCTATCGTTTGTAGCTTCTTGTTTTTCACGGTAGGATATTGCTAGATGTGTGGTGGCAGCAAAGAGAAGTTTAACCGAACACACTAGTAATATGAAATCAAAGAAACATGAAATCTTAATTAGCTTCTACTCGGTGAAAAAACTGCTTAAGGGTTGCTCCAGCACAACTTGGGAAATGTGTTCCTTTCCCTATGCCACCAAACTCAAATTATCTTTCGGTAAGATTTGCAATATCAGAAGATATCTTCCGATATATTGGAAAGATATGTGCGGAGTATTCTGCTCAATTTTAGGAGGGTGAAGATTTACCATAGAAAATCTGAGACAGCTGCAATTATATGATCTCCTTCCCATGTCTTGTATTAAGTACAGTTTTCATTAAGATGATTGATCTCTTAAAAACCAATAACCTTCTGCATGTTGCTATCATCTGCTCTTGAGCCTCCTTTTGGGCAAGTATCTTTCCAAATTGTAAAACACTGGGCATATCTGGAGCATAAATTACAGTAATATCGAAGATAATTTATTTTTTTATTCTACCAATTTTTTCGCACTTTCTATAAAATTACTAAAATATCCCTGTCAGTGTCCGTTACTTATGTAGTGGACGTTATAAAAATGCGAAATTTAAGAAAAAAACACACTCTCCTTTACACGTCCGCTATTTAAGTAGCAGAAGAGTAAAATAGAAAATTACTAGTAGGGCGCGCGAGAAGGTGATATGGTGACAAAAACAACTCTCAATATTAAAAGTCTATTAGAATTGCATAGCATCTTTACACACATATATATGATAATTAAAATAAAACCACATTTTAAGTGTATTGCTATTTGAGTCATGACAAGTCTATCTGGATAAGTAATACTCCATTCGGTCACAATTACAAGTAAAATTTCTTTTTTCAGATTCATTGAATAAATTTTATATCTGACGGCTTATAAAAAAAAAAAACTATTATATCTGACTTATATATAGAATAAATATATAGTTATTTAATAAATTTGAAAAATGAAATTTACTTAGGATTGTGGTCAGAGGGAGTACTAATTTGTAACTAGAATTGATAAAAGAAATACACCAAAACTATAGTAAATGCACAAATGATATATAAGAGAAAGGGAATTTGATTTTGTGCAGTACCTTATTACGTTATTGTTCTCAGATGTCCAATCTCAATTAAACGTTGAGATTGTGAATATGAGTTAAATCTTATGTGCAATTCAGATTGTCCGCTCTTAATCAAATTGTTGAGATTATGAATATGAGTTAAATTTGATGTGTAATTCAGACCGTTTGATCTCAAATCAACAGATAAAATTAAATACAACATTGAACTGCGTAATAAATTACCGTATCCGATCTCAATCCAAGAGAAAGATGTGTTTTTACATATTCTTAATGAATTAATGCACTTGAGTTGTTCTGGTGGTATTGACTTGCAACATGAAAGTGTACTTCTCTTTAAAGTCTCAGGTTTGATTTTCTCTGGTACTAATTTGGATGAACTAATTTAACTTTTTCAAAAAAAGTGTCAGGTTGCAAGCCAATACCACCAAATGAAATGATACAAATTAAAGCAACATTCAAATCACTTTTGAATTCAATACATACATATAAATAAATAGAAAGGTTAAGCACTTCATTTTTTGTCTGCATCATTTCATTTGATCTAAAATATTTACAGCAAACAACTCAATTGGTAAATAAACTTTCTTTTGACTCGATTTTACTTCTTTCGTAATCGAACTCTGAGATTAATATAAAAAAATCAAAATATTTATGGTTGAAAAAGGTGCATCATGCAATCCAGCTTTGTGAGTGCTGCTTTCAGTGTTGCAGTGTAAATATAAATCAAGAAAGGAACCCTTCGAAATAGGATAAGGAGATGGACACACATAATGCAAGTCATGTTTTAAAGGGGGGGCACATTGGACCACTGGATGATAGACAAAATATGTAGATGGATCATGGATGAGTATAGACTATAGACTAAATCAATTTGTCCATATACTTATATAAGATTGTATTGTAGTTGTCATAAAAATTACCAAGAACCTGTCATAAAATTTTGTTATATTTTGAATTATTTTATTTTAAAATGTAAAATAACATATATAACATAGTGATGAGCTTAGGGTTCCATATAGGTTAGCATGTATTAAATCGTACTGAAAGACGCGGTAAGTGGTAACTGTTGGATTGCGATCAGTTAAATGTTAATATGCATATATTTTGATTTTTATAAAAATTGAAATACTATGTTACAATGTAAACTATCCGATCTCGATTTAACAACTACCAATATTCCTGACTACGGAAATGCATGAAACAAAACAAAATATATGAGAAGATTGCAAGAGCAGTTACATCAATATGTTTGTTTTTGCTAGTCTCTTTCATTTTAGGCCCACATCACACATGCATGAAGCTAGCAAAAAGTGAAAATGAAATCTGCTTTCACTGTCTCAGACAATGAATAATTATCCCCCCTGAAAATTCCAAACAATACCCAATCTGAAAAATGCTGTGTTCTTTTGTTTTACTATTATCCTTTTTGTTTCTTAAGTTTTGTTTAGTAATTTATTTTTGTTTGGCAGTCTTGTAAAACACTTAATTTCATGTTGTAGAAAGAAAATGAAGTTCATGTTATTTGGTTCCATTTTTAAAGAGACAAAATTGAGTTCTATCCGTATACAGGCGTTGTCAAATATAATTGATTTTGACACTACAATTGGTTTTAACAAATCTTGAATTTGTAGCTTTTTTTTGCCTCTACAATTGATTTTTAACTGTACTTTTTTTTTTGTTCAACCTGAATTCCAATATAGATCATTTTGTATTTGTTAAATATGTCTGACAACTCAAAAATTAGTTCACAGTGTGAGTGTGAGGTTGCCTTCATATATTTATACACTTCACATTCCGAGAACCTAAACAATAAATATGTGATTTGTGAACTGAATACACACACACTGCCGACTTGTTACTATGAACTGAATTAAACTCACCGGAAATGATATCATCTTTTACGACCATATAAAGTGAAGGAAAAAAAGAAAGAAAAGATGGACCACACAAATTAGTGTTTACCATGGTTTCGAATTGAGGATTGCATCACCTGAGAGTTGAGACGGCCACAATAATAATAATTGTTGCGACAATGTTCGCAACTACATCAAAGGTCCTTAAGTTTAGAATATTAAAGTATCTTTCACATCTCCAATTTGAATGACTACATACAATACAAATGCAAATGGTGGGCCTGTTCTAAATTACCCTGCTGCATGCTGAATAGTGATGGCAGCAGTACTGGGCTCTTGTTCATCAAATTAGATTGAACAAATTCTTTTTCAGCTTCTTTCCCATTCAATTCAATTTGAATCTTATATATGTTTCACCCATACAAGACAAACAAACAATTCTATGGTGATCGATCACCACTCTCTATTATCCTCTGGATTATTCAGACCCTATATATCTATCTTGTCTCTATTACCCTTCATTTGTCTCATATTATGTCATTATTATAGAATACTATTAAGATATATATTGTGACCGGTTTAGTGATTAAATATGTCAAATTATTAATTCAATAGTGATTCATTGCGATAGAGATCGAAACAATTCACTAGATAACATGTAGTTGTCGATCTACTAACTACTCTATACTAATTACTTAATTAATTAGATGATTACATAAACACAATTGATCTTTATTAAGGGTCTACATATATTTTATAGTATCTTAATTTTGCTAATTAAGTGGCGGATGAAGAAAAATATAAGAAGAAAATCTTCAATATTTAAGGTTGATTTTTTTAAAAAAACATATGACTTTGTAGATTTGAGTTACTTTGAAATGGTAATTTCAAAATGAAAAGAGATTTTACATGGGTTTTAGATCGGTTGTGATGAAGAGTGTAGAGCGATACTATTATAATTTGAGAGGTCTATACTTAACAACAAAAGCCAGCTTGAGAGTTGAGGTTTGCACTACATTATAAATGCTATCTTTGTCATATCTCTAGCCAATGTGGGACTTCTAACACACTCCCTCACGCCCAGCACTATTGGGCTTGGTGCGTGGAATCGACGGGTGACCCAAATATGAGAGGTTTCCACAACAAACACCAAATTGATCTAGGATAGACTCTCATAGCATATTAGAATTTGAGACACCTATACTCAACCACAAAAGTAACATGACAGTTGAGGTTTGCACTATGAAATCTATTTTTGTCATATCTCTAGTCAATATGTGGAACTTGTAACGGATACATTGTTCATGCATGGGTGAAAAGAGTCTTTATATATGTTTGTACGAACACATTCAACGATTTATCTTATTCTAAATAATAAATAACATAGATCTACTAATATTATGGCCACATGTGACATGACCAAATCAAGTCCTATATATATGATCAAAAGTATGGTGAAAAATAAATCATGGAAATTAAACAAACTGCTATACAATTATAAAATGGACATCATATACCTATCGATATTATACCTAACTTAAGATTACCCTTTTCCATATGGTATTATTACCTTCTTTCCTTTCCTTAATTCTATCATAGTACAATACAAATAAAAGACCGCAATTATTATTTTTTGGTACATAGGAATATTAATTAAAGTACAAAAAAATTCATTGTTTTAATTTTTTTACAGGATGTTCTATTTTAATTTGATGCTATATTCCATAATAAAGCATCTTAATTCCTAGAAGGGTTTAATCAAGTGTGTATTTGGGTTTGCGGTGAATTTTGTAGAATTAATGCAAACTACTACGATTTGACAAAAATTATAATTTGACGCTTCAACAAAAGTCAAATTCACCGTTCATCCAAACATACGCTAGCTACATGCTTCCGAAGTCTCTAATAGAGAAATTTGTTTCATCGGGCACATTCCCAACATGGCGTAACCCTAATGTGAGTGATACATCACCACTAGTGGGCCCGAATCTAATAAGAGTTGATGATCCAATGTCAGCACTAATAGAGCCCGTCTCGTAATCTTCTGCAACTAAGCTGCCATATCGACTCACATCATCCATCGCCATGGATCGTTGTGGGGGCATGTCTGAATCAAAGGGTGGAACCACCTCAGAAACGGTGGTGGATTGCATTGCTTGATTTTCAGATAAGGATTGTTGTCTATTGATCGAAACTAATGAAGGGTCATTTTCATGAGGATTGATATCAGATCTTTTTCTTGTCGGTGTTGGTGGTGGTGGTTCTGTTGCTGATGATGTTGGTGGTGTTTGTGTTTGGTTGCCACTGTTGCTGTTACTTTGGTTTCTTTCTTTGTCTTCTGTTGCACACTCAGCTTCATTAAGTTCTTGTTGGTACATCTCTTCCACCATAGGTTTCCACAACCGAACCCTAGCATTTATGAACCAATTTGACACCTGAAACAAAATAAATCCATTCAAACAAATTCAACACACTAGTTTTGTATTTTCACTCAAAGAATTTGACCTTAAAAGTCAATTCTAGAGACATAAGATCAAATTATAATTAAATTTAAATTCAAAATCAATTATATTCGAAGAACATCTATACAAATTAAAATCAATTATATATGCTCGGAACATTCAAACATATATATTAAAATGAGCCGTGTTATGGGAACACGGCTTTTCCAAGACACCATGTATATTGACATCAGGTCAAATAGAAGTTGATTAATATGTATACATTTTACACCGGCATAATCAACAGTTTTTTGGTACATGGAGATAGTCAATTTTAACTCGTTTAAATTTAAGTTTATAATTTTTCTCCATTTGTGCGTGTCATCTGAAGTTTTTATAATTTTGCCAAAGTGCATATGTAATTTTTGTTTAGTCCCTCACTCAATAAAATATATTGTTAACCATACAACAAAAATAAAAAGATATTGGAAAACTTGCTTAATTTGTAGCTAGATAAGTCATTGTTTGTTAATCTGACCAAGAATGTGATTATGCACCAAGGTATTTTCTCTGTGTCAAAGAAAGAGATCAATGACAAATTAATTTGAACTGAAAACTATTCATCAGCAGTTTCCTTTTACCAAAGGACAGTGCTTTTAATTGCATGACATTATCATAAGTGTACAATGCATGCATAAATATATATATAAGCCATAGGAAATTAATTACAAGCCTTTTCTTTTTTGTTTTATCTGGTCCTTTAATTACACATGTATGATGTACTAGATTTTTTTTTGGACCGGACACATGTACTATTTATATGTATTGCATGTGAGAAAGTTTATGAATTTTGGTTTATCGAGAAAGGACACAACAATAGCGATTTGCACATGTAACCAAAATAATAATATCGTTTTGGGAAGAAGACAAACTTTCATTCTTGTAAGTGTTATGTTTGAATCTTAGAAGTGTAAGTTTGGTTACATTTTCACATATATGAAATTTATTTAGAGTTAACGTTGCATCTGGAATTGATTGTAACATAGAGTTAAGATTTCTAGCTTCAACTCCAAATGTATTTTTTTTTTTTGGGTACAAACTCCAAATGTAAATTTCATAGTCACTTTTAAGGATATATATTCAACCTTTTAAAAAATTTGAATGCACACTTTTTGAGAAAAAAATTTCTATATTAAGTTTTTGTCATATACTCCCTCCGGTCACTATTATAAGCAAAATTTCACTTTTTAGATTCATTGAAAAAATAATGTATTTAGTCTATATTATTAACCCGATACATTACTTTTTCAATGAATCTAAAAAGTGATTTTTTGCTTATAATAGTGACCGGAGGGAGTATGTCTTTAGTGTACATATTAGCATTTGCATTTTATATTTAATTTCCTTTTAAATAAAATTAGTTTATAATTTTTTTTGACATGCATGTCCACAAACATACATTGAATAAATAGTCGACAGTATGTCAAAAAAACAAATCATTCATTATGCATAATAATAGAGTATATTTTATGTTTAATATTCTAAATCAAATTACTATATGTTTTTACGTTTTTTTTTCAAATAGTCTTGTAAATAAAAGTTTACTCTTAAAATGAATGAGGAATTTTAGATTTAAACTCCGGCATCTATATATTACAATGTCTACCAACTAAATTATATTTACGAGATCTCGTTTTCATATTATTTTTAGTTGTCGTTTTAAAGTTATTTAAACTTAACAAGAAAAAAAATCAGTAAACATTGTTACTTTTAATATTTTTTCTCTTATCATTTTTCTATAATTATTTATCAAAATTTTCTTGACAGTTAAAACAAAAACTAAATAAGTAGTAACTAATATGGCATTAACAACACAAAATTAACATATTTTTGTTAACATGTATCCAAAGACATACTTGAAGTAATAAATAACTAAAAAATGAAAATTTTAAATTGAAAAAATTAATATTTTATTTTTTAAAAGTAGAATGAGCGATTTTTTTTGTTTTGTTTTTAACCCTGTAGTTCTTAGGGGAAGGGGTCCTAGTAATCAAGAGTTCAGCCGCGAGGTAAGTAAAGTCTGGTCAAAAAGTTGTTTCACCTAGAAATCGAACTCGAGTTCTCCCAAAATTCATCATTTGATAAAATTCATTAACCACTTGAGCCTAATGACTTGGTTTAAATGAGCAATTTTTAACACCAATGTTTCTTAATGTTTTTATATTGAATTTCCTAAACAAAAACTCATTATCATGACATCTTCAAAGCACACATTTATTTACCAAATTTATGGTTCCTATTGTGTGGTTGGGTGAATCCGATTGAAATGAGAGATAGTAGTAAAATGTCAAAAAGGAGTAATGGCAGAGTGAAAGAGTGAGCTAATTGGTTCCAAAAAACCAGCACAATCTCATCTATCATTTCCTTCACAATTAATTATGCCATGAATTCCACACAACAATTATGCCATGAATTAAATATTCCAAATTAAAATTAGTAAAATTAAAAAGGAAAAAAAAAATGTAAGAACTCATCTAAAAAACAAATTAGGAATAAAAAAACAAACATTGCTTATTTAAGAAAGACAAGAAAGAAAGTAACAAAAGAACCAAAACCCAAAAACCATGTAAGTTACATCTGAATTAAATTTACTGCTGGTCCCCCCCTTTTTATAACTCATCAGTGTTTCATTTTTGCTTGAATTTATCGATGTGGGCCTTATATCAAATTCATTTATGAGAATTCTTTAATATACATCTTATTTGAATATATACGGATATATCTGTTGAGATGAACAATTCTGATAGATTCATATATAGTGTAGGAAAATTAAACAATATTTGTGAACTTATCTGAATTATCCACCTCAGCAGTATATCGGTATATATCCAGATAACATGCGTACCGAACGTTTGCAGAATCTATATAGTTTTTTTGTTTTTCTTTGTGAATTGTAGTAATGTCTAATCTATACACTGCATTGAGGAAAGCTAGAATGAACGAACCTGATTTCTTGATAGCCCAGTTTGTCGTGCCAATAGATGCTTATCTGCATCACTTGGATACCTGAGAAAAAGACCAGAAGAAAATGACATCAGAGTCCTTCCCTTAACCGTATAAAGACAAACATACATAGATACATGAAAGCTTTCTGTACCCTTTAACTCTGTTTCAAACATTTCTTTTTTTACCTTTCATGGGCGTGAGAATCTAAAACAAACAAAGAAAGATCTATGTCCTATTGCTGGCTGCTCATATTATTGCAGAAGTTAAGAGGCATCACTGTACACACTGATCATCATCACTGTCTCTATACTTTTTAATCACTTTTCTTTTTTATTTACTATATATATAATAATTAGATCAATAATTTTTTTTAATCCGTAAATTGTTAGTATGTTAATTGTTGTTAGTTTTTTTACGCTTTGTTAGAACTTGAACTTTGAACCTCCAACTCATTTAACCCTTAGCTCAATTAGTTCAACCCATTAAGTTACTTATTCCACCCGATGAATATTTGTTTTAATATTCAGTATTTGAAAGACCTAATTCCACCATCGGCCAACTGAGGGGTCCAATTGAAGTTAAAACTATGACTTAAATAGACAGATTCACTACAGAAAGTGACATCGAGATAATTCTAATTTCTAAAACTGTAAGGCATAATTACACAATAATGAAAGACAATCCGACAATAAGTTCCGTCCCTACCCTCAATCTTCCCAAGACTTGTTGACTCTAATTAGATAATGTTAATGTGTGTTTTTGCAAGACTTGTTGACTCTAATTAGATAATGTTAATGTGTGTTTTTGCTTGTTAAATAGTGATTTGGATGGTTTCTAGTTAATGCATGAATCTTTTTTGGCCTTTATGATGGTAAGACAACATTCAAGGACACTGCAATGTTACTGTTTCTCTAAACGATATTTTATGTATATGACACATAATTTATGGCTTTTACATTCTCTCTTTCCTCCTGCTCTCCTTTTTCTTTTCAGAAGTCTCTGCTGCTTTTTTCTCGTTGATGATCATGGTACCTTAGTGTGTCTGACCTTTTTATATACTTTGTTAATTAACAAAAACATACATTATGATATCATCTCAAAGATTCATGGCTAGCTCTAAGTCCATTATACTATTATTATATTGGAGAATGGTGTTTTTCATTTTATTTTACTTAATTATAGCTTACTTGCAAATTATCTTCCATGGTTGGTGTCATAGTGGCATTATGTGAACCACTATAATTTTATATAAGTTGGAAATGCATGTTTGACATCAGAATTACGGTAAGTCACTGTAATTTTATAAAAAATAAAGTTATACTAAACCTACATTATAAAGTTTTATGTGTCTTTTTACTTAACTGTAATTCATTTTGCTTAGCTGCAGTATGACAAAACTAGTATAGGGTAGAGTGGAAATAAGCCACACCCATAACCTAACCTGCATCAAATCCAACTCTAATTTTGACTTATTTAATATAAAAACCGTTGATATTATAGAAGGTTATTCAGCTAAAAATATCAGAAACTATAAAAAAAGATTAAGTCTATATATTTGACCGACCATTTAAGTGTAGCTTTTGGAAATTACGACTACGGTATCTAGATAAACCCGCAATTGCATGGCGGCAGCAAAACGAAATTGATCCAAACATAAGCTAAACTAAAATTGTATCTTATGTTAATTAAATTATAAATTTGATGACATTTTCTGTAATTAAATCTCCCTGCCCTACTTTGTGTAAAATGTTAAGGAGTAGTTATAAAATATTAGAAAGAGTAACATTTGAATCAACTAATTAAGTATTAATTAATTCTTAAATATTTCAAAAAAATTGAATAAGGAGTGTTAAGAAAAACATACGGGTGTAGAAAATGCTCAAAAAGCCAAGCTCTCAAAACATTGACAGAACGTTCAGGCAATCCTCTTTGAGGTCTCCAAGCTTCTTGATCCATCATACCCATTTGATGAAATGCTCTTTGTTGTCTTAAGCTTTGTTCAAGTACCTTAAGTCTAGGGGTCTCTCCCTTTGTCAATCCTCCTCCTGCACCTTCTTTCTCTCCAAGTATCTCACAACTTTGCTTCAATTGTACTGTTATTGCATCCTTTAGACACCGAAAATGTCGAGACATCGCTTTCTGAGCTAATGCTGTGTATGGAGTTGCTGCTCCAAAACCCATCATTAGATCAAACGAGTTCACTACCATTTGCATTTGTTCACAGTAGTGATTGTATCTCCTATCCACCTGCATAATTAAAATATAGTTAATTTTCGATAGTTAACTAAAGTTATCTCTGCGTGGAACTGTAAAAATTAATTTTGACATAACTAGATTTAAGAATATCTTGGATTACGACCAATTATGGTTGATATAGAAGTTGGTTGGATTACCTCTCCCAATATTAGTTATGGGCTTAAGTTTAACATTCTACCATTGATAGGTTATACTTAAATTTAATCAGGTTATCCCTAATGTAAATTTTACGAGCACATATATATGTATAAAAGAATATATTGGGTTTGATTCACATTCTTCAACAATCGATAGCTTCCTCAAATGAAAAATAAAGAATTTCTTATGTATATCTTTATTTTGTGTTTTTGAGTATTTATGATACTTTTGTTATGTATTCTAACCGTTTTATCCGTTATATATATTTATCTATTTGTCATTCCAAAAAAATATATAAAAAAATTAGAAGTAAATTAGATAAAAAAACACTACAAGAAAAATAGGCAATTATTTTCACATAAAACAAAGTTTCCAAGAAAAAAAGTTGTTTTCATGTGAACTTTGATTCCTCCAAAAAGTTGAATATTCTTGTAGTGAGAAAAGACTAATCATGTGTGGATGGATGGATGGCTTTGATTACAATGTTTCTATGAGAGGTAATATTAGGATATGTGTAAGTTGGAATAAGATTTGATAACAACTTTGGCAAGTGAGTGAGTGAGAGCTATAATTTCTTCATTGCTTCAGTTGGAAATAGGAGGAACGTCCCCTCATGAGATATGATGGACGTATTCTCTTCTCCTAATGGTTAGTATACTATCATCTCATAGTTTTCACCAAACTATAAAAGAAACCCAAAATTAATTAATACTATATAAAATCTTCCCACCAATCAAATTGAAAGGTTAAAGAATTAAAACATGTTTTAATAAAATAATTAAACAAATCCCCCACCAACTAATCCTATGCAAATGGAAGCAAGGAAGGATATTCCTACTATTCTTGCCGGCTTTTTCCTTTCTCAATTACATTAAATTATATATAATTTTATTATAGTTTCTTCGGTACATATTTGTCGGTATAAAAAGTTTTACCGATACATTAATCACATTTTCATTGTATCAATAATTTAAACATATTTTAAAAACTAAAGTGACGTGTGATTATATGTATCTGTAAAACTATTTTACCGTGATAACTTATAATAAAATTATAATATTTATTATTAATATTATTATTATCCCAATTGTTAATGATATAAAGATAAAGAATGCACTATGCATGAATTAAATAAATAAATAAGAATAAAAATATATGGGGAGGGGGGACCTTGACTCTTGATGAAGAGGTGGAGGGAGGGAGAGAGAGAGAGAGAGTGAGTTAGAGAGAGATTACATGCCTCATCAAGCATGGCTAGAAGTTTGACCTTCCTTCTTTGATGCTCAATCCTATCACCAGCTGACAAAGGAAGAGGAGGATGGTCTTTTGATGAAGGAATGGTATCACCACCAGCAACATTGGAGGAGGAATTATTATTAGGGTTTGAATTAAACTTATTCTTCTTAATAAAATGACCTCTTCCAACACTACAAAACTCTTGAAGCAATTCTTGAGTTGCTTTCATATATTTTGAATTTCTTAAAACATTTACTACACTTCCAATTCCTTGATGACTTTGTAATAATTGATATCCTCCAATATTGGTCCCTCCTCCTCCTTGCAATTGTAAATTCAATGCTTGTTGATGATTTATTTTGTACGGAGGATATGATGATGAAGATGGTCCTCCTCCTCCTCCACCATGAATATTAATGTAATTATTATACATAAAATTACCACTTTCTCCTCCACCTCTCATTCTCAATTCCTCCTCAGCTTTTGCAGCTTCCAATGAAGAAGATAGTGATAATGAAAGACCTTGACCTTGACCTTGACCTTGTCCATGTCCATGGCCTTGACCTTCTTGAGTAGTACTACTAGTACTACCCCATGATGTGAATTGTCCGAAATTACCGGAATTTGGAAAACCTTGTAAGGAATTATTAGAGGGAGGGTTAGGTAGTAACATGTGAAGAGTTGAAGAATTTTGATGAGGAGGTGAAGATGATGATGTTGTTTGAGTAGGGTTCATGAGAAAAAGATGCATGGCAGCAGCTGAATCAGATGCGTTAATGTTTGACATCTGCTGCTGATGCTGCTGCTGCATCCCTTGTCTACTATTACCATACCAGCTGTTATTTTCCGATGTTGTTTGTTGTTGATGTTCTTGCTGTCTTGAAGAAGACCGAAAAGTCGCGGTTCCTAATAATTCAGCTGTGGTTGAAGGATCAGCAAAATTAAACATCTCTGATAACATACCTGTTGTTTCATACACACCTCCTCTTTCTTCCTCTTCTTCTCCTTCTACTAATGGTGCTGAATTAAACCCTTGTAGCATCCTTACTTTATCCCTATGGATCTGTTGTTGCTGCTGCTGCTGCGATGATCTCTCGAATCCATTCGAGGAGAAACCGAAGATTGTTTGTTGATAATCTTGGGACATAGAATTTGAACAATATTTCAAGATTTCTTGGTTATGTTTATGTTTATGGTTATGGTATGTCTTCAAGTGAATAATGGAAGAAGAAGAAGAAGGAGTTGCTATTCCCATGTTGAAATCATCTTCCTATCTCAGCAGCAACCACCACCTCCTCAATCTTCAACTTATTTTATGTATATTCAACACTGTCCAATAATTCAATTATCATTTAGCAATAGTAATACTAATAATTAATCAAGGACAATAAAATGAACAAATCCAGAAACAGTACTATGAAGATAAATAATTAAATATGTAATAGTTAGCTAGCTAGCTATCTATAGAGAATAAAAAAAACAATCCTCTAGTTTAATTTTTTAGCTAAATAATTAAGTGATGAATTTTTCATTTTAATGATTTTTTTTCATCTTTTGATAAACTCATGATGGATCTAAATAATATATATATATATTTGTGGACACAACAACATAGCTATGTTGTACCTGTGAGAGTTGCAGCAGAGTATGAAAGGATGATGATGTAAAGCTTTCAGACATCGTTTTCTCTTCTGTGGTTTTGAAAGCTAGCTAGCTTCCACAGTCTCTCTATCTCTCTCAGACAAACTCTCTCTCCTTTCTTTTTCTTCTTTTTTCTCTCTATTTGTTGTCTCCTGTCGTCTCTTTCTCTCCTTTTCTTTTGTATCTGTAAGAGGTAAGTGTTTTATTTTGCAATCAACTACTAAAATATGAAAGTGCAAGTTACACACAACATATTATTAAATAAACAGAGCCTTTCTAACAACTCTTATTGTATATATAGTATATATCACTCTACTTGTTATTGGAAAAAAACCAACTACCTTTGCAAAAAGAGATTAAACTTTTCTTTTTTTTATTTAAAAATATATATTATAAAATTCAACATTCATTGCGTTACAAATTGATTTTTTCGAGTGGGAGGTGCAACCTCTCTTGTTGAGTGGTATCTTTTAGGGTGCCCGCTCTTAGTTGGTTTTTCTCTTAGTTGGTGACTGTTTTGATTGGTTTCGGTAGTTTGTTGCTTTCTGGAGTCCTTTTTGGTGTTTTTTTATATGTCTTTATTTTGCATTTTTGAGTATTTCTCCTACTTCTTATCCGTATTCTAATTGCTTTATCCGGTTGTATATATTTATCTATTGGTAAATTTCTATCTTAATTTATAGTAGAAAAATGGAAAGGCGCAGTTTCTAAACAATTCAGCTATGATAATGTGTTACCTAACCTTAATTTCAAGCGACATCACCAAAACATGTAAATTTACAATTGATATTTACATGTTATGTTTGGATGATGTCCAATGAAATTTGACCGGAAGTGACCGAGAAGAATGGTTGAATTGGTGAATGAGTCGGACAACACTACTGTCACCTCAAAGATAAGGTGCTAATTGCAAGTATTCTGACACTCATCAAAGTAGGTATAAGAATGAGCGAAAGTGGAGATGTATAATAAAATTGAAATGTATATTTTCTTGAGTCTTATACAAGAGAATGATATGAGAATTGTAATGTACCATTATTAGGATAATCAGGGTTTGAAACCCCAACCTTCTGTCTGTTTTTGTTCATTGGGACAATAAGCTAAGGTTAAATGTTATATAGTTTCAAAAGATTAAAGGTTATATGAGATCTTTCGGAACAAAATTGATTTTATTGGTAGAAATTCTTACTTAAATCTACGGATTCATTTTTACACTCAAATATATTGATTTACCAATTTTCATCGAAAACCTATATTCAAAATTTTCAAATATAGGTTTTGTCCAATATGTATAGGTAAAGTAATCTTGCATCATCCCGCAAGTGTGTTTTTTATTATTAGATTAATAAATCTCATTATATCTTTGCAGCAAAAAAAATCTTATTATATCTAATTGAATATGATTCAACTGTAGAACTTTATTCACCCAGTATATGGTATAAACTAACTTGTCCATAATGCAAAACTTATTTATACAGTCTCATGAACATAACCCAATTAGTAGTAATATTGTATGTAATACGTAGAAACCGAAATTCAAACTTCAGTTCATTCACTTATTCACCTAACTCACTTTTAATTAAAAACGTATATTTTCTAGTATGTCTTTAGTCTTTTGTCCATTTAGAATTTTGCACACGGATTGAGAAATAATAAATATTGATAAATAATAAGTCATTTTTATTTTTTTTGCTTTTAAATTGTCTCGTTCCTAGTAGTCCAGAGTTCGGTCGCGACTTAGGGAAAAATAAAAAATTTAAAAGGATCATAGATTAAAGATAGAGGGGGTGACTGTTTTTATGGCTGCAAGACCAAACACACTCTATATATGTATTTGTTCAATTGAGGAAATATCCCCCACCAACAATACTAAAAAGAGTGAGAAAATGTAACCGAGAGTAAAAGAAAGCCATCGCTGTCCTTCTCCTCCTTCTTCGGTCTTCACTTCTTCCTTTTGTTTTTTCCCCACTAATAATGTCCTTTTATATTTGCTTTAATTTATTTTTGTCTTCAATTAACTTTTTTTGCCAGTGGAATTTTTTTATCCTTTATATTTCTTTAGTAAGAATGTCCTTTTATTTTTTCCATTGGTAAGAATTTAATTTATATATCGTCAGTGTAAAATTATTTTACACATACGTCTAATAATATATCAATACATCATGTATTGTGTTTAAAAATAGATGATGTGACACATACATTAAATGACATGGTAACACATTGTTGGATACATGTATAAAAAAAACTTTACACTGACAGTGCATACAATTAAACTTCATTGATAAACCTTAATTATGATAAAACACTATAAGTATGTTTTTGTAAAAAATAAAATAAAATAAACATTTTTCTTTAACAACAAATATATTATATATTATTAATAATCAGGTATCTGCTCAAGATGAAAAAATACCAATAAAAAAGGAACTATAAGACAAAGGCGCCGAAATAAAATAAACGGTAATTTTTTTTTTTTGTCAAGTAGTCTAGTCTAGAAACTCCATTCTTAAGATGGATAAGTGGGATGACCGGGATTCGAACCCCGACCTACTGCATATAAAATATAATGTCCTATCAATTGAGATAAGTTCACGAGAGAAATAAACGGTAATCTTTCTCAGAAAAACAATGACCGTAATTTGCTAAAAGAAATACATAAGAACAAGAAATATTCATGGCTTGCAATGCAGGTCTACACAACTAAAGTACAAACATAATAACTGTTGCAATTATACAAAGTCAAAAGAAGGAATGGAATAACGTTTTCGGCAAATGATAATTACAAGGAATTTTAACATAAACAAACTATAGATTTGGATATATACACTATCATGGTTTTTTTTTTTATTACAAATATATATCATGGTTTAATTTTATGTCTTTAAAAAATAATGCACGCGTGACGTGGCTACTTTTAAAAAAGAGAAATGTTACACGAATATTATGTATTATTGCAAAGAAATTTATATATGGTTACTTTACTAGTACAAAAGTTTTTTGGTGCAACGCTTATATATGCATAAAATAATCATGTTCCATTTTTTTATAAACTCGATTAACATACTAACCTAGGGTGGCACAAGTGGTAGATACTTGAGCCCTTAACCATTTGGTCCTAGATTCGATCGACAGTCAGTGCGTATGACATTTGTTGGAAGATGTCAACTCCTTAAATAAATTTCAGTTACCTAAGAGAATTAATTTTTGCAGTTGCGCGCAAATATACATTTGGTTTAAAAAAAAAAAAAAAACTTGATTAACTTATATGATCAATGTTGTTAGGAAATTTAGACAATCCCTTATTATTGGCTTTTGTCTTTGAATACGTCCTTTGGTAACCAACGCAAACTACGGAATACATAAAGTACAAAGTCATATCTCAAATGATCCAAACTACCTCTATCTTTTAGACAGGTTGAAGTGACCATCATGCCCTGTTTAATCATTTGCCTATTTATTGAACTTTGATAAGGTCATTTAGGTCATATGAACTGCTATAAATTCACTATAATCAGCTAATTAATTAAAGTAAGATTGGGAAAGATGGAGAATGGATATCTCAAAAAAAAAATCTCAATTTTTCTCTATTTTTACATATCATTTTTAACTAATTTTTCTCCTTTCTTTCAAATTTCAATCATATTCTTTTTTAATAATTTTAATGGTCGTTTAATATTACACATTATTTTTTCAATTATTTTTTACAGTTAAAGGATACTCTTTTGAAAAGATGGCTTGTTTTTCTAAGAATATAAAGAATGATGCACGAAGTAGATTGATAGCACATGCAATTGAATATTTGAATAGACAAAATAAACAAGTTAGATTTTATGTATTTCGTAATTGAATTCTAAATTACTAAACTCCTTTCATTTAAGAGTAAAAGGGTTAACAAAAAACAAACAAATTAATATGGTTCAAGGGTCTGCTTTGATATCAAGTGATTACAACTCCCTCCAAATTGTAGTTGCGGATAATCAAATTGTGGTCTTTCTTACAAAATTCAGCGCCAATGGATCACCATTGTACAATCTAACTATTAGCAATTAAACCAAAACTTTAATATTGATACAAATGCACATATATTATTGCTGAGTTGCTTTTTATTATTGCAATGACTATATACACATATTACCGAAAAATCAATATTTTGCCAACAAAATTAATTGTCTTTGAAAAGAAAAAAAATATTACCATTGCACGCTATTCAGTACATAATGAAATTTCACCATAAATTTTTATTAATATATAAAAATAAATGGTAACATATAAAATATTATTCAATTTGTCTCTATAAATACTTTCAAGATATAAAATTTTCATAATTTTTTATAATTAAAGATATTAGTGATCAATTATAAAAAAATATTATTGATCAAAATTGTATATCGACATACGTGCAATGATCAAAAGAGACACTTAAAAATGGACATATGGAGTAATATATAATATAAACATAAATTATATTGTCAAAAACAACTAATCAAATGAATAGTCAATAAAAAAAAGCTCCTATATCATAATTAAGTAATACAGCCAACCAGGTGAAGACAAAATCGACTTTTCTGAAAATATATTATTGGTGCTGTACAAATTAAATACGGGGTTTTATATTGCATGATGATGTACACATATATTGCGTGTTTTTTTTTTTCGAATTATTAACGTGTTTTACATCACTTAGTATAGAAGTATATATTGTTTTTTTTTTAACTCAAAAGAAGACTTCAAAGAAATGTGATAAAAAATGTCAATAATGCTATTGGTTCAAACTCTAAAAGGATTTAGATCAGGTGAAACATAGGTTAGAAGTCTCACGTTGGCTAGAGATATGGTAAAGATAAAGTAGTGCAGACGTCAACTCTTAAGCTAGCTTTTGTGGTTGAGTATAGGTCTCTCAAATTCTAATATGGTATCAGAGTCTATCCTAGATCCATTTGTTGTTTGTGTGGAGACCTCCCATATTTGGGCCACCCATTGTTGTTGATTCCACGCACCAAGCCCAATAGTGCTGGGCGTGAGGGGGCGTGTTAGAAGTCCACATTGGCTAGAGATATGACAAAGATAGCCTTTATAAAGTAGTGCAAACCTCAACTCTTAAACTAGCTTTTGTTGATTCCATGTCATTATTTTAAAAAAATAATGACATGGAATATGAGATTGACACATAGACACTGCCACGTCATCAATGTGGTTGACACATCATCACAAATTTGACCAAAATGAGTTGGGGGATCAAAACTTCAAGTTTTTCAAAATAGGGGGATCAAAAAGTTGGCTTTTAAAATAGGGGATCAAAAATTCAAGTTTTTCAAAATAGAGAGATCAAAACTGCATTAAAGCCAAAAAATAATTAGCATTAGTCATATATCTAGTTTTATACCAATTATTTTAGTAGGTTCAATTGTAAATATTTAATTATCAATTTTACAATTAGGAATTTGGACGGAAATGTTGAAAAGGGGGAATTGTCTTCTTTGAGATGCTACTAGCAATTTGCTCCTCATTACTCAATCACTCAATTGAGAGAGGGAAATGATCAACACTCTCTGTTTTCTTTTCCAATTAACTACAAACTTGAAGGATAATTGACAGCTCAACACTCTTCTCTTTACGTTCCTAATTTCCTATAATATGTTATAACTAGAAACTTCATTACTTTCCTTTGTCAAGTGTGTATAATTAAAAAAATAATTAATATTATCAAATTCTAAAAAAATGTAGTAAATAGTCATCATTTTGATCTTGAGCTATTTATTTTATTGCTAAAAGAATGAATAGAACATTGTACCCCAAAAAAAATGAATAGAACATAGTATAAGAGAAGTATTCGAGCTCATTACAAAATTTAGCAAAAAGACAAAACAACATAAAAATAAAAGACCAATAACATTAACTAGGAAAAACAAGACACGATAGAGAAAACACTAAAACAAGGCAAAAGAAAAAAACCTCCACACGGCAAAGGGAAACAAGAATTTGACCCGGTTTATTTTTTACTTTTCTACTTCTTTTTAAATAAAGTAGAGAAGTAAAAAATTGTTTTTGACCCTATTTCTACATAAAAAGAAATAGAGAAATAAAGTAAAAAAGTATAGAGCAAGGAGAAATAAGGTCAAACATAATTTTTTACTTATCTATTTTGTTTAAAGAGAAGTAGAAAAGTAGAAAATAAGTGGGGTCAAACGGGGCCATATAAATTTAAGCCCCACACATGAGACAAATCTTGAACTCCCTTTAACATAAAAATTTGAGATTTTAAGATGCACACAATAATATATCAAAAGAATTTGAAATGAAATAGTTCAACCTTTTTCAACTCAACCAAATATTTTAGGTTTGAATTCGGTCCTAGAAAAGCGGCAACGTTAAAAAATTTATGGAAAACTCTAATCATATCTGACTCGATGAATTAATATATTTGCACACGTTGATAATACTCAATTTAGAACAAGAAAAAAATAATATGGAATTCAGGGTTTAGAGTTTAGGATATCTAGAAATCAAACCTATATATACATGTGTTACGTACTCAAGTATTTGAATTAGATAATTCATTTTTGTTTCAGCTTAATCAAATATCTTGGGTTTAAATTGAGCTCTAAAAAATAGCAGAGTTAAAACTCTTAAGAGAAAATGTTATCACTCATTATAATCATATCGAGTTCGATGCAATTTATTTTTATGTGAATAGAGGGTACTCAATTTAGAAAAATAAAAAACCTTACATCCATAGATACAACAAATTGTCTTAAACAAACACAAAAATAAACCCATTCCTACTGATGTAAAGTCCTAACTAAAATTAATTGTTAATTGTCTTTAAATATATAGTGCAATCCCAAACCTTTGGATATCCTACGATGTTAAGCAACTAACACCTTTCATTTTTGGTTTAAAATTAAGCCTCGTGTCGTGGCTCTCCTACATCACCAAACCTTTGTCTGGTCTTTGCTTCCCTTTATTGGTTGAAAAGATTTGAAATCCATTTAGCTTTGAATAAGTACTCTATTAGAAAGTCATAAATCAAAGATCAACCATTGTTTAATATTAATATACACTACATACATTTTTTAGATTTTATTTGTTTTATATATGGTTACCAATCGGCTACAATAAAACTAATTCTAGTATATATGTTTCAATTTTTAAATAGTAAAAGAATGCAAAACGTGTTCACTGAACATAATTCAGTTGGCAGAAAAATTGAATTATATATGTAGAGAATTGATGCTCGAACTCCGATCTAACCACTAAATTATATGAAAAACAAGAAAAAATAAAAAAAAACGCCAAACATTAATTAATGTAGTAGGGCTAGTGATCAAACACCAATGCTCATCTTTGTATCTAGTGTGTAATATTTTTTATTTTTAAATTGATAATATGTATAGTGTGTAACTATTATAAAAACAACATTAAACAAACAATATTTAATTAGTTAATGAACCTTCCTAGCTCCAACACACCGTGTAAACAGTTTAATTAAAAGCTTGATTATAAAATTTCAGATGAGGACAATATAAATGAAAGTAGCTAGCTTTATTTTTTGTACTTTCCACACACTTGAAATTTGTTTGGGGTTTAGATGAAATTTGGAGTTTAGACTTTTGTAAAATTCTTTTATAATGATGCAATCTGGCATGCAATCTGGCATGAGATAAACAAGACATTAACAAAATGCCAAAAGATCATTTTGAAACTTCTGACACTAAATAATTTATCTAGCATAAAAATAAGACACTCTAAGATTCTAACCTATATATACATATATAGTAATATATTATTTAATTATGTAATTTGAGCCACCATATATAGATACCATGCCTGTATCTTAATCTGATGGGGTATTGTTCTGGGGATCAGAGAAGGAAAAATATTTGTCCTTCTTAAGATGGTCATTTTCTTTAAGGTGACTGCATTTGCTAAGGGGCCAACATTCTCATAGAATGACCCCATTCTAAGCCATATATATTTTAATAGTTCCACGTTAAACAAGATTATAAAGTATTAAGTAGTTGGTAGACATGAACTTAAGTTAATTTTGTAAATATTAAGTTAATATTGGAACCTAATTTTTAAGATAGTATCGGTGTTTATTTAAAATTTGTTGGTTATTTTTTCTCAGATCGATCACTATTTATTTTACGCTTCAAATATATATTTTCTTGAATGTAAAGAAAGTGTGTTAAAAGTCTTGAATGTTGTCTGATTTTGTAAGATTAAATTAGATTAAATGTACATTTTCATATATAATTAATTTTACCTAATAAATAAAAATAAAATGGCATTTATAATTATGGGTGTGGTGGTGAGTGCAAAGATTGGAAGGCCTTATACGCATGGACCCATATGGAAAACGACTTGAAATTATTGAGGGCATAGCATTTGTGATAACAAAAATAGTACTGTGCTACACTATATGAAATGGTGTATAAATTAAATAAATTGTATATTGTGTGTATTATTTATTAATTATAAAATTATAATAATGTGGTCCTAAACTTTGATCAAGTAAGGGGGTCCAGGTGGCACGACCGACGGCAGGGGTGTCCACAGCCAAGTGGGAGGTGTGTGGTCCAAAGGGATTGAACAGTGCTTATAACGTGACACGTGTCACAAAAAGAGAGGTGACAGTCTGTTGTTAAATGTTCATCAGAGTGGTGGTGGATGGATTTGTATTGCCTAAAATTAGATTTTCCTATATTTTTATATTTAGGTAAAATTTTAATGTATTTTATTTTTAAAAAATACATAAATATTAAATTTAAATAATATTATCTAAATGTAATAGAATTTAAGAATTTAAATGTAGAGAATTTAAATATCCTGAATGAGAGAATAATAATTAATAACAACAACAATATTTATTCTGTAAAAAAAACAACAATAATATTTATTTTGTGCGAGATGTGTGTGGCACTTTGTAAATTGTATATAATATTATAGATCAAAATTAAACTTGGAATACTCTTTTGACTAAAGTTTGGATTTGATTTTTTTATGATGCGAGTCTCACGTGGAATACATTGTATCAACCTGGGAGCAGTAGTCGGTTTAGTACATCAATACATGTTCGTATGCCCATTCCAATCTCGTCTAACTTAGCTAACTTCCCTCTCTCAACCTGTATCTTGTTTGTTTTGGAGACAAGTCTTCCTATTCTATCTTTTCCCGAATCTCCTTTAAGGTATGAAATAGCTCCAATAGGGGAGAGAGATTGAGGATAATTTGACATAACCATGCATTCATTCCCTTCTACTCGCCGCTGGCGCACCTCTCCTAACTATTGCTCATTTATTCCGGAATAATCTTTTTAGGAGGGACCAATAATAGGAAGAGTGAAATCTTTAGATTATGGTTTCACCCCCTTTTTTTTCTAGTGTATTAGAATCCATTATAGTTCATTCGTAAGGGCTGGATCATTTCCACTATGTAATTCCCAGGGGTGGCCCTAGGGAGGTGCAAACAGCTCTATAGAGCTGGGCCTCTAAATATTTGGGGCCTCAAATTTTTTTAAAATTTGTTTTAACCTGGGGGTGCAGATAGTAAGTCTGTGTAGTATAGGGGTGTAAACAGCAAGTCATCAACTACTTCCACCAGTCCAGCCCACTGAATTAGAATACTAACTTGCTATTTACACCCACTAGGCTACGTTGAATGTCTTTTTGCACCCCCAATTTAAATTATTTTTTCTATTTTTTAAATTTAAATAGAAAATTGGTCTTTTATAAAAATATTTTATTAAGGGTCCACTTTTACGTTGGAAGTCGGACCTCTAATTTAATTGAAACGGCTCTGCTACTTACTCGATTTTTCTTTTATTCTAATTGCTAATTTTTTTTGAACAAGTATTCTAATTGCTAATTATCTCTTAATTTTTTTTCCACATGATTATATTTGATAATTGCTGATTATCTCTTAATTTTTTTTCAGTTCAACTTCAACATTGTTTATTAATCCGTTTTAACTTCAATGATGATTATTATTTTGGATTTATATATATTTATTAGGGCCCACTTTTAACATTTAAGCCGGGCCTCCAAATAGTCGGGACGGCCCTGGTAATTCCTTCTTTTGTGTTTGATTTTTTACAACAAC